>OX421882.1:1200000-1722248 GCA_949128085.1 Cetonia aurata
CAATGCTAACTTTGGAACGGGTAAGTTTCCTGACGCACAATCAGTACTGCATTATGCCCTTATAAATCCTATCGCTACTGTTTCCCATTTTCTATAAATGGTTCAAATTCAACATACACTCCGCCAAAAAAGTATCGCATAATTTAGTTTTGAATCATAAAAGTATCGCATAATCTTTGTTTGTAGCATAAAGTTGTAAATATACTTTAATGCGCTCTAAGATATAATTTCTATGATTGTTTAAATAAAATACAGGCCAAATAAAAACAAGAACTCATACCTGAGATTTTTATTAAAACAAGAAATTATAATTTTGGAAAGAAAAATGTCATAACAGTAGCTTTTAATACTGAGTATTGCCACCTCTGGCTCTTATGACCGCTCGCATACGGTTTGGCAGAGATTCGATTAACCTCCGTATATAAGCCTGATCCAAATTCTCCCACTCGTCACGGAGAGCATTTGCTAGTCCATGCAGGTCCGCTGGGGCAACATTTTGGGCTCGTATCCGTCTGTGAAGGAGTTCCCACACGTGCTCGATAGGGTTCATGTCCGGACTTACCGCAGGCCAATCTAAAACTGGAATACCAACATCGTTAAGGTATTCCTGGACGATTATTGCAACATGCGGTCGTGCATTAACATGAATTCGTTTCCTATAATTGGCGCATATGGTACTACATGTTCTTCTAAAATGTCCGTTATATACCTGTGGGCAGTCAGTGTACCTCTGTCTACTGGTACTAACACTGTACGACCTGTTAAACAGATGCCTCCCCAAACCATAATAGAGCCACCAGCGAAATTAGGTCTAGGTCTGATATTATACTGCGAATAGCGCTCACCGTCTCGTCTGTACACTGAGATACGCCTATCTGAGGTGTAAAGACCAAATCTTGATTCATCTGTGAAGAGTATATTGGCCCAGTCATTAATGTTCCAATTTACATGTTCTCTGGCAAACCTTAAGCGAGCCACTCGGTGGTTCCTAGTGAGACGAGGGGCTGTTACAGCTACTCTAGCTCTTAATCCACTCTGTCGTAACCTATTCCGAATAGTTTGAGTACTCACACGAGTATTTCTGACTCTAGCCAAGTCGTTCTGCAATTGTCTCGCAGTTACATGTCTTCGACGTAATGCTTGTAGTAGTAAATAGCGGTCATCTTGGCGAGTAGAACATCTTGGACGACCTGGTACAGGTCTTCTACTGTAAATGCCTGTTTCCCTATATCTGGCTACGGCTCTAGAAACACTTGACTGATTGATGTTCATCAAATTAGCAACGTATGCTTGAGATCGTCCATCTTCGATTAAAGCAACTATAGCAGCCACTTGTTCTGAAGTTAAATTGCTCATTTTAGTTTTAAAAGCGTTGGTACAGAACTCTGACTTCGCACTTTAAAATTTGTCCGTATAGGAAGACTTTCAATAAACAACTGAACAAACCTTACACATATCCATTTTTCTAAATGTTTTCTTTTAGAAAAAAAAAAAAGTAAAAACGCTAAGTTCCATTATTTTGTTAGTGTTTTTATAGTTCACATACACGAGGCAAACTTTTTGTGAACGTATAAAAATATCTTGGTTGATAAATGCCCTTTTTTAGTTTATGCGATACTTTTTTGGCGGAGTGTATAATAAATTTGTGATTATGGGAACGAGCAGGTAGTAGTATAGCGCCTGCGGCAAAATTTGCGGGCCAAGACGGTAGGAAGAGATGGCAATAGCTACGAAAAGTTTGCCTCGATGTGTGTCCTAAGATTAGATACCGTGGCTGTACGTATGCAACTTTACAGAAATTGATTATTATTAGGAGGGCCGATCTTTCTAATGGACGGTCTCGATTATATTATGGAACGCGACACACGATGGTGGTGATTCTAAATGTGTCAACAGATCTCTTAGCGGACATCAAAGCCGCTGTCTGCGATCTGCAACTAAAATACTACCACAAACTGCTCGTCTGATTTAAATTTCGTCACGGATCTATGAACTAACAGAATCGACAGCTATAACCGTGTCATTAGTCGCTTCCCATATAACCGTAACGTCGCGTTTCGACTTATAATAAAGAAATCGACGCTTAACTTACGCGTACTTATTTGTTTTTCTGATGGTCGGAAAAGGCGAGCCCACTCCGTTTCTTATACGGCCCGTTTGCGGTGGCGTGCGATTCGGCCCATAAAAATAGACAGGGACCATTTCGTCTATTCTCTATAGCGCGTTTTCTAAACCGACCCGAGACGATTGATGATGTTTTTCGGGTGTTGTATATTTAAACGGGTTCGACCCAAGTTCGCTTATATCATACGGGCGATTTATTATACTCCCGGTGCTGTCGGCGGCATGGATTTTTGTCCGCGTATTCATCTTTTTAATAGGCAGACGGGCGTATAGCATAATATTAGTTATAGCTGGGAGTCGGACATTCCGGCTAGACGACTGTTGTTCCAAGTCGGATTGGGCAATCTGGCGTGATTGAAATCGTGTGTCTGGGACACACATCACGGGAAATTACATGCACCTATAGATATAGGTGTTGCACTGAAGAATCATTGATTACGACTTCGTCTATTTCATTATAAAAAAGAGTTAGCACAATGTTCTATTCATTTCTAAGTGGATTTTTATACAGGCTATTTCAATTGAAATAACCCACCTCAAAGAACTCCTTAAATAAAATTCCGAAACTTGTCAATTGTCATATATTAGGCTATGAATACACACAGGAAAACGATTACTTGATGCAAGTGATTATCACTCAATCTAAGTACACGGCACGTTCATATATACACACTGAGAGAAATAGATAGTACTCTTTAACATAAATATAGTATACTTTAATATATTTTATAGCTCCTATAGGGACAATCATATTTTATATTACCGGTGACAATATCTGTATAGTAAATATCTGTGAATACTTTTTATTAACTCGTATGGTAAAGTGTACTATATTTGTATTATTAATTTGAGCATACATGTTAGTAAATGTGAAAAAAATGTCTAGTAGCGCTGACTATATTTGATAATAACTGTTAACAATGAAAACTATAATAAATATAGTTTAATAATTTTTAATTATAATTAATTAATATAATTTGATTAGCCGGTGACAGCCGGGCGAATTGCCGTCGTATCGGGCAGGATTGCGGGAATCAGACCGGCCCGTGTACTGTAGAGTACTACCGGTATTGAAGCGCCTCCTAATTCTCGTCTGTGGGCGATTGTCCACAGTACTTTTTACACGACGTTAACCATGTATAAGCATCATATAGATATTACGCAGCCACATTTACCGATCACAATTTACATTGAGTACGAATTTCAAAGATTATGAAACAAGCGTAGCGCCATCTTTACGACAAAAGCTGTAGTATCACATATTTATGTAGCTAAACCAATTATGAGTATTATGATATTCCTACTATATAGATATAAAACTATACAGCATTCATTTCATTCCATCTCATTATTAATGCCGTTTTCAATAATCAAAGTAAGGTGACTGTTGCAAGCACCTAACCTAACCTAAATAAACACAACACAGTAAATTTGCTACACCTGTTATTATAACTGTCTTCACTACATTATATGCAATTTATTATATTCACTTGTTGTAAAATATTGTAAAACATTTCACTATATTTTGTAGAAGATTGTCACACAATATTTTTAAACAATTTTATTGCTTTTTTTGTAACCGTGATATAGGAAAATGCAACGCCGTTGTTCTAAAATTTTGCACAATAGTAGGAATTCTTACTACAATTTCCGTCAAACAGTGAAGTGTAAATATTACAACATGGACAACATGTGTCTGTGCAGACACAAACATGCACCGACACGAATACGTACACCTGTATCACACGTACATAACACGTGTGAGTGGCAATACAGCTTTATTGGTCGATTTCTTCGGTAAAGATCGACAATGAATAGAGCAAGGGGTGGGAAGAGCGTTACGAACATTTATGTTAGAAATTGAATATGCATCGAATACCTGGTAACATCCAGATTTTACCTCTTACTATAAGCATGGTAACATCTGGTTATTTTACTCTTAATACCCCACATATTGTCGTTTTGACAATAATTATGTTACTAATTAACATAAAGAGATTTACTATCTAATTTCTACAATCCATTTTTCTCAGTGCACTCTAACGAAGATTTGGTAAAATTCCTGTACGGTTTCGGGGCAATTATATTACCCCGAAACCGTACAGGTATTTTACTTGTGCAAGTAAAATTACTTTGATGTAAAAATTCACCAAGGAAATTTACTACTAGTGTATGAAAACTACTAAATAAAATGAATTTTACCGGGTAAATTTCTTACGATAAAAAAGGTCCCTAGTAAAAATCGTTTAGCATGGAAATTTCATATGGAGCTTTGCTATGTATTTGGGAAAATTCCTAAACATACATAAAAGAATTTTGTATAGGTATATCCCTAAAATTTGTAATTTACCGATGAAGTTTAGGTTAGTGAAGGTTAGCTATTGGTTTTGAATCATAATTAATAAATATTTTAAAGATCTGATATCGAACATTCAACTTATTTCATTTATTTAACTTAAATTACCGGAAGTTTGCCTACCTCAATGTACACTAATTGTTTTACAACAGCTCAATGAAATAACTTTCAATTGTTGACTGTAATTGCAGGCGAATGCCACGTGGCAATTCAATTTACGACTCTCTGCTCAATACGATCTTATCTGGGATTAATTACCGAACAAACGGCAGATATCTTAATTAGACGGTGCGCCGACGAACCCCACAATAATAAACGAACGTTTATCGTATGTTACACCTGGAAAATTTAATCGTCCTGTTTCTGGGAAATTATCCAAATTCTTCGGTAATTTAATTGTTTCGGCCATGGGGGAATTCACTTTTTTTTTATGTCGGAACAGCCGTCGAAAAGACTTTTCATTGGACGATGGTGGAAATAATAAAATTCCAGTTACTCATAATTTTCAGCAGATTACCATCTATAGGAACAAAGAAATAAGCTAATATAATTATAAATTAGTACGTACACATAGAAAAATGCTTTCTGAGTTCAAAACACAATATTATTTTAACACAATTTAATTCAAGAAAACTTTTGTTTCGATAAATTTTTTTAACTAGAGAACATATTTGCATTAACGTTTTGCTCCAAGACTAATTATTGGTTTTACTGCAAGTAAACGATATTCTTAAGTGGAGACTAAAAGTAGTTGCATCCAAGACTGCTTACCCTCTTACGTCAAGACAGTTTTTTCGTCTGCGGTAGTTTTAATGATCACACATTCTACAAGATGTGTATCTTGTAAATACACGACATAAGTAGATGCCCCACATCCAATTTACACAAGTTATGGATTATTGCCAGTGTGAAATAAGAGAAGCGCCATCTGTACGACCTATTTGCTGTTACATATAAGCAGAAAATTTGGAAATGGGTAATTTCAACATCATAACTATAGTGAATTATTTGGTTAGTCTTATTTCTTAATACAATATCGATCACTTTGTGAAATAAACAGTACTTACTATTCAAATGAACTTAATGGGTTTGTTAAATTAATGAAATAAAAGTAACAAAATACCTTAACTAAATTTTTTTTGTTAGATTGATTATAATTTTGGTTAGTTCAACAATAAACAAAATTTGTTTTGTTAATTTAACACCTGTCGTTTCCTTTTATCTTTTTACTTCGTGAAAATGCATATCTTATTTGTGACAAACGCAAAATATTCAAACGAACTCTCATTTTGCAATTTTAAAATATCCAGTCTGGGATTAAAAATACTTGTGCTTGGGCTAATTATACATCGAGTACCTGTCACCTGACACACTGTCGGTAATGTAGGACACGATAATAAATTATAGAAACACCTACAACCCGTCACTTATGCAGCGCGACAACTTGACAAATGGTTTTATAGAAAAACAACTGACGTGCCTCGTCTCTACACACAGACACACAGACCGGGTTATTCGGCTTCGATTGTTATTTTTATTATAAAACGTGTTGGCAATATCCAATTTCCCTAAAATAAAATAGGTTGGTAGTAGTGCTAGAAAAAAGTAAAAGTGAAGAGACGTTAGAGGTAAAATAGAGTTGTCGTTATAGTTATTGTATTACATAGACGTAAATTAATAAAAGTGTTTTATTAAAAAGTTAAAAGGGAACTTACAAACGTATATATAAATACCGTTTTTAAAATACTTTCGGATAGGAAGACATCTCGTCCCATTTGTATGGTAATACGGAACGGTTACGTACCATACTTTAAGTGCCCTTATCTAAGTCACAGCCTTGTTCCCGTACATGTATTAATAGAAAGCCCATGTTTACCGGATCCGTCGCGGTAAGAATGGGGTCCCTACGCCTAATTTAGTGGCCGATAAGGGCCGACACCTTTCGCGCCATCTAGGCGTGAATTAAACAGATACTAGCCGACACTTCGTAAATATGTCCAGAGAACTAATCGAGGATATTAGTGAAATGGAAAGGAGTCATTTTTGTGATAACTGGAAGTCGGTTTGGGGATTCGTGGGAGAGGAGTCCAACAAAATATATTCTGAGTAATTTACAGGGTGATGAAGAAGTTACCTAGACGAATACACAAAACAAATTATATTATTTTACCTCAAACGGTTCCGTTATGAACAGACACATAAAAAAATTAAGATACAATGTCTCGAGGTAGGGTTCATAAGAGAAAAAAACATTTTTATTATTAATTTTACATTAATTACGTTTAATAAAGCAATTAAATTACAAATCTGTTTGACAATCAGATTACATGATGACACCACTTACTTGAATCATCAATTTGAAACGATGCAATGAGAAAATTGCAGACAATATAAGGTATATCTCATTGTATTAATTTGTAACACCCTGTACCTTTAATAACGAAGTGATTAGGTTATCTCCAGCGGCGGAGTGTGACGTTATATTACACTTCTACCGTCTTCTTCAATTTATATCTTGTGTCCATTTCCTCTACCACTAATCTTCCCCGATGAACGGTGGACCATTCAGATAAAGGGATATTCCACAAATTAACATATTTATTTCGTGGAAACCGAGTTGGTTGATATCTGATTTATTTTATACCCTCCCAGATAAAACACACGGAAAGACTTAAAGTGCTGATACCATTATTATTAGTAAGTATTATTACGGTAGGTACAGAAGAAACACCTGTTTGCCATGTTCTTATGAGGTAAATAGAAGTTAAACGTCTCTGAAGAAATGTTTGAATACATTTTTACGATACAATAATTAATTTGTTCGGTAAGATGGTTTCGGTATATCGCGTTTGAGCTAAATTTTTTGCAATTTCGATGTTACAATAGACTCGTATATCTGCCTCCTACACTTATAGGTGTACACTTGCTATGTAGGTATCGTAAGAACGCTTCGGGATTACGATACGGCTACCGAAGGGAACCTGTTTTTATTCACCTTCAGGGCTACGATGCTCCCGTAGCTTCGACCTCGTTGCCCTCGACGTAGTACCGATAATTACGTCAAAATCGGCCTAACTTACATTGCCTTGCTAAAGCGTCGAGTAGTGGCTACAGTGGTACTACCTAGTGCCTATACCACAGAATAGGTAATATACAGAAGTGTCAGTCAGACAAGGAATTCGTACCATATCTCTATGCCGTTTTAATGATATCGCAGTCAGTACAAATTTGTCGTTCGCGCAGGTAAAATTTCTTGGTGTCATTATACAGGCTGATTGATCGAGACCGTCCATTAGAAAGATTGGCCCTTCTAGTAATCATTAATTTCTGTAAAGTTGCATACGTACATAGTGTAATAAAATCTATGCCGTGAAAATATTTTCAAGATGGCGGCACTTCCGGAAACACCGGAAATTGACATCAACTTTCTTATTTCAAATGGAATGGTATAGTTTTCTTTGCACTTTTGAAATCTAAACGTTATTCTAGTGGAACTTTTACTAGTATTACTATTTACTTTAAATTTTAAAATAATACGAAGACATTGATAATATATGTCGACACGAATGAAGAATTTATTACATATACATGAGGTTAAGCAGTTATTTACCAACTAATTGCCTCAAAAACATGTTTTCTATTAAAAAATGATTAGAAAACGTATTTCGCAAATGTATTTTTGAAAATTTTGCTTTGCATACTCATTATTTATCTAGTTAATCCGGCTCTGCTGACAAAATGGGCCAATGGGGTCCTGCATCAAACCTGTGCGCAGTATCGTGTAGTCGTAGATAATTACCACAAAAAATAAAATCGCGACCATAGGGAAATGCATTGAGTGAAACTTCTGTATATTACCTATTCTGTGCCTATACCTTCTGTTCATTGTTGCTTCATACTGTCGTAAAAAGACGACATTGTACATAAAAAAAATGCTTGTTTATATGATTAACTAATTTTAAGGAACCCATAAGATGAATATTTGATTATATTATATACAGGGCATGTCGAATGAAACGAGGCACTGGTAACAAGATTCTCGTAAAATATTAAGAGATAAATCGTTTAAAAATGTTCTTCTTAAAATTTCCACGTACTGTTGGCCGGTTAAATTACACTGGGCAACAAATTTTCGAAAAGTTCATGCTTCCAAGCTGAAAATAGTCATTTCTTAATGAATTCAATGTGCTGAACACGAAAATGACTACGAAAAAGCTGAATTGGCTACGGGTTTTCTGTAATATGTACGCATATTTCAGAAAAAGTGTACTTATGTCAATATTATAATACATGGTAAGAAAACATTAGTCTGCTTCTGGCTTTCGACTTCTTTTGGCCTGCCGTTTGTAGTGGACTTGTGGAGCATCTCTACTGATTGTCCAACAATAGTCAGGTAGCATTGACGTAGACCATTTGCCTTGGTACCGTTGCTCCATGGTGGCAATGTCCTGAGGAAATGTGTGAAGGGGTGATGCAATATGACGCAAAATTTCGTAATTTCTCACTAAATTGCATTACATTATGCAATAGCATCTATACAATGGACAAAACGTCAATATCTCTGGAACGTGAGCCAATCAACTTTTTTCAATGTGATATTCGTGTTCAGCACGTTGAATTTATTCAGGATTGGGTACTTTCACTTAAGAAGCAATTTCACTGTTGACCAGTGTTATCATCATAAATTATAAAGCGATATTGAGTATTCATTAGTAAATAAAAAACGTTAAAACTAAATTTCGTTTGAAAGTGAACATCTCGCTTTAAATGAGGGTTTTCCGTAGACCAGTAGTGTAAATTGCGCCTGCTATTATTCCCTCTCTGCTAAATTTTGTTTCATCTGTCCAGATAATTTTTGACAGAATCATTGCATGTCTTCCTGCATTTTAATCTTCCAATCTTCTAACATCGTCCCCCGGGTGGAGTTCTTGTACTTTTGTGAACGAATAGTTATGCATTTTATGTTTCTTTAAAATTGCTTGAACCGCAGAAAATGTTAAATCCAGATCTTGGGCTTCCGATCGGATTGACTGCTGTAGATTGACATTAAAGTCAGCAGGGTCCACTAATTTCATTTATTTCTGCGTTCGTAATTGGTTTACGTTGAACACTAGGGGATTTGGTTTTTCCATTTTTTCTAAAAAATTTAATTCTATGCGTCTAAATTTTCCTCTTGTCATTGCAGCCAAATGAGGGTATTTTTCATTGAATACACGGCAATTTCTTTCAATAATCCTGTGACATTCTCCATGAATATAAAATAAGTTTAAGATATTGAATACCCTTCAAAATCCACTTAAGTGGCGGCAACAGAAAATCGTGACTTGACAGGCCATGGTGAGAGTTATCAATAAGAACGTTTGTCATTTGCATAGCTTACTATTAAGAAAATTTCAAAATTTCCTCTAAAATGTATCGAAAACCTTCACAACTTGAAAATTATTGCCGATATGTATGAGGAATTTTGATGCAAAATTTAATAAGGTTTCAGAATATTGAAAAAAAATGGGCCATTGTATTTGAAAAAATCGAGTCTTGATGATCTGCAGTTGCACTAAAGAACAATTAAATTTTTGACAACCTGTAGATAACGCAACAAATCTAAAAACTTCGGCCAGAAACGTCAGGATTTCTTCCATCGATAGTCTTAATTTTAGCGTTCTTGGTTAAAATTTCGCGACAGTACAAAATGTGATGTAAAAATTTTCAAAAAGTCGAAAAGTCTCTAAAACGGCTGCACTTAGGTATAGGAAATACTAGTGAGAGTTCCTCTAGAATAACGTTTAGATTTCAAAAGTGCAAAGAAAACTGTACCATTCCATTTGAAATAAAAGAGTTGATGTTAATTTCCGGTGTTTGCGGAAGTGCCGCCATCTTGAAAATATTTTCAGGGCATAGATTTTATTACACTATGTATGTATGCAACTTTTACAGAAATTAATTATTACTAGGAGGCCCAATCTTTCTAACGCACGGTCTCGATGAATCTACCTAACCTCAATATTTCGTTATAATTTTATAACATCTTCAGGATAATGAAATTTGAGGAGTCACAGTATAAAAGTCGTAATAATTGACCAAAAGTCGAAACAGGAATTCCTGTTTTACAGCTACACATCTCGTAGGAGGTATAATCATTAAAACCGCGACTTTTGCTCGACCACCGGCGGTGGCTTTTGACCACAGCGAATCAATAATGAAAATATTCTACTCTTTAGATTATTAACATAAAATGATAAATGATAAATACAATCCAGCTGTTAATACACTATTTTATTTGTTTCGAATTCCACATGTATAACTGTCAAGAGCAGATAATAAAGAAAAAATTTATATTTAAAATCCCTTCTATGAAATTTACCGACTAATTACTCTAGTTTTTTCTATAGCAAACCACCCGCGTTCGATGGTATCGAATGGGACGATCGCCAAAGGGCGCTTAAGCAAGCAAAGACAACGATGAATCTTATAAGTCGCTCAAGTCGCCGGGCGACGCATATACAATGTAAGTACAACATACAAAAGCATCGGGAGTATAACGTACAGGTTGATTTACAAGTTTTAATGGCTTTAGTTGCCCCCACTCCGACCGCAGCTCGAACCCGCACCGCCGAAGTTGAAAGTAATTTTGAAAGAATTTAGATTAAAATCTTCATAAGAACGCCCACTCATCCGAGAGGTTACTACACCGTTCCGTCTTTTTCTTCTCTGCGTGGCACTCTGGGACGGCGAACCGCGACCGACGGCAGCAACATCGGAGGCCGTTGGAAGCCGGGAGAGACTCTCGGGAGCGGCTTCTTGAATACGTGTTGGTAATACGTCAGAGCAGGTGGTTGTTCTCGTTCTGATATCTCGACCGTAATTACATAGGTGGAGAGTTTTATTGCGGAAAATAAAGTCGGCCGATCGCGAGTGGTAATATTTCTGCCGTGAACAGCGCGCAACGCGTAGGTGAACCAATTTATTTAGTTTTATTTTTTTTTTTAACAGTCAAGAAACAGTTAACGTTTTTCTGTTCACTTGTTGAAAATCAATAATCTTGTAGTGTATCCTGTGTCTGTTTTATGTACAGGGTGGGTCAAATTCGACACTTTTAATAGGAAACTTATATTTCTAAAGGAATTAGAAAAAATCTGATCTATGCTTCTGGAGCTCGATTTTAAAAAGAAATCGATTAGTGAAGTCCGTATTTTTATATCTTCCGTAATATAAGAGATACAGAGCGTTTTCGGAAAATATGCAATTTTTAAAAACCCTTGTAACTTTTTAATTTGTGAAAATGCTTGATTTATATAAGAACTTTATTAGGGCACTTTTTGACGTAGAATTCAATGCTCTAATTTGTTTTTTTTTAATTCGTTTTTTTTTTTTGAGATATTATCAAGACTTGTGTTTTTGTATATGGAACACCCTATATATTTTTAAACTATTCAAACGCAGGTAAAATTGCCTTTAATATGATATAACAGACTTGATATTTTATTTAAAGGATTTTCAAGATATTTGATTTTTTGTTTGCAATTTAACAGTATTTCAAGGTGGCTCTGGCTGTAACTAAGCAATACGCGTATTTGTTTTCTATTGTCAAAATATTTTGAAATGTCAGTTTGAATGAATGTTACTGGTGGTTTTATTATTCAAGATTTCAAAAATGTATGAAAACTGAAAAATACGACATGTTAAAGTGTTTTATAGAAGCAGGTGAAAATGCGTAAGCTGCATGTAATAATAATAATAATAATAATAATAATAATAATACTCATTTATTGTCCAACAGACATACATCCAATTACAGGACAACAATATAAATGAAAAAAACTAAGAAAAATAAAACAAATTCTAAGTAAATTCATTAGTTAATTATACAAATTATTCCAGCCAACTTATCTATTTTGTAAATAACAAAAAGATACCAATAATAATAGAAAGAGAAAAAAAGAACAAAAAAGGTAAACATTATCCAAAAATATCCGGAAGCAGCCTATTCGCATTCTGGCACATCATAGTAAGCGGCGCTCGGGTTAAGACATTCGTACGGGCTGTTGGGATGTAAAAAGTGTTTGTCGATCTACTCGCAAACCGAGGTACAGTAATAGATATTTTAGCCAGTAAATGAGGGCTGTCGATTTTGTTATTAATTAATTTATGCAAAAAAGCAGCTGAGTGTTGCTCACGCCTCTCTGCCAAAGGTAAAATATGAAGCTCATTCATCAGATGATCCAGATTTGCCCCTCTTTCAGGATAGTTTCCAGTTAGTCTAAAGGCTATATATTTCAAAAATCTGCGTTGTATACGCTCTATAGTTTGAGAATACGTCACATACATCGGATGCCAGACTATACTCGCATATTCTAGTTTAGAAACAACAAAGGTATAGTACAACATTTTCATTAGAGGGATATCCGTAAACTCCTTACAAGTACGTATAACAAAACCCAGCGCTGACGCTGCAGATGTGCAAGTTGCAGTTATATGCGAAGTAAAAGTTAATTCTGCGTCAAATAAGATTCCTAAATCGGATATGGTCTTAAGGGACACTAACGGAACATCGTTCACTGTATAGACATTAGTAGCTGGAGACATTCTTCGTGAGTAGGTCACAGTAAAACATTTGGCAATATTCAATTTAAGTCCATTGTTTTTACACCATTTGGAAATCGTGTCCAGATTATATTGAAGTAAATTCGCATCACTTCCATTAGTGATGACAGAATATATTTTTAAATCGTCTGCATACGCTAATGCAGGGCAAGTTAAAGATGCTAACAGATCATCGATATATAATACAAAAAGAAGTGGGCCCAAGTTAGAGCCTTGCGGCACACCAGAGGTAGTAACATATTCAAAGGAATGATAATCATTGTAGGACACATATGCAGTTCTATTTTCTAAGTAGGACCTTATAAGCTGAATAAAGGAAGACGAGAAACCAAAAGCATTAAGTTTTGTCAATAAAATGGAATGATTGATTGTATCAAATGCACGTGAAAAATCGGTGTATATAACATCAACTTCACCACGGTTATCTAGGTGCTCACTGAGATATTGCGTCATCGTTACTAAATTGGTAACGGTTGATCTTCCTGATATGAATCCATGTTGAATGGGAGATAAGTAAATTTTAACGCTGTTATATATGGAATCATACAATACTTGTTCAAAGATCTTGGCGAAGTTAGGCAAGATAGAAATAGGTCTATAATTTTTAATTTGGCTGACGTCGTCTTTTTTAAATACCGGCACTACTTTCGATCTCTTCCATCGGTTTGGAAATATATTCAATGTTAAACATAAATTTAAAATTATGGATAACGGTTTAGCTAAAGATACCCTGCAGTTTTTAACAATGAAAGCTGGCACACAGTCATCTCCAGATGTGAGTTTATCGGGAAAATGAGCCATTATATCTAAAAGATTATTTTCAGTAACAATACCTGGCTGAATGGTAGGCAAGTTGGTAATGGAAGGTGTTGTTGGCGTAGTGCTATCTGTTTCAACTGTGCTCGAAAACGATTTAGCGAAAGAATCAACAATTATCTGTGGATCATCCAATATAGCTCCATCAAAGTATAGTGTGCCCGGTATACGTGTTTTACCATGTTTGTGGTTTATGTAAGTCCACAACTGAGATACATCAGATTTAATGCAATATATTTACTATGAACGATATCCCGAAAGACAACAACCATTCAGAGACATGTTCACTAGGTTAAAGAAAAATTTAATAAATTTTGGATCCTTTCAAAAACCGAGACCTAAAAATTATGTGGCTCAAAATAGAGACAAAGAATTAGAGGAAATTGCCGTTTTGGGGCGACACTTTTTGACGTAGAATTCAATAATTCTACGTCAAAAAGTGTCCTAATAAAGTTCTTATATAAATCAAGCATTTTCACAAGTTAAAAAGTTACAAGGGCTTTTGAAAATTGCATATTTTACGAAAACGCTCTGTATCTCTTATATTACGGAAGATATAAAAATACGGACTTCACCAATCGATTTCTTTTTAAAATCGAGCTCCAGAAGCATAGGTCAGATTTTGTCTAATTCCTTCAGAAATATAAGTTTCCTATTAAAAGTATCGAATTTGGCCCACCCTGTACAAGAAAATGGCAGAACAGTTTTTTAATGATTTTACAAAATAAATATTTGATATTCATAAAATTCCACATTCATTTTTATCATTTCTTAGATTTAATACACTCGGGCACTTACAATATACATTCCGCATTTTATTTGTCATCATCATTACTAATAGTGTTGAGAATGAAACGTTCACCATCAATAACTGTAGATCGTTCGCATCATAATACGACTTCAAGCAGTGTATTTCTTTCATTATCCGAATGATGAATTACTAACTTTAATTGTTAGTTTTTTAAATGTGGTGTTAAAATGCTTTTTACAATATTTTACTTTTAATATTGTAGGTACTATAGTTTACCATAATAATGTTTATATTAATAATCCGCAAATAAATAATGGCATCACTAAAATATGTACCTTCATTTATTCTCCGTAAAGATTTCAAAGCAAAATCCCAGCGGCGATTTGATGACAGATCGAAATGATGTAAGATTCTCATACTTACACAATTCACATTAACTGATTTACAATTTAATAATAAATCAATTTTCGTGACGAAAAAAAGGACGCTGACGTCATCGGAACAAAGCAGACAATACAATAAAATCTTTTCGCAGGTTCAGAATCGTTCGTGCATCACCGTCACCCACTATGAAAGGAATTTAACTTACAAAACGAGGATGAGTAGAAAAAAAAAATTGTAAAAGAGCTTAAAAATGAATAATCGCCAAATATAGAGAATACAATATCTAAACAGCACAAATTTTAAGGACACGATGCAACGGCGCGTAGAATACATATTTATCGACAAATCCCCAAATAATAATAGCGTCCTTTATTTATCCAGTGCAATACTTCCAAAGTAAAATCCTGGAGGTGATTTATATCGACAGAAAAATGAGTAGTAAAGTACAAGAGACGCTGCATCAAACTCATCGCATTCCTGTTCCAACTGGTTCGGATTGGTTCGGAATAGTTCGATGCCTACCGTTATTAACCAGATGTTTGGGGCGATGCATACAAAAAAAATGTATAAGTAAAAAGGGATTTGAAAATACATTAGGATAATTCATATAAGAAAAGATGTAATATTTAAGCAGGACTATATAAATTCCAAGGGCATGATTCAACAGCAGATAAAATGCATGTTAACGTTTTTATACCTACTGTTAGAGAAAAACACGGGTGTTCGAGAAAAACATGGGCTCAGTCATGAGTCATCTCCCGCTGCATCGACATCGCTATGTGGATGGTGTGATATACGTATAAAAAAGGGAACTACGTTTTGCAATGTGTTTTGCCGAATAAGGTACAATATAGACCTACATATCAGTCGAAGAGAACGGATGTGTTTCATTTATTAACCAAATACTTCCGATCAATCTTAACACTACATATTTATGTATTTGAATGATTTGAAAAATATAAAAATTCTAATTTTACCCTCAATATTTCCTTATTTCATACACATATTAAACAATTTATAAATATATACACAGGCTGTGACAGCACTAAATATTCTCTCGCACTCAAACTCGACGGGTTATTCTTTCTTTTGGTGTACAATAGGTAATTCTATATACGAAAAATTTATAAAAGTAGTAAACAAAAGTGAGGGGTATTTATTTCGACTTCAATTTTAGTTTAGAATGCTTAACAATGCACCAATTACGTCTGTAGATGTTGAAAGAAGCTTTTCAATGTCTAAACATATGTATTCTGATTTCTTTTACACAATTTTGGAAAACATTTAATTATAAATTGTAAAATGTATGTTGTAAAAAAATGTTGTGCAATAAAATTTATGTTTAAATTTCTGCTTTTATTTATTTTAGGTGAAATTTTTGCATATTTTCGCAATTTTTTTGCAGATATGTATGGCTCAGATTTAAGCATATTTCCTGCAAGATCTATGAATATACATACAGGGTTAGTAAAAAGTCCCGGAACGGTCGAATAACTTTGTTATTTGAAAATTATGATTTCTGCAATTTGGTATGGGGGTATAGTTAATATAAATGCATTTTATGCAATACAGTTAATATTTTTTTCACTTCCGGTTTAATCGGCAATACGTCCAACTTTTTTTTTTAAATGGAACGCCCAGATTTTTTTAACACTTTTGAATGCAAAATAAAAAACTACGTTCAGGAAGTATTAAGATGTTTATTTTTATTCACAAGAAAACAGTTAAAAAATTAAAAAAGTGTCCTAATACAGAAAAATCAAGGTACCTTTGAAAAAAGTTGTTGTTTAGTGTTTGCATTCTTCTTGCCGTCACATTTGACAATTTTAAAAGCGTTTTAACTTTTGCATCGCTATAAATTTACTTATTTTAAACATTGACACATTTGAAAATCGCAGAAAAATTTACTGAATCAGAACGAATTGAGATATTAATGATGCGTGGGTACGGTGATCGTCAACGTTCTTTTGAAGAGGTTCGTATTTTGTTTAATACCGTTTATCCGGATCGTCACATTAGTAAAAGTACGGTATGCCGAACAATTCAAAAGTTTGAAGTCTTTCGTCAGGTGAAGGATTTACCTAGAAGGGGACGTCCATTAACAGCAACAGATGAAGAAACTAGCTTGAATGTTTTACTTACAGTGGAAGAAAATCATCACGTGTCCACAACAGAATTAGGTCAAATTCATGAGATCTCTCAAAAATCTGCTCATACGATTCTTAAATCAGCAAGAATGAAAGCCTATAAAATGTATCCCGTCCATGAGTTAACTGAAGATGATCCAGATCGTAGACTACAATTTTGCGAAACAATGACGGAATTGATCGAGCAGCAGCCTAATGTTTTAGATCACATCATTTTTTCAGATGAGGCAACGTTTTGTCTCAACGGCACTGTGAACAGACATAATTGTCGCTACTGGTCAATTGAAAATCCGCATTGGATTGAAAAAGTCCATACACAGCGACCTCAAAAGGTGAATGTCTGGGCTGGTCTTGTTGGAAACAACATCATAGGACCATTTTTTATAAGAGGAAATTTAACTGGCAACGTCTACTTAAATTTATTGCGAAATGAGGTTGTTCCAGCACTTGCGGCCCTCTTTCCAAATGCAAACATAGGTGATCACCCTAATGCATATTTTTGGTTTCAACAAGATGGAGCTCCCCCCCCCATTTTGCCCATAATGTCCGCGATTATTTGAATGAAATTTTTCCGGGACGTTGGATCGGACGTAGAGGAGCAATCGAATGGCCAGCACGTTCGCCAGATCTCTCGCCATTAGATTTTTTCTTTTGGGGTCACATGAAATGTCAAGTGTACAAAAATCGTCCCCATAATCTTGAACAATTGGAAGAATAATTGGGAGAATAGTTCAAGAAGCCAATCGCATCACTCCAGAACAAATACAAAATTCAATAAGAAATTTTACTGACCGTTTACATTTTTGTCAAATTGTAAATGGAGAGCATTTTGAACAATTATTGTAATCGCAACCTGAATAGACAGGTATCTTGATTTTTCTGTATTAGGACACTTTTTTAATTTTTTAACTGTTTTCTTGTGAATAAAAATAAACATCTTAATACTTCCTGAACGTAGTTTTTTATTTTGCATTCAAAAGTGTTAAAAAAATCTGGGCGTTCCATTTAAAAAAAAAAAGTTGGACGTATTGCCGATTAAACCGGAAGTGAAAAAAATATTAACTGTATTGCATAAAATGCATTTATATTAACTACACCCCCATACCAAATTTCAGAAATCATAATTTTCAAATAACAAAGTTATTCGACCGTTCCGGGACTTTTTACTAACCCTGTATATGCTCATATATTTCAGGTTTTCTTTGCATATAATCCGGTCTTTAGTCAGTCATCATAAATATAATATTACTTGTCAACACTGGCCTTTTATATAGACTTCTCCGTAGAAGCATTAGTAAAAGTGTTTCCCATTTGCCGCATATTAAGTGGACACATTGTGTTATATATTAGAAACCACACGCAAAATCGCAAGATGTTCATAGACCAATCCTGTATATGATAGACACTCATTTGTTCTTCTCCATTCTAATTGCAACTGTGTGCTGTTGTCTTCTCGCTGGCTCTCTCCGTCAATTACTAAGTACACACACAACGTGCCAGAGACAATTCGCAACGTAGAACGAGCAACTACCGACCATCGGTTCGTCGAAGAAACGAGCAGAAAGCAATTATTAGCCGACCGGTCACGGCACGATATGTTAATTATTACTTCTGTAAAATTGCGGCGAGCACGCAGCAACGTCGCTCCTTAAACAAATAAAAGAAGCCATAATCAAAACAAAAAGCCATCAGAACACCCACTAGAGCACCTGCCGCTCGCTGGAATGCGGTGAGCGTATTCACGAACCCGAGATACGAGATCGTCCTCTCAGCGTATCAACAGCTGATGCTGTTCGGTCTCAGAGCGCATCTTGAAACGATATGACTGTCTTTAACGTATACGAATATGGAGATTTCATTGTTTAACAGTCACTTTGTCATAGATATATACAATACTTATGTAAAAATTTATTATTTAAAATTTAAACTGAAAAAGACACAACACCTTTAACGCATTCTCCATCTTCTCTGTAATAACCGGGCTGGCACGGGACGTTCACCAAGTAGTTCAATTGCAAAACACCTTTATCATCATTATCAGCTTCTTGTCTACTAGAAAATGTTGAGGTTTCTTCGGAAATCGTTAATTGTGTCAATGATTGGCAGTGCAACAAAAATAATGCCAAGGTCACGATAAATAATCTCATCTTGTTGGGTGCTTCTGGTATTGCACCTTGCAGGAAATATGGATAAATCGAGTAGATGTTACTGTGACGATGATATTAACCTTATTGCGTCGGCTGAAATAACTGAGTGAAAAGTATATTGGTATGGTATTTCCTTTTATAAATTACACTATGTTTGGAATGATTCTTTTCGGTGATCTTTAAACTATATGTTTAGATACGAAGCCGCCGATTGGGTTATCAAACAAAGCAGGCAAGGTCATGCACTGTAAATCGGATATTCTCTTGAAGTTTTGTCAATTTGTAGACACCATGGAGTACTAGTTAAGGATATTCTCCATTGCGGCAGAATTTTCTTTGCTCTCTTGATGTTTTAATATATATACCTCCCAATTTATTTATTACAATTTTACTATATTATTAGTAGTTTCAGTTAATAAACCGGCTTCAGGCACTTACCTAGTGATGATAAACAAATTAAACAAGTAAATAATTTAAACAAATATGTAATAAATTGAATCACAATAATGATAGTGGGTAAAATTGACCTACCACTTTTGCTGGTTTAGTCATTAATTTAGTCTACATTATCCTCCAAAAGGTTGAATAAAATGATACGGGACACGTTGTATATATGAAATAAGATATTCTAATAATCCAATAAGAACATCCAGAAACAGGGAATCTGTTTTATCAAGGAATACATCAAAGTATTATTTCAGAAACCAGTGTCAAATTATACCATAATTATTTATTGAGTTATGACGACATATATTATCTATAAGATAATATATGAAGTAAAACTGCAATATACTTTAAAGCAACGAGTCTTTTTCAAGCTGCAACAATCGATAGTATATAAAATTTATTTAATAATTTTTATTTAATATAAAAAAAACAAGACAGTAAAAAAAGAACGTCATACCAACGTATAGGTACAAAAAGTTATATATAATAACAATAGTTAAGGAAAATAAGTAATATTTAAGTCAAAATTTATTTCTTAAATTTAAACTTAAAAAAAAATTCAACACCTTTATGGCATTCGCCATCTTCCGCGTAATAACCAGGTCGGCATGGTACAGTCACCAAGTTCGCAAGTGGAGAAGCCATTCTACTGGAATTATCAACTTCTGGCTTACTAGATAATGTTTGGATTTCTTCGCAAAACGTTAATTGCATCAATGAAAACCAGTGCAACAGAAATAACTAACTAACTTTGAGAAAAATAATTTCATTTTCATCGGACGGCTTCTAGAATCGCTTTTTAAAGGAAATATAATAAGGTATTAATATGGCTAGAAGGTGATTCACTAGCGTTGATACTAACTTTACTTTGTCAACTGAAATGATTGAGTTGAAACTATATAATGTATTGATAGGGTATTGGTCTTATAAATTACACTATATTTAAAACAATTATTTCCAGTTATACAGTGTTTAGATACGAAGATAAGTAATGATGGGTTATCAAGGTGACTATGGTTCAAGAATTATTTTTCTTAATGAGGCTGTTTCCTGTTAGTTGGACACAGAGCAATACGTACATGTATATTGTTATCCAAAATACGTAATTTTGATATAGTAATTTGCCACATTAATTGAAGATGTTATAAAATAAAATTGTAAAAACTTACCTGCTATAAAAGATTAGAACTAACTGACGTACTGAAATTGATTATGGTTAAACATATTATGTAAACACTAAATAATACAGTACATATACGTTCTTAGGTACTTACAATAAATGAAACCAATGAATAAAAGTAAGACTATGTTAGGTCTAAAGTAGAGGGTGGATTTAGAGAAAGTCATCTAAGAGACAAGAAAAGACCTCATTAATAATTTTAAGTTAATTAATCACAAATTATATGCATATACACACATATTAATTCTATACAACTTCTATAGGTAAGAATTAATTTATTTTATTTCATCTTCAAAACTTAAAAAATAGCTCCTTTAATGCACGTGCGATCTTCTCTATAATAACCAGGTTGACACGGCACAACCACTATACTGTACGGTACCGATGGTATCGTAATTAAACTAAAATTATAATTCCCTTGCATATCAGATAGTGTTTGGGTTTCTTGAGTTTCTTGGCAAATCACTAATTGCATCAACGGTAAGAAAAGCAGCAGAAATAATGCCAATTTTAGGGTAAATACATTCATGTTATTGGATGCTCCCACATATAATACTAAAGAAAGATGTTGATATATCAAACACAGGTTATTGTATCCAAGATAAATACTAACCTTATTTTCGAAGTCGCTAAAATAACTCGGTGGAAATAAAATGTTGGTATATTACTGTCTACCTCTTTCTATAAATTACATCATGTTTAGAATGATTATTTCAAGTAATGTTTTCTTATTTAATATTTAGATATTACGTAATGACTGGGTTATCTAAGTTCGTGGATTTGGTTTAAGAAATATTCTTGGCAATTAGATTGTTATTTTTTTCCGTTGATATACAGTGAGGGAAAATGTGTTAAATTAACAAAAAGAGGATAGGTATCCAATAAAAAGTTTTTGGGTAAATATAGTCAAACAAAAATCGTTAAAGTTCCAAAATATAAATGTTCATATATTTACATGTTCGATCTGCAACAGAAATATAACTTTAGTGTGGTATTTTGGAAGGAATTGCATTTAACAACAGTATTTTAAAACACAAGTGTCACAATGACGTTTATGTAATGCGAGTACAAGTTTGAATAACGAGCCGCGTAGTGGCGAGTGATTCAATGTAGGAGCATTAAAAAAGTCATTGCGACACGAGTTTTTTTACAGTATTTTTTCTAATTTGCACATGAATCGCCCATATTACATTCCGGTAAACGTCTCACCAGTGCGTTAATATCTCATTACAGCACAGTGTGTGGTAATAATCATTTCAGCACTGCGTCATCGTTTGTTTTAGCTTTATTGTAACATCCGGTTAGAAAAAATGGTTTTAAGTGAAAAACCACTCTTTGTGTTGATAACTGCTCGCACAACTCGCGGTTTCGCATCCTTGTGATTAATTTTCTTAGATACTTTTTTATTCTTGATGCAGAATATTCCAAAGTTGTTCCGTTGAAGGAGGGCCAACAAACAAAATTATTATGGTAGATCGTTTAGCAACACCTATATATGGATTTATCACGGGTACTATTTGTCAAAATAACATGCCAACAGAAACTAAACAATAAAACATTCTGAAGCGGAATACGGATGGGGCCCTAGGAGAGGGGAGAGATGTATTAAGATGTATCTATATCATATATATGTAATCTATATAATCTGGGGCAAATGTGGTTTTGTGTTTTAGGTCATAAAATATTTTATTAAATTTTCTGTGCCCCGGATATATATTTCCTTGTTTCGACTGAGCTTAGCTGTGAAACACGGATGAACATCGCTTGTTTCGTTGCTGAATCTTAATAAGATATTGTCAAGATGTTTACAAAATGAAATTCAAACGGAACTTTCAAAAACAGACAAGTAATAAATTTGACTAATATATGTTAAACAAAATAATGAGCAATTCTAATTCAATTACCCCCGAAACGATAATCCCACTGATGGAAGAATCAGCGGTGAACTGGAACTCCATCCAGACAATGATTAAGTCGATTATGAGCCAAAAAGAAGGGGAAGAAAGAACTAGGCAAGTAGCTAGAGCTGGGGAGTAGAGGGATGTAGTGCAGCTTAGAACGCCACTGGCATACCGATGTTATGTCGGACCGACGGTTTCCGGTATGTCAGAGAGGGCTGTAGAGGGGTTTTAGTCGGAGTAGCGCCCGACACTACCTTGTGCACATTGACCCAGTGCCAGGTGCCAAGCGGTTTCCCCTCTTCAAAAAAAAAAAAAAAAAAATCAAGAATTATCAAATCTTAATTCTTTGCAGGTGGCCCTGGCTGTAAATTTCCCCCCTCCCCCTTTCCATTCATTTTACTCTTCTGCTAATAGAAAGAACATTGAAAATTATAGCAAATAATTGTCACTAATTTCAATCTAAATTTTACTAAATAATTTTGACGCACAGCAAACAATATTTAAATATTTAAGAAAAAATAAACTTTCGCTTACAATAGGTTTATACAACATCTCCAAAACATACGTTCTATAAGTTCATTAAAAGCTTAAAAGGAACGTTCGTCAATCGCTCCGTTCAAAGGAAATGTCAAATTCCAAACTTTACAAATCAAAACCGGATTTCAGAACCAATGTTTCAGGAAACGCTGAATTAAATTCTCCCAAATATCATTTTATTTGTAAAACGGGGAAGTTTATTCAGGGAAGCCATCAAGCTAGAATTGTTTATACCGATTTGCATTTACCCAGAATCACATATTTTAGCACATGTTTTATATCTCAAAATCAATATCAGAGCACCAAGGATATGATCCACAGCAAATTTAAACCACTATAATTTCCATTTTCCCAGTAAATTTTACAAATCAAGAGCAGATTTGACAGGTCTGAAAAACTGAAAAGTTAATTGAAAACGAGGACCATTCAGGGATTAATCTTACCTGGAGAATCCGAAATTAATAATTTCAAAATAATCAAAAAAAAAAAAAATCATTTTTCAACAAGCTGCGCTGCAATTAGAGCTCGATCTAAACAAAGAGGGAGTGTTCAGATGTCGTGCTGGAAAGACGTGCTATTAACGCTGACCTGCGTTAGTCATAACTTCACTTTACCTGCGTAATCTAAAAAGGAACATAATCTCAAAGTCAAGTTAAACATTAGTGCAGGTGTAACTGCTTAGGAAACTGGAAGGGTTTCCTAGCTGAAGACGGGCACAACCAGAGATTCGCCAGTCACAACAACCACCAAGACCAAGGACAGTCAGTTTTATCTGAACGAAATTTCCCATCCTCGCGAAGTTTAACAGTTCAACGCCGAAAATGTACCAGACGTCAATTGATTTAATTTTAAGTGCGTTCATTCACGTCAACAAACAGTTTCTAAGGTTCTGACACTTGGTGGAATAATTTTAACCCGGTTTGAACGCTCGTTACTTAAGCTAAGTTGTTTAATTCATTGAAATCCATACCTTAAAGCAAATTAAAATCAAGTTTTCATCAAAATTCAATAATAAAATGTGTCTTTTTATTGAGGTATAAAACTTTAAGTTGGCAACACTTTTTTAACTGGCGGCCATTTTGTCAGCTGTCAAGTGATTTATGTTTAGTTTGGTTTGGCATTTCAACATGAATAGACTGACGTCTGGACAGCGCTTCCAAATTGTGCAAATTTATTTTGAAAATCATGGTTCTGTTCGAAATACGTATCGTGCACTACCTCCATTTTACGGTCAACATAATCGTCCATTAGAGCAATTAATTCGATTAACTACGGAACGTTTTCGCACCACGTTTACTCTAAATGATAATACGCATCCATAGAGACGTCGTACAGTGCGTACAGAAGAAGTCATTGCTGCCGTAGAGCGTAGCGTAGAGGAAGCCCCGAATCAGTCTATCCGCCATCGTGCACAGGAATTGGATATGTGTCTATCCACTTTATGGAAGATTTTGCGGAAAGATCTTGGTTTGCGTGCTTACAAAATCCAACTCGTGCAAGAATTGAAGCTGCACGATCACCCAGCAAGGCGTAGATTCGGGCCCACAACAAGATTGCCGTTGATCCCGATTTTCATAAGCGAATTTTGTTTAGCGATGAAGCTCACTTTTGTTTGAATGGATACGTCAATAAACAAAACTGTCGTATTTGGAGTGATGGTAATCCTCAAGTGTATGTTGAGACACCGTTACTTCCAGAAAAACTGATTGTTTGGTGCTAGTTTATGGGCTAGTGGGATCATTGGTCCGTACTTCTTTACAAACGATGCTGGTCTGAACGTTACAGTCAATGGTGACCGCTATAGAGCCATGATCACTGACTTTTTCGTTCATCAATTGACAAACCATGATGTGCAGGAGCTGTGGTTTCAACAAGACGGCGCAACATGTCACACAGCTCGTGCCACAATTAGTGTTGGGCACGGTAGGGGAAAATAACTATCGTTAGCGAGGACCGGACAGGCTCGTGTTTATTCGTCTCGGGAGAAGGCGCTGGTGTTACTTACCGGCTTTCTCGAGAGTCGACTGAACACGAGTCTGTCTAGCCTTCGCTAACGATAGTTATTTTCCCCTACTTTGCCCATTACTAGCCACAATTGATTTATTGAAGGAAACGTTTGGTAACCGCATAGTTTCACGTTTCGAAGCCGTGAATTGGCCTCCAACATCGTGCGATTTAACGCCGCTAGACTATTTTCTGTGGGGATATGTGAAGTCGCTAGTCTGCGCCGACAAGCCCGAAACGATTGACCACTTGGAGGACACCATTCGCCGCGTTATTGCCGATATACGGCCACAAATGTTGGAAAAAGTCACCGAAAATTTGACCTCCAGATTAGACTACGTCCGAGCCAGCCGTGGCGGTCATATGCCAGAAGTCATATTTAAATTATAATGCCAGAAGATTATCTTTCGAATAAAGTAAATTTCAGGTCAATTTAAAAAATTCATCTTTGTTTTATTCCATTTCAAAGTACTTATACCTCTATAAAAAAACATCCTTTACTTTTCATTTCTTAAAACAATTTAAATTAAACATTAACCCAACTCCTAAAGTTATCATAAGTGTTCCCCAAATAAATCAATTAGAGATCGAAATTTATTGAAGGCGCCATTTCGCCGAAGCCTTTTTCCAACCCCTGAGAATTTTTTCAATGTAAGCATAGTTACAATATATATTTTAATTTTTCTACCCACTCTATATTTAAACATCGTTTCAATATAACTACAAGTTTAATTGTTGTAGAGGAATGGTTATTATGCGATAACAACGCACTTGTTAATTCTAGTTCGTCATTATTATTAGTAGGTACAGTAATTGCCGTTATGTAACAACATCTTAGCAACGGACGCGTGTAGTACTTGTTTAGTGCGAATGGCACCGCGTAAGGCCGTTACTGTCCTAGCCAGTCGTGTATAAAACATACGGCAGAGCAATTGTTCATAAATTCACATCGTTAAAAACTGTAACGGCGGCATAAAACTGACACGTAACAAAGCGACTGATAACCATAAAAAATGTTTTGTGTATACCTTCATAGGTATGTACAAATACTTGTACTTGTTTATATGTACATAATATGTAAGCTATTATACAGTCGTGAACGTTCGATTCTGAACAACCTTCAAATTATTGACGTCAGAACAAAATTATTTAAAATAGTCCCATATAATATTTTTTCTATTTTGCGTTCATAAAAACGCAATTGTAACACGCTTTTGCGTATCGAAAAGTGCTTCATTGTGATACGCCTTTTTTCATTTCTATAGGTTGGCTGTATTGAATACATTATGACAGAAAGCAAAATTGACGTTTAATGCATGTAAATTGTAAATACTTTAATCAAAAATTCTATACAAATTTAGTTTACATTGTTATTGTTATGAAACGTGGAATTACTGTATACATTTACGCTGACGGAACAAGTATCTTGAGCATGTATTGTTATGCCAGGCAAATTCTTCGTAACAAAGTTTTGCTGAGTTATGTTATTGGCTTTAATGGTAGACTCTTGTGATTGAGAATCATTCGATGATATAACTCTAGAATGACCAGATGTACTTGGCCCTGATAAGTTGTGCGCTACAGCCACTTTACTTTTCATAGATGTTCCGATGTAACCCTCAGCTACCGCAGATGACTTCCATCCACCATGACGTTTTATAGTCAGCAAATCACTGCCTGCGTCTGCTAAGTGTGTAGCACTAGAACGTCTGAAGCAATGTCCAGTATAAAGCTCTGAATTGGGCAATTTTAGAAAATCAGCTATTAATTTAGGCATTTTGCCAATCGTATTAATTCCAATCGGGCACGATATACAATAACCATTGCGATATGTAAGGAAGAATCTTGAATGATTAATATTTTTTGGTCGCAGGGCGACATATTTTTTAATTAAAGTAATCCATCTTTCATCCGTAATTGCAAAAACTCTTACGATATTATTTTTTGTTTTAGGTACTGTCACCAAAATAATATCACTCTTAAATTCTAAATCATGTATGGACATATTTGTTAATTCATCTCGTCTACAGGCACCTGTGTAACCCATTATTAAAACGATCTAAAATTAAATCCATTACATAAAAAATTACATTTTGCAAATAATATCGTACCTTTATTGCTAAATACAATGCGTCAGAACCTTCTTCTATAAATTTATTAATATCTTCAATGCATAAAATTTTAGATTTCTTAGCCTCGTATCCCTCAGAGAATCGTTTTAAATAGGCTTGTAATTTCATATATTTTGATATGTCTGTATTTTTATAAATGGAAAAGCAAGAACGAAGCATGGAATACATAGACCATAAGGTAGAAGATTTCTTATTTTTACCTTGTAATTCAAAATATGCCAATAAAATGTTTTCAGATATTGTGTTGACATTATTCTGTACAGCCCATAGTTCAAATTGATGGTAGCATTTTTCATATATCTACTGCTTTTGATTTTTTCGGTAATAAATTTATGACGGCGTTATCCGCAATTTCACGCAGTTGTGGTGGCGTACAAGATAAATTTGTCTCAGCATCACTCATTTTTTACAGTTTACAGAGACTATATTATGAAATATATTGTTTAAACAATTTAAATAGCCGAATTTGAATTTGGAATTCGTCAAATGCCAATCGTATGTCAATGTGACCAACTTCATATAAAAATAAAACTCAACATTTTTAATGAGATTTTTATTAAGTATTTATTATCAATTTATAATGCAAAATAGAAAAAATAGTATAAAGGACTCGTTTCATAAGGCTTTCTGTCGCACTCGTTCATTAGAACTTGAACTCGTGCGACAAAATCATGCCTTATGAAACTAGTACTTTAATATACTAATATATTCGGAATTATGAGATAAAGGGTTATGCAAAAATAAAGAAAAACAAAAAAAAACTCAATTCAAAATGTTTTAAACAGAAAATGGCTATCGCGGTCCAAAGATTTCTTGATCTTACTATACAACGAAATAAAATTCTGATAGTTATCACTTTTTTAATTGGTAGAAGTCAAACACTACAACTTCTATTTGAAATACTTTTTGTACCTACATTAGTAACGGGAATAATTGGTGGTCAAAATAAATGCAACTTCTATAGACTATTGAGAAGGTAAATTGCTCTAATAACTGTACCTCTATGTGATTTAGTATTTTCTTGTTAATTCCTAACATTTTTACCCGTGCCTGTACACGAAGTATATACAAGCAACATACAAAATGCTATAAGGGACCACAGATACACAGGCGCTGTTGCGGTCGACCGTACACACAGCTTCGGGACTCGTCCTTATTTATGGCAGTTCACTTGTTAATGTTAGTTATGACTTCGAGTGTCCGCAAATCTTGTTAACCCGGCATCCGTGCATATATTTTAATTACGATACCTTAGTTTATGTCCCAGTCGATGACTGGTTCGGTGTGATGCGGCTCGTGAGGAAACCGAAAGCCAAAAATGTCTCTTCAGCGCTGAACTAACGAGATATAGTAGTATAAGCGCGGACGAATTGATGGTTCATTCAGTGTATTATTAGTTATTTTCGTCTATCCACGCGCAAATAAAATCCACCTCGTCATTTGGTGAAACGTAAATCGAAGCTTAACCTATCTTATCTAGAATTGCGGTTTCTTTACGCTCAAAAACATTAGAATGCAAGATATTTTAAGAATTTATATTTTGTGTAAGTAAATTTATAGTTGACACACCTTATGACTTTTGCACGTGGATCATCAATTTTAAATAATAACATTTTGCAGAAATGCATGCATAATCTAATCCGTATCAAGATTTATTAGATGTGTAATTAAACATGAACCTTCGAAAGGACATGTAGACGTTTGGATAGATATACAGATATAAGATTTAAAATGATAATTATTTTTCCTGCTGCGTAAAATTGTAGTTTGGTGAAACGATCGCACAGACAAAATAAACCGACGTAAATTTTAAAACAATTTATGACAACAATGAACTGGTGGAGATAATATTAACTTTCGTGGAGTACCAACAAAATCATTCGGCTCCGCGGATGTTTGTAAATTTAGTTATAAGTCTTCGCGACACAGGCTACTTAAAGGCACAGGCGGAGGTAACGCTGGAAGATCTCTTCCACGTGAAATTTTAGATATTATCAGAAACGACCCAACGAGCGCTAGATCTATAGCAGCTGAAGTTGGAGATAGTTATAGTAAAGTGTGGAAGACTATACGATATGAACAATTTTATCCCTATACCATTATCAACAGATACAAGCATTACAATCCGAAGATTTTCGTACAAGAGTTGAATTTTGTCAGTGGTTATTACATTAATACAACAGAAATGAAAATTTCACCAAATTTATTATATTTACCGACGATGCCACATTTACAAAGACATGGAGTTCATAATTCCTAAAAAACCATGTGTGGGCACTAGAAAATCCGCATGCTGTGACAAGAACCCATTTCCAACATAGATTTTCAATGAATGTTTGGACAGGCGTAGTAAATGGCATCCTTATTGGGCCTTATTTTCTTCCAGCTCGACTGACTGGTGAAATTTATTCAGACTTTCTTCAACAAACAATTACATATTAGATGTTCCTTTAAATGTGATACCGAATATGTAGTTTCTACATGATGGAGCTCCGCCACATTTTAGACAAGGAGTTCACGGATATTTAAATAATGGGTTTCCTAATAGATGGATAAGGCGCAACGGACCCATTTCTTGGCCTGCACACAGGGAGAAAAATGTAGGAAATTTTACTACAATTGTCAGCATTTATACTACAGATTGTAGTACATATTGGGACAAGTGCAATTTATAGCAATGTTTACCATCCAATTGTAGCACTAAGTTTGTAGTGTTAATTCTTACAATTTGTATGAAAAACAAGAATGAACAGTTAGTTTTCTTTCAACAACGTTGTAAGATAAAGTAGTATTTATTGTAGTAAAATTGTATACAATTTTGTGTGACTTTTCTATTTACAGGTGAGCATAAATTAACACCTGTTGTAGTAATATTTATTCCACTGATTATTTTAAATTATTATAATTTTATAATAAATTTTACTTACCTTTATTGAAACATCCACAAAAGATATATAACTTAATACTACATTGTTGTGTGGATAAGTTTTAACTCTTGTATTAATATATGTAGTATATACTTATGCAAATTACTATATATTTGCAATAATTTGTACTAATTCTTATTGTGAATTTTGTCTAATGTAGTATGTAAAATATCTACCTTGCAGTTTTAAAATGTTTCATTCGCCTGTAGCACTTCTAATATTTTTATCATTAATTCTATAATTTATTGTTAAAGTTTCATTTCACTGTTAAAAGGATCAAAGTATGTAGTAAAGATACACTATGCTAACAAACTAGAAACATATATTCTTAAACTAAGCAAATTCACAAATAGCAGACACTAACATAACACAAATATTTAAAACAAAACAGCAGTACTTCCTAATTTATTTATTATAATTTTACTGCACTATTACGCGTACCCTCTTCGAAGCTGCAATCGACAATTGTATTCTACTTTCGATAATTTTCACATTTTTTCTCCATTGACAATTGACTATTAGTACTATTACATTACTAGGTAAGTGCCTGAAGACGGTTTATTAACTGAAACTACCACAGTAATATAGTAAGATTGTAATAAATAAATTTGGAAGTGTATATATTAAAACATGAAGAGAGCACTATTCTTTACAACCGCACCTAATACAGGTAAAACTAAAAGGGAGGAAAATTGCAGTGAACTACACATGTGCATTTCAGTGTCGCGTGATCGAGAACGCCGAACGGCGATGAGCATGTAAATGCAAATTGGCGCGTTATGTAAATCTAATTGGGGATGCGCAAAACAGCGGTATCCCCGTTATATCTGTTTTCACCCATTCCATGTCAAACAATGATAGAAAATGTATGTGTAAACTGATTTCTCTTTACGGTGTTGTACAATTTGCTAAAATTATCGACTCAACTATAAGACCAGTCTGTATAGTGACCAACTAGAACATTATGGTCAACCATGGAACTCGTTTGACCATCTCGAAGCGCCTTATTCTATAATACCTACAACTTCGAAGTAGTCTTTACAATTCTTGTACGGCAATGTGCTAGTTGGATTATTTTTTCGAACGTCCTGCCGTAAATTGTAAACGTAACTTCATAGTCATCGACGTATAACATTCGCTTCCGATTTCGCTGTATGTTCGCAATAAATAACATCAATATAAGCATCGGCAGATCATCTGCTGGCAGAGACGAATATCCCAACTGCTATTTACGCTATTATATATAGTGGATAATAGCGTTAGAGAGAATATCGGAAGCAGTGGAGCGAAAACGACATGCCGACGGCTGACCACTGGCGCACTCAAATAGGACGTCGATTTATTAAAGTCCGTATTCGCGGTATTTACAAGTACCGGCCAGGAAGTAATATCGTCCTGAACAGTCATAAATAAGGTGTCGACTCTTCGCCAATTGCCCTGGCAATTATCGGCAAAAACTCGATCGTTTCGCAAACGTACTGCTTTCATTAGTGGCATACTAATTCAGAGTCGGTTGCTTATGGCACATGTACGAATGTTTCGACTTTTATACGTTTCGAAACACTTGTTTTTGAACGTCCGATATAAAAATAATAATAATAGACTTTATTTTCAACGTTACATAGCGTGCAGCAGATGGCAAAAAGAGAAAAATAGGTACAAAAATCCTAATGGGCAAAGAGAAAAGACAAAAATATACGAGGCCTCTAGATGCAAAGTGCGTCAAGTCACTTATAGGTTATAAGTGATTTGATGTTTTAAATTTTTGTTAGTTTGTAAGAAATAATGTTGGAAATATTTGTACTTAGATTTGTTTGAACTTTGAACAGTTGTAAGAAAAGCAGATTTGAATAAACAATTTTTATTTCTCAAAAAAAGAAAAACATATAAAAAACAAAAAATACACTCGGGGATGTCAAGGTCGAATAAGTAAAATCCTTTCCATTGGCACCTTTATACCGAATTATCGTAACAGCAGTAGACCTAGAGAGCGTCGAATAGTTCAATTAGAAGAGCAAATATTGGATGCTGTTTACGAAGATCCGACGTCCAGCACAAGACAAATAGCTCGGGAACTGAATATTCCTAGCAAAACAACAGTGCACTCGGCACTATCTCAAAATCTTTTGCGTCCGTTTCATGCAAGGAAGGTGCAGCCTTTGTATGTAAACGATAATTTGCACAGAAGAATGTTTTGTAACAATGTTTTACAAAGGATTCAAGAAAAGCCGAACTTTTTATTGCATATTCTCTGGAGCGACGAATGCTTGTTTACGAGAGATGGCGTCTTTAATAGCCATAATTTTCATTTTTGGGCGGACGAAAATCCCAAGGCAGTAAGGGAAATTGGACATCAGAGAAGATTCTCGGTAAATGTTTGGCTGGGGATTTTAAATCTCCGAGTTGTTGGACCAATATTTCTTCCAAATCGTCTAAATGGAATTCAGTACGTTAACGTTTTAGAAGAAGTACTGGATAATATTCCATTGAATTTGAGACCCAACATGTTGTACATACATGACGGGGCACCCGCTCACAATGCCAGAATTTCGAGGGATTGGTTAAACGAACACTTTCCGAATCGGTGGATAGGGCGCAACGGTCCAATAGCATGGCCAGCAAGATCTCCCGATATTAATCCTCTGGACTTTTTCGTTTGGGGGTTTTTAAAGGAAAAGGTCTATGCAACGCCTCCAGCTAACGAAGAGGATGTAATGAATAAAATTACGGCGGCAGTTCGATTAATCACCCCCGATATGTTCGAGCGCGTTTTGAATTCGCTTCCTCGAAGATTGGAATTATGTGTGGAAACTGATGGCTACCAATTTGAACAGTTGTTATAATTTTTTCATATTATCTTTAAATTTCAATAAATTTTTTATCCATATTAATAATAAAATTCTTGCTAATTTGCGTATTTACTTGATTTATAGTAAATAATAAAATGATTACTGCCACAGTACTTGTCTGATTAGGTGTTGCCAAATTTACAATTCTTTTAAGCTGCTCGTGTGACTCAAGAAAACACTGTACTACTTTTCTCAATTAAGATTGTCAACTCAGAATTAAACAAAGATTTGGCCTGCGTGGTATTTGTCCGCATTTTTCTGGCCACCGTGTATAATACAGTTAGCCTTTCTCATACTTTATTTTTGATATTTTCTTCAAAGAGGTAATTTCAAAACCTATATTTGACACACATTACACATAGCACACTAAGATACTAATTGATATCTAGGCATTGATTTTTCATCAATGCTTACGATCTTGTAAGTATATCAATAATGAAAGAACATCAGTTGTTTGTTGGAGTTCCTCCAACGCTACATCATGAAGACGCGTCCTGATGCCGGCACCAAAAGCAGCTTTTTTTCACACTTGAAAAAGAAAGTTATAAGTTCAATGAAACAGTTGAGTACCATGTAAATGTATTATTGTTATTATTATTATTATTACAAGCATTGTTTTTTATATTTGTTAAATTAACTGAAATATATATTTATAATGGTATTGCAGTGTCTATGTTAATCCGATTCCTTGGTTGAAATCAGATACTTACTCGATTTTACTCGTGGAAAGCTGTCTTTTTTATCAGCATTTCCGTAGTACTGGAATTTGCAGATGGGAAAGTAAGTGATGAATTTGCAAATATTTTCACATTTAGGACAAACATAATTTGTAATATACGAAGGGTAACATTAACGGAAAACTCGTGAAAGAAATTCTATATGTTATAAAGAAATGATCTTGGCAAACTATTTTGATAGGAATGGATTGTCCTACTTATAAACTTCAGTAGTATCGGAAAAATACCTACACGTTGTCTACGACTGTAATTGACACAGCTTTTAATTACGGATCCAAAGGCATCGTTTTACAAGACACATTGGTATAGTTGAACCCTGTCTGGATATACGCAGATTCTGAGGCTGGCATAGCGGTTGGTAGTCGCATTTATATTTCACCGGGGAAGAAATATGAAGAATGCGACCGCATATTTACGAACAACGAACGACCGAGTCAGAGAATACGCGTCGGCAGTCGGGGTTTCGCCGCTCCGCTAGGAACAACGATGCGAAGAGGGAAAAAAAGAGCAGAATCGCGAGAAGAATTATGTGTATCTGTGTGCGTGTCTCAGTCGTATTCAACTCGGGTACAACTGACGGCGTTACCCGGCCAGTTTAAAACGAGAATAATCTGTTGACAACATTAATAAGGATGATTTATCCGGTTTGTTTAACACCTCTTATTGTCCGAGCTTTTATTCGCACAGTTGTATAGTAGTATACCTACATAGCTACTTATCGCGCTGCGACACATGTGCGCAGTAAACCAATGTCATTATATGAATGTACGGGTGCATATGAGTCCGCCAAAACCACGCATACTTGCGCAAGAATTATTTGTATTCACGGAGCTAGCACAAAAGGTCCTTTCGGGGAGCGTATCGTGCTCAAAAAATTTCTTGCAAATGTGTTGCATGTTGTTATATTACCGGTGAGAATGTTGACATGAATCCCACAAGTCTGCTCTAATGCAACAAGAATTTTTCTTGGGTACCGACTCCTAGTGTTTTTTTTTTCGTATTTTCTGTTTTTTTCTTAATATTGCCAAGGTGACGAATCTGCCCCAAAAAATATTGAACAAAACATCTATTGAGACTGAATATTTATACTGCATTAAAACCGGTACTATGATGAAAAGCGTTTAAAATAATTGAATGATAAATTTTAGTTGTGAGCATGAGACAGGGCTTGGATTCGTGTCCTAAATTAGGAAATTTACGAAGAATAAAAAAAAACAACTATTAAAATGTAAAACACAAATGAAATTCTTTATTAAATATTTAAATAAACGAAATAAAAAAATGATTCAGTTTTCGATTTTTTTTATTTGAATTTTAATTTCGAAAATTAATGGGGTTTATAAGTGAAATTCTAAATTGTTGCTTATAGCTCTCTACACAAATTAATAGCGTCTGACGGATAGATGGCGCTCCGCCATGGTATTAACCTCATTGATGCTGACGTTTGTGTTCCAATATGGCGCATTTCAATTGATGGCAGTTTTGAGTTCAATATCAGCACTTTATCATCTCTATGGTCTTGCCCCCAGCGAAAATTGTAAGTTTCGTTTGAAATGCTTTCAAAACATCACTGACCATAAATGGCAACAACGAAAAAAGTTTTTCATACCATGTAAAAGTGATCAGTGATGATAGAGTCCTACAAATTTCAATATGTTTTAAAGCATTTTATGCTATTCACGGTCTTTTATGGCTTCATACTAATAAACCAAGAAAAGTGCCAGATGAAACTATTTCAAAAGTGTTGCAGCATATTGGTAATTTCAAATGCTACACTAGCTATTATAGGTTAAAAAAACAAAAAAATTTACCTGTCCGAAGAATTAAATCTAGCAAAGATGCATCATGTTTGTACAAAGAGGTATACTCTCAATTATCCTGTATCGTATGAAAAATATCGCATCGTCTTTAATACAAAATTAAGGAGGAGGAAGTTTAATAAAATAAAACGTTGGTGCAGTTTTAAATACTGTTTTTAAAACAACTCTTTTTACAAAGTGAAGATATTTTGATTTGTATGCTTAAAAACAGCGGGAAAAATCCGCTCCATCTACTATCAGAGAACCTCACTAAAAGGTCGTCCAGATTCGTCGTAATATGAAATTATCAAAAATTGAGCATTGAACATAATACATATGTATGTATTTAATGTAAATCAGATGAGATTATTTTAGTAAATTTGTTTCATTCTAATAAAACAATTACGTATTACATAAATTCACTTCAGTAGATATACTGCATACTGCGCATAAAGGGTAAAATTGGATAATCAATTAGGAAGCACCGAAGAGACTCAAATTCAAAATCTACCTGTTTAGATATTCATCGGTAGATAAAGCCAATTATTATACAGGTGTTCGCGCCGTCAGTACCTACCTGTAATCTGTAATGAATATAACCGAAGAAATATGTACACCCTATAAAGATGCCAACGATAACATTAGGATGAGGATATATTAAATAGATAAGGGTGGATTATTACGCCGAATTGAAACCAGGTAAATTGATGCCCAAACTTTCGACTTTAAAATTTTATATATATAAAGACATAAATGATAAAGATATTAATGTCTCCCTGTATTTTTATCATTGAATTTTATTGGTGAAGCGTAGGCATCGGGCAATATCCATGAATCATTCGATCTTTTAATGGAAAATGAAATCTGTGGAATTTCGTTGGGTCGATGGTGTAATAAATCCTACGCCAGGTGTACCGCGGGGGTCCAATCTGGCTCCCTTTCCGTTGGTGATATTTACAAATGTTCTCATTACAGAGTAACGTCGGCGTATACTGTTTTCGCCTATAATATCAACGTGACTTTAACAACATTAGAATATTAATGGTGATTTTCTAAGTAAAATTGGGCAATTAATTTCTCTTAATGTTTTCAAATTCATATTATAAATGATAACTCCGATGTCAGTGGAAAAAAGACTACACTTTGTTTCACAGCAGTATCAATAATTGCCGTGCCATAGCAATCTAAAATTTCAAGAAAATATAACGCGCCATTTCATTTCATTGTTGAATATGGCAAAACGCCAAAAAGAATATTACATACATTTGTTACAGTTTACACATGATAAAGAAATTTGAATGTTTGAGACCTTGCAACGATGCTTCTGAATTCAGTACCAAATAAAAATGTTATTACAGGTAGATGGGTTTTATTTAATAAAAAAAAGTCTTGAGTTACAAAAGATTTATTTATTTTTAAGAAGACAGATGAAACACATAAATATTGTTTTCATATATTATAATAATTCATACTTTACACTACCATATGATGTAACTAAATTGGTGACTTATTAGAATGTTCAATTTAATAATAAATTATCACAGCTACAATTTTTTTCCATCTATTCTTATACAATATTTAATTAATTTAACACAAAAACATAACCTTATATAATAACATAATTTTAATAATTTTGTGTATATTTACGTATATGTAAACTTTATCAATTATACATTATTTTGGAAAACCCCTGAATAATAATGCGGAAATAAATACAAATACCGAAAACCATTCAAAATTCGCGAAACCATAAATATTAAATTTGTATTAAAATATCAATAAATTAAAGAAAAATATATATAAGTTGGTAGAAGTCTTGAAGAATCCATGAAGATGTGGCAGTTATTAACCCCTGGACAAGTCGCACAGATAAGGAAAGAGCGTTGTATACGCGGAGGTAACGAGGCTAACGTGCACTGAAGAGCGGTAACGGGGCAGTTCGCTGCGAGCACCTACCACCTTTGCAGAGTGGTATTACCAATGCCCTACCCACGCACCTCCCCTTCGTAAAGGGGCCTTCGCACATCCACCAAGTCGCCATCGCGAAACACTACAGTCCAGTCCGATTGACTTGGTATGACCTGAGATTGTCTAACCGCCAGTCGATGATGCAGCAGTTGGTAGAATATTAAAAAGGGGTATGATGTCTAAGCAACTTAATGCTTGTCAGACTGCCCCCCCCCCTCCCCCCCCCCCCCCCCCCCCCCGCCGGCTCTAATCTCCCCCCTAATCATCATCATGATCCCGGAAAAATCCAGTCACCACAATTGACCAGGACGAGTTTCGAACCCGCGGTAACCTGGTAATAGTCGAGACCCCAAGTGAGAGCTTAAGGAACCCGGCTATCACAGGTTTCGATAATAATAGTAATAATAAATAAAATGAATATCAGTAAAATGCGCACCCTCACCCTTTTTTTCAAACGCTGTCAAATAAATAATAACAATATTTAACACTGAAATAATATTATAGACGTACTTATACACTTACAAACAATTGCAATTAACAAAAAGCTTTTATTTGAATCTTTGAAATAATTATTATATATTGAATCATTTTAATGGTTTTTACTATAATAGACCTACAAACTTATTGAGTACCTTGTATATCCTTGTGTAAATAAAATATTTGTCAATATTTCGGAAAACCCCTTAATAATACCGATCGAAAATAAATAAAAATAAGAAAATAATAATAAAATCGATAATAATAAATCCGAACCACCGTTCCTAGAATATTAAAGTGGAACGCGAGAAAATTAAAACAAAATGTTTAACTAAAAGTCCGCAGGCACGGCTGCAAGCATCACCTTTGGTTCCAGTGTAGTCAGGGATGTCACTGTACGAAGGGTCGCTCGACACAAGCTGATGGGGGTTGGAAAAAATCATCCTATTCCCGCTATACAATATACTTGGAATTAATTCGGAAACGTTTGGGTATCATCGCCGACCGACAAAATATTTTAAGCAGATTTAATATTACATTTCGGTCGTGTATGCAAAAAATTAATATGTAGAAACAAACGAAGCAACAAAATTAATTAACGAAATTATAATTAAAAATGTAATAAATACCTTATTCACACAATCTGTCGATTTTCCTACTCTTCGGTCAAACCATTCTTCCGTCCTCCATCCGCTGCAGGTCCTCGATGATTCACGCTGTTCCAGAAATCCGGAGAATTCGTATATTTTGTAGATTATCCTGCAACAGCAATAATTAATAGGTGAAGTTAATAATATTTTTTTTAAATTAAATTTTGGCTAAACGAAGGTTTTAAAGACGTTTTAGGACCCATGATATGATAGAACTCGATTTTATGAATATTTACCGAGTTTAAAATAATAATATAATGGTTCGGATTGATTCGGAGTCGTTCGTGCAAACTTCGTCACCGACGCCGAATCTTAAAATTTAACTTGCAATATAAGAAAGAATATAATATTAATATTGAAACGGCAGTATGAAAATTTCAAGGGCAAATCATAATAGCGTCACCTACCTTTATTTATCTATGGCGCAAAAATTTAAAAGCAGAATCCCAGTGTTGATTTATAAATAATTCCAACTAATTCTCGTACTCGCGCAATTCACATTTACTAATTTACAGTGTAAAAAAATTAATTTTACCAAGGCGAAATTCGTTCAAACAAAAGAGACGCGACATGGCGTTATCAAGCTCATCGAATGCGTGTTATATCTGATTCAGATTGGTTCGGAATCGTTCGTGCATCGTCGACCGACGGGGAATTTAAACGGTAGATTTAAGAATTGCATGGGATGCATTAAAAAATAGGAATTTAAAAACGGATTTAAAACTATGTAATAGCAATATAAGAAAAAGTACAATATTCAAACAGCACCATAAAGAACTAAGAGCATGATGCAATAACAGCGCGTACAATACAAATTTACATTAATAATCCGCTAATAAAATGATAGCGCATTACCTACATACCTTTACTTATTCGGCGCAAAAATTGCAGAGCGGAATCCCAGGGGCAATTCGATGACGCAGATAGAGAGAATATCAAATTCTCATACTCGCACTGTTTTAGGTACTAATTCACAGTTAACTTAATCGAGTTTTGTAACGCACAAAACGACGCCAACGCGCGTGAAATGCAAACGCGATATCAAAGATCGTACTTTTCTGGAAATAATATCGTTCAGATTAGATCCACGGTGCGCGTGCATCGCCGACAACCGAGGAATTTAACTTGCATATACCAGCGATAGATACAAAAAACTTAACGTGTGAAAAACGATTTGAAAACACCATGTGGTAATATAAGAAAAAGTATGATACCCAAGCAGCGATATAAAACGTTCAAGGGCACGATTTTATAATGCATAGAATATATATTTTTCTGTTTTAAGTAAAAATGTTATTTTCCACCTCAATATTTCCTTATTAAATTATTAATTTCGTCTTCTACAATATTATAATAAATTATAACACAATTGACAATTTATAAATATAATGCGTGCAAATGGTACTTTCTACAATAAGGAAAGTGATACAATAAAGATCTAAACTATATTCCGCTCGTTTAAACTATAATTATTAATACTGATAGAAAGGGTTAAATTGAAAAACAGATTTATAAAAATATGGTTTTCTCTAAAGTTTAGGAGAATTACAAAAACGAGTATTATTTCAAAACTTTTGTCATATATAAATTTCAATATTAGTTAATAATAGATACGCATTTCTTTGTACCTGTTCGGTATTTTTACGTATAATATACCTATTCATATTAACCAAAACGATGTTGCTTGGGTTATAAGGCAAATAGACAGGGAAACGTGAAATAATTAAGTAATTGGATCCACTATCGCGAGATTGTATTTCTCTCTTTCTAGGGATATTTTTCCGTATGAAATTTCAAGACGCACAGGTGGCAATTGACCTGTGTGTATAAACGTTGCCTAATGCGCGGACACATCAGACGAAATGAATTCGTGAAATTTATAGCGGGACATTAAACCACCCAAGGTGGCCACTCGAAATCTATAATTAACGGTAATCGTTAGTTTTAATAAATAGAATCTCAACGGACGCGAATTGGGCGGTACCGCACTGCCGATATGACGCTAATAGAAAGCAAAGTGGGTTTCTAAAATTTTCTGCACTAATTAATAAACATAATAACGGATAATGTAGCCACCGCTTGTCTGTGGATTTATTATTATTAATATCGGCTACCACGTACTAATATAACCTCAAAACGCGGTAGTACGATTGCTAATAGGTAGGTGCTTGTAGATTTTCAGATTGGTATCGCTGGAATTTTTAGGTTAGGTGTTCGGGCGCGCGGCAGTAATTAAACATCGACTGCTCGCAAGGCAGAACAGTAGTAACAGTGTGGTAATACCGATATTGGCCTTAGATATTATAATGTAATTACATGTAATGATGGTGGAAACAAAATAATTTAGTTCCACCGCAGGGGGCCAATTAAATTTTCATTTCTATCGATACTAGCGGAGCGAATGCGACTTGTACTCGCTCGGTTTTGTGTAATCGCCGCGTGCAGTCCTACAATTAAATGCATATATAAGTGTAGTATGGAGATATGTAATCGATGTTTTATGTGAATCCGTCTAATAGGTACTTTAATGCATGCCTATACCCAGTCATTATTGTAATAAATAGGAAAAATTTTATCGTAAAGTATTGGAAACACGAAAGAAGTTTCTAAATTGGATGAAAATTATGAAAAATTAAATATATTTCCGATAAAGCGATTATGAAGTAAATGGCAAAATACCTACACACTTGTAACAAAACAAAGAAAGTGTTTGTTTTGTACACAGAGTGGCTTTTTAATCTTGTAATTGCTCGAATTAAGAATTTTAAATCTGGATCACTTGGTCATGATGACATTACTATCGATATGATTAGGTTGTGTTGCCCAACTATATTACCGTATTTAACCCACCTTATTGATTATTGCATAAGTGAATCTGTTTTTCCGGACTCTTAGAAGGTTGCGGTTGTGCGTTCTTTACCGAAGATTGCCAATCCGGCACGGATGGATGATCTTAGACCGATTAGTCTGCTCCCTGTCGTTTCAAAGGTTTTTGAGAAGGTACTAACTTCTCAGGTTTCGGGCTTTCTTGTTAACTATGATGTATTGCCTTCTACTCAGTCTGGCTTTCGAGCTGGCCACAGTTGTTAAACTGCCTTATTGGCGATTACAGATGATTCGATTTCGGCTGGGGATAGCGGAACTGTTTCCTGTCTCATATTATTAGATTACACCAAAGCCTTTTACACAGTTGATCACACCGGTCTTTCGTCTATATTGAGGCATATAGATTTCAGTAATGATGCGGTATCTCTGATGGATGAGTACCTTCTCAATCGTAACCAGATGGTTAAGCATAATGTCAATATATCTAATTGTTTGTCACTTTCGCGTGGTGTGCCGCAGGGGTCTTTTTAAGGTCCTATTTTGTTTACTATTTATACTTCTAAGTTGTTGACGTGTATTGGGCACTGTAAGTATCACATGTACGCTGACGATACTCAATTGTATTATTCCTTCCATCCGTCGGATTGGCGTAAAGCTAATGAGGTTATTAATGCTGACCTTGAATCTTTGTTTGACCAGTCACATGACTTTACTATTAAATCCAGCTAAATCACAGGCTACTTTATTTGGGCTTAAGAAAGCCTGCCAGAGTTTGAGTAATGTAATGAGGTTACAAATTAACAATTCAAATTTATCCTTTGTCAATAAAGTTAAAAGTTTTGGTGTTATCTTGGATAATTCCTTTCGTTTTCGTGATCCGATTTCTACATATATTAAAAGGGCTTACATAAATATAAAAAAGTATCCTCATAGATCAATGCTTAGTGAGTCTACTAAGAAGAATTTACGTGATATTTTTGTATTATCACACTTTAATTATTGTTCTGCTGTATGGTGCTTTGGACAATTTTACTACCTATCGGGTTCAAAAGATTCACCATGCATGTTTGCGATATATTTTTAACCTAAAGAAATTTGATCATATTTTTCATAAGCCACGTGAGGTAGGATGGTTAAATATGTATTACCGTAGGGAGTATTTAATGATATGTCTATTTCATAAAATTCTATTTTCTAAAACACTGCCTTATCTGTATTACAAGATCAGGTTTAGGTCTGATATTCATAGGGTCACCACCAGGTTTCAGGAATCAATCTCACCACAATATTGCAGACCTTCTCTTGGAGAGAGGTCGTTTTCTTATATGATATACACAAAATACAACCCGGTTCCTTTTGAGCTGAAATCATTGGTATTGCCGGCATTTCGGCGTAGATTTAGGTTGGTTTTGGTTGGGGGATTGAATGTTGGTGCAAGGCGATGATTCTTTATCAATATACATACATTTATTTCATTTCATTTTAATCCTTTTGTAATATTGTGCAAAATTAAAAGGAGAAACAGCAAGTCACACCAGTATCGGTGCCAGGGCATTCTCAAATGAAAAGGTGGTAACGAAGTGACTGAGCATCTGGCCAAGCTAACAGCAACTTTTATGGACCAGAACCAGCTCTGAATATTTCGAAAATTCAGATTAGAGTTCCAACAAATGGATCACAATAAGACGATATCTCTCTGGACTCAAACCTCTGGACAACATGTAGCTAAAAGGTTGGTCAACTCTAGGCTAATTATGACAGTTTTATAGCAAGCACCATATGTTTTCATTACAGTATTAGAACGACATACACGATATTTACATACTATGCCTTTCAATACTCAAGCTGATTATCAGAAAGACGCTAAATGTATATGCGCATTGCATACATCCCTTGCAATATTATTATTATAACATGTTTACGACTCACAAAATAAGGCCAAATAAAAATTGGCATGTTGTTTCAAAACTTTGTTATTCAAATTACGTGTATTAGCATTTTTTTTTGTTATAGAACTCAGTCTTGCAATGAAAAATGTTCTTTTAGCAGGAGTTATAGGAAAATTTCTTTCGGATGGAATATTGTATTGTAGTCGGGTGTCTTTTTCACTGTTAAAGAAAGTCACGATCGTTATAACAAGACAGCGAAACCATAACAGAGGTTAACAGGCACGCGACACTTTTCTCGCGGTGATCTCGGAATTCCTGGTTTCTGCTGGTTCGTCTCATGGCCCCAGCTGTCGACAGCCACATCCATCGCGTCCGCTATCTCGTGATCCATCTGCGATAGACGCTCTCGACTACTCATAACTCTGAAATATCTCACCGGCGTATCTACATAATCACCTCGACCCAGCCGAGAGAATGTTTCAGATATAACCGCGCGCTGGTGGACGGCAACTAGTCGAACAACTGCACGGCAACAACAACCACCGCTAGAGCTAAGGGAAAAATGCAACAGACAGCCGAAGTTATAGGAAAAGCGGTTGGATTTGCTTTGGTCGCTTCTAGGGGGGGGGGGTGTTTATTTAAAGATGTCATCAAGTAACGCATGAAATTTATAAAATAACTAGTAAAGTCCGGACCGTTCAAGCAGTCAATTAAATAGTCGTTTGATGACGGATTACGAGGGGATCGGAGGGGGGGGGAGGGGCGGGGTACACCCTGTATATTCCTTTTTCTGAATTAGAAATTACACATACTGTATCATTATTATTTTCCGTTGTAACACTAAAACAAAGGAAGAAAATACAAAATTTTTATCTGCTTTAGATATCCGTCAACTATCGATAATTTACATAGTTGGTAACTGACGTCTTCCGGATAATGGTTATTAATTAATTATGATGTTAATTAATAATGTTTTACCATTTCTTCGATCCCTTTGTGCTTATTTCACACCAAATTCGTCGTCGTTCAAGGTTTCGATGTTTTGATATTCGGTGCACGACTACCTGCTGATCACCAGCAATATTACATAATCGGACTCTTCTTTCATCATTTAGTATTGTTAATTTACCTATATTAAAAATTTAACACTATAAAGAAATACTTTTTCGGGATATATTATAAACACCCGCTCTCGATTCAAACGGAATTTAAAATCCAATACTGGCTTCATTTCATTTTACCTGGTCATGTGTATTCGCGTAGAGCTACTACCTCGTATGCACACAGCAGATATTCCAGAGTCACTGTAGAGTAAATTAATGAAGCGTGTCCAATTAAAATGTAATGCTCATTATAAATTATTTTAAAACTCGATTTCGCGACGTAATTCCCGTAATTAAACAGCCGACTCTTCGAGCGGAGAGATCTCATTTTTGCTCTTATAACACACACGAGAACACGTATTATAACATTACGTTTATATAACTATGGATACACGTACATATATATCATATCTATAAACTCATATGCTCGGCAACTACTGGATTTAGTGGTTAAAAAGGCCGGCTCGTTCGTGGAATTTCCAATCGGTGCAAATGCATTTGCTATGCTACACGTAGATTGGTGTATTTTTTGTTTTGTACGTTGTTTTTGACTTGTTATACACGACTTGACTCGGGTGTAATTATTGCAAATAGATTTTAATGTTAAGGTTTGTACGTTTTGTACTTCCTAGATATTGAAAACGAGTACATAGACAGTATTTTCTGTTGATAAATAGCATACTAATTATCTTTTTAATAGTAAATAAATGTTTAAAATCGATTTTTATTGGATTTGCTGATACAATTCACCAACACAATCTAAAATCAATTAATGGGTTCTGGACATTACACAAAATTTCTTTCTCCACCAAATTCAGAAACAAACATATCGTAAATTTCCTAGTTTGCTCAGTTTATCTCAATAGTGGCATACAATCTTCTTTCTTTGACCTTATATTTATAAACCACTTCCTGACGGTCTAGTGTTTATCTAACTTACTTACTAACCATACAAGTATAAAAATTTCCAAAGGCAATATCAAAACCCTGTCTTGTAAAAGCTGAAATCTAAATTTTACTTTTCTATCAAAGATTAAAATCGCTGACGCCTTTTGGAATTCCGTAAATGCAAATGATAGAGTGGAATGGGGCAAATTCAATGCTACTCTTGGAATTAGATTTGTATCTACTTCCAAAAATCTCCAGATATACTTAAACCTATTAATTTTTTGTAATATATCGCCCATTTCCTTTACCAATTAAATTAAAACAGGTTTTTTTCATAAATTAAGCCGATAATGCCTTTTTCCTTCAATTCCCGAATATGCAGACACCCACAACTTTATTGCGATTTGCCAGGTTAATCAATTCTCGAATGCATTCCCAAATCAATCTTGATTATATCCTTCGGTTCATTGATGCCCTTAGTATCACCTAGCTGTCTGTTGCAATATAGATCCGTTTATTTTTATAAGCCCTGTGATTTATTTCTGTTGCATAATGCAATATTGCTTATGCCTCTGATTGAAAGGCACTAGCATATTTTCCTAATGAAACAACACTGGTTAATGTGCAAGAAAGCGACGAACAAACTCCCGAATATTAGACACAAGATTAGCACACTGGAAGAATGGTGCCACGAAAATAGTTTAACCATAAACGAACAGAAAATAGAGTACATGGTGTTCTCAAGTAAAACAAATACATCAAAATACAACATAAAAATAAACAACAAGGAAATAAAAGAAGTAGACAAAGTAAGATATCTGGGATTACCAACACAAAACAATCTGAAATGGGACAGCCATATCGATGAATTAACTAAGAAAAATTCAAATGCAATAGCAAAGATACAGAAAATAAAATACTTAAACTAATATATTAAATGGACAGAATGATACCAACGACAGAAAGACGGAAGAAATGAACATACAATAAATAATAAAATTCAAAAAATTACTACTGATATACAAAATCAAAAAGAAACTCATAAAAACAAAGTTAAGAATTACCAGAGACGTGCGCCGATACGGAACAAGACGAATATCATGCATACGAATAAATACAGTAAAACAAAATAAAAAAAAAAACATGAAAAAATTCCAGAATCAGACGCAATAAATAGATATAACAACTTACCAAATACAATACAAAAAAACCTAAATTATATACAATACCGAAAGAAAATAAAACAGAATATATTTAAAGGAGACATCTGAAGGAATACACCAAAAAAGGACAAGAAACAACATAGTAGTCCTCAAAACCAGTACTCCGGGCTGGGATTGCAGCAGTTCCACACCACCCGATGGGAAGATCGAAGACCAAATCCATTTCATTATACAGGGTGCATCTCAATATACACGACAAACTTTAGGAGCTGATTCCTGAGGTTATTTTGATCATAAAAGTTCATAAGAACATATGTCCCAAACTGCTTATTTCTAAAGTTATACAATGTTTAATAGTAAGTTAACGTAATTAATGTTTTTATTTAAATTAACAAAATAATTAGTAAAGCTAAATAAATAAAAAAAAAATACTCTGACAACTACTGTCAAATATTGAAATGACAAACAAACAATTCCCTCTGACAACTACTGTCAAATTTTAAAATGACAAACAATTTCCTTTCAACACAATTGATTTTGAAGAACCAACTGTGATATTATATCGTGTTAGTCATAGTTCATAATTTATTATTAAACATTCAATAACTTTTAAACCAAACCGTTTTGGACATATACTCATATGAACTTTCATGATCAAAATAACCTCAGGAAACAGCTCCTAAAGTTTGTCGCATATATTGAGATTCACCCTGTATACGTTATAAACTATAAGTTACGTATGTATAATTTATAATAAGGATTGTTTTCGTTAAATGGTGATTATTGTATTTCCCACCTCACTGTAAATTCTAGCTTTAGTCCAAGTCCACTAGGCCTGCTTCTGTGTTTGGATTGATTCCAGCTTATCCGATCCGTGATTTCCACCTCAAAATTTCTGTGAAATAGACATGTCAAAATCATGCAGTCAGATCTATAGATATCGCAAAAACTGTAACTGTATTGAAGAATATCTTCTGTACCGACCCAATTTTTTCCCCGGTTTCTGAAGATGCCTGACGCACTCGAGAACGAAACATGGCCAGAATGACGCACTTTAAGAAAATTATTAAATTGTTGCAATTGCAACTTCAATAACACATGGGACAGCAAACGTTATTCCATTTAAGTATTATTATGTGGCACATAATACTATCTGCGACTATAATACTTTAACGGGCTATAAATTTCGCAGGTTACAGACCTTCAATTATCCTGTGAATTAGAGGTGCTATTAATGTACCGCTAGGTATGTGCATTATAGACGTTTATTGCTAGTTGAACGACGCCCTAAGAAATTACGTGGACTTGCTAGTCTCGCCTCGTGCAGTGCGAGCAAAAATGACTAAAACGTGCCGCTCCTATGAGATAAGGGATGTGCCGCATTTATTGAAATTGACGGAAGAATTATACTACCTCAAATAACTGTTATAACTAAAATTCTGAAACCTGTCAATTGTCATATCAAGGAGGACCAGATATATCAACGTGTATATCAGGAGCAGTATTTTCTTAAAACAAATATTATTTCACAAGATTACAATATTGATTCCATATATGTAATATTACTATACTGCGGGTCTCGTATAGAACCAGTGGCACAAATTTCCGCCGATGAAGGGGGATGGATTGTCTAACTATATTCTCTGACAGTTCTTATGTTTGACAGATTTTGTTTAGCCAAAAGTCAGAATAGTTGTCTATGGTCACAATATAGATTATCTCTGGTGAGAATACAGAAGTTATATATGTGTATGTAAACAATAAAGATTATTTTAAAGTATATTATTGAATATATTTTAACATTGTGCAGAATAATAATAATTTGAATTCTTTGGAACAAACAAGAAGAACATAGTGTTATTTTCATCAATTGATGATAGAGGCTTACATCTATATAATACCTACTGTTACCTATGTCAAGGGAGAGCAAAAATTAAAATATGAGGCTATTATCAAGAAATTTCAACTGGTTGAATATTATGAAAAAAAGACTCAACATCGAAAAGCAGTTATTAAGTGAAATTGTGAACGTGATACATAAATAAAACCAGGAAATCTGAGAATATTCTAAATTTAAGTTTATTTTTATGTGTGAATTTTTTTATTTTACTGACCTTGTTGTCAGTATTGTTGTAATGAACCTGTTGCTAATTTATATTAGAGATTATTTTTTGTTGAATATACTATCTCCTCTTTAATTTTTTCATTTTTGTTTTCACTAGGAATAAAGTTACAATTTTATTATTAACACAAAAAAATATTTCTAGAAATACAAAAAAAATGTTTATTGAAATTTGTTTACGTTTATTGAGGAAACATACACGCATAAACTTGATGTCTGTGATTTAACTCTATGGCTGCTTCAAAATCTTCATTTTGGCCAGGTTGCTCAAAAAGTTGAATTTTCAAAATATATTAGTCGATAAAAACCACTGTCAACATGCCTAATATATGTTCGATTAAAATTCTAACTTGAGAAAGCCTGTATAATTGAATAATATCTGCTGTTCAATAAGGTGTCCATCGTCGCTAAACGGTGTAATTAACCAAGATAATGTTAGATAGGCAGAATCCCCTTTTAACAAAGTTTTCAAAACTGTTTTCAGATGTAATCTTTGCATATATACCAGACCTCGTGAACCCCTCGTGACCTTGCGTCATGCATGCTGCAAACCTTTCTCAGGGAAAACTTTTCTCATTCCGTGTGTACCTATGTGTTGCCAATATTTTGCAGCTCCAATTTCATCATTAGCGAATGAATATGTTGTTATTATAGAATCTTCCACAAGCACTTGCTGAAGCAATGATGCAGCACCAAATAATAATTGTTCTCTATCCATTTCGATAAATATTGTTTCAGTGTAAGGAGTAAATCAAGAATATATAAATAAATAATCAAATAACACAAATTTGAACCGTCAACGTCAACTGATATTCATGTTTATTACGTTAAAATTACGCGCATGCGCACGTTACGTCAAGAACAAGTAGGAGTTTACCATCTTCCTTTGATTTCGGAATTTTTTAGGATGTGTCAGCAATATAGTAGTATTACATATATGATCGATTCAGTGTTTCAAATTGCTGAATCAGTTCTCACTCAATGGTCTAACAAAATTTTGTCAAGCATTCGTTCGTATAATAAAGCCTGTTAAGTTTTCATTGAGCAAAAGGCGCACCAAAGCGCATTTTATGTAGCGTTTTCAGTGCCATTACTTTCCCATTGCAACGGTTACACCAGGGACCTGTAAAATTGAGGCCAAAGAAAAAAGAACCATAAACACGTCTGAAAGTTGATTGAAGTTTAAATAACAGAGCGGTGGGTGTACTCAGGTCCGCCCGTACGCGTATGATATGTAAATACCACCCGCTTCTGTTAACGTCTCCTGCGAGAGTCGTGGCAGTAGTTAATTGGGCCGTCAAAGATTAATGCATTTGTCAAAAAGACTTATTGCCAATGAATCTGTAATTAAACGGGCGACTTTAACGTACCTCACCTGCCACCGCTGAGCTATCCTTCCTTCTCCGATCGACGTCATTACTTGATGTGGACGAAAGGACGGAGGATGTGTTACGTGTATCCGATGCGAGCTGCCAATAGGATCGAGAAACCTATTCAGATCTCCGATAAGTTCGTGAACGGCGGCGTATGATGATGTATTGGTCTCCGTTCTGACGTACAATTTATAGATTCCCGATAATGGTTTTCCATTTTCGAACGGTACTGGAGCACATTTAAGTATTAACTCGGCTATAGAGCTATGGTCGGTGCTTATATATACAGCATGCGCGTTATATTTGCCCAAATTCTTCGTACTTGCAAAGAAAGCAAAGAAGGTTGAAGGTTGCTGATTCTACAACTGCTTCCAATTTTATCAGAATTAATTCCAATATCTGTAGTAGTATTGTTCTTTTTTATCTGGCTCTCTTATTTGTTATCGAAGAGTGTTTTCGCTACCCTTACCTGTGAATCTCGGACGGAACATATGCTTGTTGCGTTGTCTTTACGTAATTAAATATGAGAACTAAGAGTTTTACGAAAAACGTTAAAGATCAACAAAATGAAACTCAAACAGAACAAATAATATATTTGACAAAATATAATAGTCCAAGATTTTTAGACATTCGCTCCGCAAAAAATCCTGATATTTGATTTTTGGATTGGATTATGTCAGAGGGTGTCTCCTAAGTATAAAACCAAGTTTGTGTCGTCCGAAACCGCGAGCGTTAGCCGCCATCTTGAAAAAACGCCTTTTTGCAAATATCTCGGAAACGGTGAGTTTTATGTTAGAAACTGTGAGGACCTTTTTTATAGAAGATAAAATTTCTCATCTTTTCTATTTGAAACTTTTTTCTCTATTGTTAGTATTTGCCGAGATATAGTCGATTAGGAAGACAAATTTTTGTTTTTCGAAAATAACTCGATAATTTTTGGAAATACGAAAAAGGATGTAATGATCAAAGTTATAGAGCATATCTTCTACAATGTTTGTATAAAACTTTTTTTTGTTAAATGGATAGTTGCTGAGTTCTAGCGCAATGAAAGTTGCAATGAAAGAACCCGTTTTTGGTGCTAAAATTCCTGGACTATAAGGACCCAGCCACAAAGGTGAACAAACAAACTGTCATCGCCAATGTCTTTATGGAAGCTTTCGAACAAGAAGTCATCGCATTCAGTAGGATAAAATCTAAATACTGGTACAGATGTTGTTGACAGGTATACATATATAACAAGGAGAAGGTACTAACCACTTCAGTCTTTAGAAAACCCCTTCATAGATTCATGGATTTCATTTGCTGCGATTCTAGGAAAACTTCTCGCGTTGTGTAACACATTTTTAATTGTTTATTTCGTACAAACAGCGTCCTTTTGCCTTAATCCTAAGTAACTTATGTTAATAAAACATTAATTCACTTTAATTTTGGATTTAGCTAGCTCCCAACTAGATTACAGGAATCTATATCAACTGTCAAAGTCTGAATTTCCGCTTCTGTCACTAGATGGCTCTAGCTTCAGAAGTTATTTTTAAATTGTAATTATTGATGATTGAATTCTGTTTGAAATCAAATTAAATAACTCATTAACAAGGGCGTTGTGTACCAATATTAGTCATTTTCTGAATAATGTTGCTAAAATGACATGTAAACCGTTATTGTATGTTGCTTTAACATAAAAATTTGTAACTCTAACAATTCTTTTCTTACTGTGTAGTCTTAAATAAATTAAATTTACAGGTTATCGGTTATGTTATTTGTAAGAAATTTTGGGTTATGTTACAAAATATTTAGATAGCGCTTGCAGTGGTTTGTGCGAAACATTCTTTATTTAATTATTGTTGTTCGTACTGTATAAATGTTACATGATAGTGCGTTACAACAGCTATTTGCAGCAAATACTATAGACTTAAAAAAAATCCTATTTAGATGAAAACAAATTCACTCTTAAATCAGTAACTAAACATAAAACACATTTTCAAGAACAAGTCGCCTGCCTTACATTAAATTATCGGTTACCAAGTTGCGTGCGGACGCTTTACAATATCGCGAAATACAAAAGAAGAGATAAGCTGCGGTAAAAATGCAGAAGGCCGCGGCCAGTTTTCGTGTAATAAGTAATAAGCGTGTATATGCAGGCAGGGATACGATAGAATTCATTATAGTGGCCGGTGGTCAGCGGGTAGCCGCTGTGCGTTGTGTTGTACAACAGAGCCCGGGCGATCCGACAACCGTTGTTCAATTATCATCCTGGTAGGCGTTGTACGCGGTATTAAATTTCAAATTATCGTCTTCGTGTTCTTCTGTCGTCAACGGCAACTGTGGTGTGCGTTGTACGTGCATGCCTAGCCAGGGGATTTTATGTATAACTTAAGAATTTATGCTCTTATCTTGCGTAATTGTATAGGGAAAAATATATGGAGAAAAAGACTGGGAATCTGGGATAGTAAAAACATGGGAAAAGAAGTAATAGAAGAAAATTGGGAACGCGCAAAAAAGATTATCCAAGAGGGAAATGAGCATGCAAAACAATACAAGAATAAAAATGACAAGGAATTGCATATACGATGATGAATGTGAAAATTGGACAGTGATGAAAATATTAGCCATGTTGTAAGTTGTAAGTTACATTTTAGTTTAGTATTCTTTCAAATGAACTGAATGTCCTACTGGTACAGATGTATATAGGTTGCCATTGTAAAGAAGAACAGCTTTCAGGCTTGTTTTAGAGGAATCAATGAAAAATCTCCATTCTTCGGGGTCATATTTTGTATTGAATGTCTCCATCAACCCAGGAACATTAGTACAAAAAACAAGATCATAGTGAAAGAGTGTTCTCTACAGACTACAGACAGTAACTTGACCTTGCAGCGGAGACTGGGGAGCAGACAGAGAGTGGAGGGGAGCAGGAAGAGAGGAAGGGGTACTGACAAAGACAGGATACCGGCAGCAAATCTAGTATGAACCGGATTCTACCAGTTTTATTGGACAGTTTTTTTTAACAGAAGAAAGGCTGTCTCATGTTGCCAACCTAAATTTAAGCTAGTTATTTTCGTAAAACAACTTATTTAGCTAAAAATATTATAATTGAAATTCTATATAGATTTATTTCACAAAGAAAACAGTTTTGATGTGCTATATAAAAACCTTAAAAGTAAAAATTTAATGCGTGATTTGTGGATAAACGAAGGGTGATGGATTTTTTTCACTATTTTTTCTGTAATCAACGCAAAAGGTACCATAAGAATCACTCAAAATTTTTCAAACAATTTTATCATCATTGAACGAAATGAAGTTTACTTGTGTGTTACACTGGAAGATTCTCCGAAGGACCTGCAGTTGAACGCCTATCCAACGGCATGAGATTGCTTTGAATGTATATCCTAGCAACCTATGTGAAAGAAAAGAGATTTGTTTTAATAGATAATGTCGGTAGATAGACGCCTTAAAATTTGGGTTATTAAAAGTTAAGATAAATGTATTAACTAGAAACAGTCTATTACCTACAAGCAAATCATTTTTACTAAAGAAAACTCATCCGAAAGTGACAATGCCTTTCCGAGATCGAATGTTATTCCAAGAACAAATCTGGAGGATTTTTTAATATCAGGTAGAGCGGACATTATTGCTGAGGCCCCGGTCAATCCACAACTCGAATCTAGACTTCTTACAGAGAAGAAGTTTTATCAGGATACCAGGCTTGTACCAGAATTTTATTAATTTCGAGACTATACTCAAAGACGTGAAAAAACTAACAGTGGGTAGTATTTTTAAAAAGTATTTTACCTTGAGGAACGTAGGAATATCATTGTTCTTGCTGTAGAGATTATATTACCCCCAAGATAATTTTTCATGTAAAGTCAAATTTATTGATCGATTCTTATTGATTTCACCATTTAAGGACATTCATTTCCTCTTATGCATTTGTTCAGAACCTAGAATTTAAAAATGGTTTATTAACTTAATGTACCATGGACGACATAAAAAACGGGGACAAGTCTAAATACCGAATTCAGCATTATTTAACTATTGTATATGGTACTTTCAAGGTATTCCTATATTTGTTTCTGTAGTAACAAGTGAAATAATGTGATCATGTTCATTTCATTGTTATTTAATTTGTCAATTTTATATTTTAGGAACATATTATTACGTTTTAAACATTATACATTAAAGAAATAAAAAAAAATGCTAATATTTTGTAAAGCCTCCGTTTTGCTCAATAACGCTCTGAAGACGTCGTGGCATTGAATAAATTAAAGCTTGTGTGTATTCCGGTGCAATGTCTTCCCAAATGTTTTCGATTGCTTGCCACAGCTCTTCTGAATTTTGGGGTCTAAAATTGGCATTATAAATTTTCTTCACCATACTACCGCAAACATTCTCAATGGGGTTCAAGTCAGCACTGTTTGCCGACCAAGGTAATACAGGCACTTCGTTCTCTTCAAACCATTCCGTAACAACATGTGAAGTATGAATAGGGCTGTTGTCTTGTTGAAATATAAAATTTCCATCAAATATTTGTGTTATAGAAGGTAGCATTATGTTGTCTAATATGGTTCTGTAAATATTTCCTGTTAATCGTTTCCTCTTTTGCTGTTAGTGCGGTAGAAAATGGATTATCTCTGAGGTAATTAATAAGTGCTGCATCATTATCCGCTGTAGTAATCCTTGTTCTTCCAGATCTAATATATCTTGATAATCTTGCTTCATTAACCCGTCTTTGCTTAATTCTCAGGATAGTATTTTTACTTTTGTTAAACTCTTGGGCAACTTGTCGTATTGACCACCCGTTTTCCAACATTGTCACTACTCTTGCTTTATTAACTGTGCTTAAATGTTGAGGCATTTTCAATTAGATTATACACAGAATGAAATAGATAAGTCAAAATTACAGAATTATTAAAAAAATTTCTATGGTAACGATTTCCTAAATACACCTATTCACAATACAAACAATTTCAGTGTACCCATTTTATTTGGCGCCGGTGCGGTGGTACATAGTTTTCCAGCTAATAGAAGTCAACACTTATAGATCAAGTCCTCTATTTCCTTGTTAAAAGAGTTGATTTCCCTGTTTTTTTTTTATCGAACCCTGATTTACAATTGTGTTTATGTACTATTTTCTGAAGAATTCTTATTTTGATATAAGCTGTTTAATTTAGCTGATCATATTTGTGGTTTCCTTGAAAATATCCATCACTTTACTACACATCTGGGAATGAAACGTTTCCTTCCGTCAATGAAATTAATTAATAATTTAAGTGAAGCAGATTACAACTAATAAAATAACAAGTATTAACAAATTTAATTTAAACATGTAGGTAGTTAATACCGTGTTAGACATGAATACGCTTTTGTTTCTATACGAAATCGTAGAAACGAAAACATATTTCATGGGTGGTTATGTTAAATGGCAGCTACTGAAACCGGGTTTTTAGTTTTATAACGCATCAATAGATGACGACTGAGATCATGACGCGCGTCGCGGGTAAGAACGGTGGTCAATCTTATCGACGGTTACTTTGCATTTGGCGTGTGTCTATAGGCAACTCGTTGCATGGTTGCATTTGTCATTTGTCAACAGAACAGAAGTATTTGTGCATTATTTGTGTAAGTGACAACAAATCTTATATTGATAAAGTTAGCATCGGTTATGTGAGTGGGTTTATAACCAGAAATATAAAGAAATTATCGCAGTGTGAAGATTGTAAAAGTCAAATATTTTGTAAAGATCAAATTTTTGAATGGCATGATCTTGTTGTTGAAAAGGAATCTTCAAATGGCATTCCAATGAAAATGAAATATTGCACGGCCAATATTTATGCAGTACATTTATAATTTTACACGGGCCCTTTTACCGCACATAGTTTGCCAAGCTAAGGCATTACATATTATAATATCTTTTATTGATGAACATGTGTGTTATCCTTTCAGCAATTCATGTGGTCACCGCGAAGACATCAAAAACATCATACTAAATTCTTTTATTAAGTTTGTGTGCCACAATTGGTGCGTAGGTTTAAATAGAGTACTGCGAGGACAGGATGACAGGCAAAACAGACACGTTGTTATATTTCAACAAGCCAGAATTTATGCGAACAAACGAAGGGAGTATAAAAATAGAAAATAGTTTAAATAACGTCTATAAATAATATTTTTTCTTTTCTTTGGGTCTTCTGGTTTAGTTAATAATACAAATGTTCTTTTACGTTTCGGAAATTATAGTATTTCCTTTTTCATACTCCATCATTTAATTATTTCCATTTTTTCACCTTTGCGGTGTTGTCAAAGTAATTTTTTTTAAACAAACATATACAAGAGTATATGTTTGTTTGTCGATTTGTAATATGTATTAATGTGTCTTTTAAAATTTTGAATACTAAATGTTATTAAAAATTACTTTGACAACACCGCAAAGGTGAAAAAATGGAAATAATTATATGATGGAGTATGAAAAAAGGAAATAATATAATTTCTGAAACGTAAAAGACCATTTGTATTATTTACTAAACCGGAAGACCCAAAGAAAAGAAAAATATCATAAGAAATACACACCGGTTAAATAATCTTGAAGACATTTATAAATAATAATGAAACCCACTTTTCACAAATGCATAATGCCCATAACGTATTTTTCGAATTGTATCTTAAAATGTACTTTTATATGTATATAAAACTAAACTTTACTTTGTTATTATTGCGAAAATATATTTCAGCACACAGGAATTATTTTAGTAAATGCTTAACGTACACAATTTATTTTCTAATTGCTAAATGTAGTGTATTTTAATAACTTTATATATGCACGATTTAATTTATATATATGTTGGTAGTTATAATTAAACACGAAAAAAAAATCTATGTGTATTATTTCCATTTTATACCTTCAAATCTTTTTACCACACACACTTTTGTGAGAAGTTTTAAAAACAGCATGTTACTCTTCAAAAACAAACTCCAACTTCTTCCAATAGTGTAAGCGGTAAATCGATTCTCTTTGACGTCATCGGGGAGTCTACGTTGCGTGCAGTTTCCCATATACCTAATATGGGAAACCGCACTCAACGTAGATTCACTGATAATTACAATTTTAAACTTTAGTATGCTCTAGTATACCGTTTAAGAAGCCCGCGGTTCCTCATAAGCTTTCATAACACATCTAAAGATGGCTCATTACGGCCTCAAAATAGTATATGGAACATACCCATCTATAATACCATTATCTATGACATATTTCGTCTCGCGAAAGTGTCGACTCTGTCTGTGTAGGTGGCGTGGGAGGCACAGATGTCGCACGAGCCCTCGACATAACGCATAACGAATGTAACAAAACGCCGCTCCCGCTATTGTTACTGCGCGTATGTCTGTATGGTCTGTAAATAATACATGCACATAGAAATCCAATGCACCCAACCCGCCGGCCGACTGTGGGTGCTGTCGAAACCCTATAATGTATGCGGTTACGTCTCGTATCTAATTAGACAGTGCGCGTCAGTCGAACAAGAACGTGGGGAATATGGGATGGTATCCACCTCTGTAGATACGTGTCGCGTAATTTAAATATGTGCCAGCGATGACATTGTCTATTGTTCCCATACTGAGGCGTTTATTAATCGGCGAGACCTATATATCGGATCAAGAAAACGCCTGGAATAAGAAACAACGTTTGCCAAGTAAACTTTGTAGCGACATATATAGTAAATGGTTATCTTGATGATTTCTACACAAATTAGCAGACAAGTTTTTACTAGTATAACACACTCAAGGCTCAATAATAGCGGTTTATTGGCATCAAACATAGTATAAAAATAAGTAAATGCTAAAATTCAACCAACATGCCAAAAGGTGCAGGATCAGCTGTTTAAAGCATAAGCCGCTGTTCTACTTCAAGCACCATTAATAACGTTAACCCGATAAACAAAAAATCATAAGCAAAAGTAATAGAAAGTTATACAAGAAAATGAAAATATATTTACTTGTTAAAGAAAGCACTCCTTCGAAGTTGATGGGTCAGAGAAAGCGAACTCAAGCAATGCATACCTAGTGGAATTTTGTTCCAAAGTCTAACAATATTATAACTAAACGATCTTTTAAAAATTTCAAGGTGGTGAACTGGAGGAGTTAGTAAGCCTTTGTAATCTTTGTATCTCACATTGATATTATGTATACATCTGTTCTAAACAAAATTTTACGAAACAAGTAACTTGGTTTCTTAAAATAAATAACTTTATAGAAAAAGATGGTAGCAGAAAATTCAACTCTGGCAAAGATACATATTTAACCAACCAGCCCAATCGAATGTATGAGAGATTCGGTTAAAGTTTTCGGTTATTCCATAAATAAATCTAAGACACGAATTTTGCAAACGCTGAAGTCTAGTTCTGTCAATGGTGTCCAAGCAGTAATAGTAAACGCTTAAGCAAAAGTTAAATCTGGAAAGGACCAAAGATGCGCATAAGGCCTTACGCAAACTGACGTCCAAACAGTCTTTACTACCATACAAAACCTGCAAACTACTATAACCCAATCTAATTAAATATGAAACGTGTTCTTTAAAACGAAGTTTGGTGTCAAGGAAAAGGCACAAATTACGCACAAAATTAGATATAATGAAAACTTCATTTTTGATTTTAATTTCAATATCCTTCAAAATCGCAGATCGGGTTTTTTCACGGCCAAAAACCAAAACAGAAGTTTTTTTATTATTTATTCTGAGACAATGTTTTTCAGACATGTTTACACGTGACTGAATGTCACTATTTATGTATTAGATGGCTTCACATATGTCTCCAGGATTGAAGGTATAATATAGTTAGCTGGCGCAATGAGAACCTGCCCAACAGCAGCTATTGAAGTGGTACTAAATCTCACTCCTCTTCACATTTTTGTGGAGAGCATAGCTAAAAGGACCACACGTAGGATGATCAGGGAAGGAACGGCTAGGCATAGGCCTCAGCCTCCTACAGGTGACCAAATCTGGGACATGCCCCGAGATGACATGCCAAGGAAGTTCAACTTTGTGAAAGATTTTACCACAAAGCTTAGCACTAAGAGTGAATGGGATAGAGATACCATTTCGAAACTCAATAGAAATGCCATTAAATGGTACACAGATGGCTCCAAAACGGCAGAGGGAACTGGAATAGGGATATATGGGCCTAGAACCAAATATTTCGAAAGCTTGGGGATGTACCCAAGTATCTTCCAGGCGGAAATACACGCTATTGAAAGATGTGTCCAGGTCAATATTGACAGAAGCTATGAAAAGCAGGAGATTATCATAATATCTGATAGTCAAGCAGCCATTAGGGCGCTGAGGTCAAACATAATCAGCTCCAAAATGGTTTGGGAGTGTCTACAAAAACTAAACGAGCTAGGCAAAAAGAACAAGGTAACCCTTTTGTGGGTTCCGGGACACACGGGAGTGGAAGGAAACGAAATAACAGATAATCTCGCTAAGAGAGGGGCTAGAACACCTTTTGTAGGGCCAGAACCTTTTTGTGGGATAAGTAGCAGCATAACACTGGAGAAACTGGAAAATGAAGTAGAGCAGAGAAAATCCAAATACTGGGAGAATCTCCAGGGAATGAGGCAAGCTAAAACTCTTCTGGGTACCTATAACCAGAAGAGATCCGCAGAATGCATCAACCTGAGTAAAAATAATATTCGGATATTGACAGGGATCCTTACAGGCCATTGTAAACTGAACGGACATCTAAGCAGGCTTGGAATAGCGAAGGAAGCCGAATGTAGATTTTGTGGGGAACAGGACGAAACGTCCATTCATCTACTCACAAACTGTGTTGCACTGTGCAACTCAAGGGCGCTGCACCTGGGAGCATGTGAAATCGAAGAGGGAGAGTTACCTAATCTGGGGCCTTCGGACATTCTGCACTTCTTAAAAGGAATCAGACTGGACGGCCAGCTGTAAATACAGCGAGAAGAGGGGACACAATAGATCTTTTAGGTCGCAGTGTACTATCACCCTAATATCACATACATACATACATAGCGAAGCCTACTTTCATCTTATAGTGGGTTCGCCAGACAGAACTGCCGCATCTGGGGTTCGCTAAATGGAGCCATAGTTTGCTAAAATCTTATTGAAAACTGTGTCAAAAGAATGATCGTTTCCAGACAGAGTTGAAGTGAACATTTTCTGGATACCATTTTCAGCGAGTAATCGCAAAGTTTATACTGTGAATTGAATTAAATATTTTTGTAATTGAAAATTAAAATTAAGATGGGATTATTCTAACGCAAGCACAAGAATATTCTCGCACAACATTACACAATATGAATAGTTTAGATTCTAAATTTAAACAAGAAAAGTGCTGTTCTATATTGGTCGTAGAAAAAAATATTATTATAGGACTTACTTTATATATATAAAAACAAATTCAAAACAGCTGTGACAACTGTAGATGGGTATTGAGTATTGAATAGTTTTTTGCACAATTTTTTTTCAACCTGCTGACATTCTTATTGAAGTATATTTCTTACGATTGTTGACATCGAGGAGAATGACTCACCGTATACACAGCGCTTCCAACGCAATACACTCAAGCCTACCTATCCAGTTTGTTCGAAAACTGTCAAATTAAAACGGAATTATATGTTTTATGTATTTTCGTATGCCCGCTTGGGGATTATTATATAAATTCGTATGAGTTGATTGCCTGTTAGAGAACAACCACACCTTGTTTTTTTTTTATGCTCCCCGATGTGAACTGTTATATATAATTCCTCCTCTGCAGCTCAGCTGTATCCGCTAATTACGTATCGGTGAGACCTAGACGGAATGCCTCCGGTCGGCTAGCTGCTTCTTTTTCAGACATATATTTCTCTGCTATTCGGTATGTATATAGAAAATCGCGCTGGTTCTCGTCGGTCGATCTTGAAACGTCACGCTTGAGAGCTGGCGAACGCGCAACACGACTTGTAGTATATCTGGTGTAAACACGTGACGCGCTCGCTTGCTTCTTGGGTGCAACTCCGTGAACCGAATTTAATTCAATAATAATTATTAATTACGGCTGAGATAGTGGTTGACTTCGTTCCGTTGACCCGAACCATGCTGCTTCAATAAACAGGTGCTCTCTTGCACTATATCAAGGCATATATATTTTATGAGAGAGCTGGCGTGTTTCATGTATTCTTCCAGAGTTTCCGTGTAGTACTGGGATGAACGTCGCACAGTGGATCGAAGTTGGTTAAAAATCGGACAAAAAAGCCAATCTTCCAGAATCATAATAAAATGTGTATAAGTGTATAGTAGAATAAGCATTAGATATGGAAATCACAATACAAACAAGTAGATTGACGAAATATCGAACAGAAGCAAGCCTGAAAGTACATGTTCGGAGATGTTACGCTAAGAGTGTATTTCGACCGTCCTCTTCAACTACTAAAATCTTTGGAATTAGAAACGATATGAAACTGCAATTTGCTCAGAATATACACTAACTATGTGTAATTCAACCTGCAAAATATTAGCAAATCATATATAAATATAACTAACTATACAATTACCATTTCTTGAAGATGGTGTTCTATGACTCTAAATTTTAACGTCTATTAGCTTTTAAAAAAAATGCCCAAATTTGCCCAGAAAAAGGAAAACTGTTTTGTCATCTAGGATCCTTCTAGTACTTGCTCCAGCGATTTCAGCTGCTACTTCGTGCAACTTTTTGAAAAAAGACGTTTTGTTTATCGCTTTACCGTTTCTAGCATTCTCATAAATGCATGTTAATTAATATTTCTACAAAAAAATTGTTAAGTTATGCCATTTCAGTGACTAACATTCGATGTATGTTTCATAATCTCTTAGTTCTCGGATTAAACCAATTAGCATAATTATGAATGTCGGTCATATACCTACATTATGAGATCAAATATGCTATTTCTTTAATATGCACAGCATTTATTGTATCGTTGACATTGTGTTATAATATAGAATTAGAAAATTAGAATTGTGAAATGTGCTGTGTTAGTTTATAATAATGGATCAATAGAAGATAAACAAAATGGTGTATCTTTCTTTATATACTTGGCATGTTTGACTTCTTCGGTTCGCGTACACATTCTAAGAGTTATTCTCCATCTAGTTGGATTGTAGCTAATATAAATACAATTTATGTTTTACTATAGGTGCACATAAACAATTTGGAGCTAATTATATCATTATCATAAATGTATCAATGTACCTACTGGTTAAAGGTAATAAAAATATCACAGAAAATTAACGCATCTACTCGCATAGTAAAAATATGTGGGGGAACAATACAAAATATTGTAAATGAATTGACATTTGTCTCAAAATGGTGATTAGACGGTAGTTCTGGGCTAAATCCATATAAACAAACATTTAAAAATACGTTCTGTGACAAATGTTTATATTCAGCTATAACAGCTTAAATAACCATCCTAGATGCAAATGTAATCAGAAGATTCGCGATAATCTTACAAGTGATTACTACAGGGAAAGAAATTGATTGCGAGAAGGAACAGCTAAAAAATTTATAAATGTATACCTATGGTTTGTACTATATGCTAGCCCACATACATAAAATTCTATTGCATGGCGCAGATATCATTCAATATGTTACTTCCTATAGGCAAACTTTCAGAAGAAACTGCTGAAGCTCGAAATAAAGATCTTCGAAGCTTCAGGGGAAAAATAGCAGAAAATGCAGCCGTTCAGCTACTAACGAAGATATTTTGAAACGACTACATATCACATTGGATCCATATATTTATTCAAGACGAACATTAAACGAACATACAAGAAGTGAGTTATTACCAGAAGCTGTAGAATTATTAATTCTTCACCAGCGAAATTGAAAATTGTGTTAAGTGTAAAGTAGGTACTGCCACAGTTTATCAACGACCTGTTATCAAGAGAGGTAAGCGAATTGTTTTACTATATACGAAAACGTTTACAACACTGTTTAGAAGAAATTTCTATTAAAAACAGAGATACATAATTTTACATTATATATGCTCTTTATCTATGCTGTAATAGTGTCGACATATTTAATCTATTAAGACACCAAAGCACATGTTTCTATCTTAAATGTATTTAGTGATCACAATATTTTCCTGTTGCATAATATTATAGTCTACATTATAAGTTCCATCACACAGAAACAGCTACCAAACTTATATCTATATCAACAAATACGCTATTTCTTCGATTATGCAGTCTGAAATACTATATACTTTTAGCTTTATTTTCATAAACAAGTAGTGACGGTACAACAATATTTTTTTTACTCGATGTAATATACAAACAACCTTACCTATTCGACAAAATTTTCTTTCGTTGATCAACATTAATTTTTAAGCAAGTTATTACCATTTCAGTCAATGTCCGTTTTTTACCGCCTTTCGATCCACTGTGCGTCGCCTGCATTGCTAGTGTGAATACTGCATTCGCGTTACACATTAGAGCCACGGTTTCGAGACGTGAATTAAATGTAATTAAAACACGGACTACACGTACTTTTATAATTCACGTACGGTACGTGAATATACGTTCGGCGATTTGTAGAAAAAAGAAAGGAACTCTTGGGTAGGGATTTCACGTGAAATACAATAGACGCCCGGTACGTACTTTAGATACACGCCTAGTTTGGATACGTGGCGTTCGAAACATGTTCGCACAGGTACGTACGTACAATCATGGTAAGAAATTTTTGGACACGCATCGAGCACCGAATCTTTTCGTAGCTATAGTTGTCTCTCTCATTCCCCCTCGCCTAAGTTCTGATACAATGGTCGACCTTGATAAAGCGCTCTCAGTCGGCAGGTAGCCGTCAATGCTAGGGTTTATGGTTTTGTGTTTACCTCTTTATAATTGCTTGTAGGTGTAATGTGAATAAAATACAAAATATACCGCACAAACTACAAAAACTTATGCACAGAGTTATGTATGAAGCGCGCGCTTCCGTTTGGAGTCGAGGTAGTTTCTGCAGCATATACATTTATAGTAGGAATATGACTATTTTGAGAAAAGTAATTTATAAAATGACTGCAATATATTATTGGATTGTAAGGGGTCTCGGGATGGCAATAATAAACACTTGCACTAATCTGCTGTAGGACCGTATTAAAGTTTGATGTAGCATTTTAACGATGATGGATCAAACCTCTTTAAACAAAATAAAAAAAAAAGAACCGAAGAACAATAAGGGGCAAGCTATGTATTGGATTATTAATGAACTGGTATGACGATAGGAAATTTCTCCTACTTTAAAAAATATGTATATAAAAAAGAAACTAGTCCCACAGCTGATTTCCACAACAAATATAACTATATTGTAAATTTTATAAATAAACAAAGTACATTTAATGAAATTAATTTTATTTAAAATTGCAAAGTGTGGATTCATAGGCATTAAAAAAAATACGTTGGCAAAAATATGTAATATATTTAAAAAAATGTAAGTGGTCATTATTTCCTTGCCGGTTACAAACTTTGCACCGACTTTAATTATTGGTACTATTTCCTGTAGGGTAATTGTTCTTAATTATAATATAAAATTCCTTTCTCTTTTATTTTAACTTTTATAGTAGGATTAGTGGAGCAATTGTTGTTTGCCAATAGGAAGTGTGAATTATACCTCCAGAATTAAAGGGGCTAATAATACCTAATACCAAAGTGTGTAAATTACCCATGCCCTTACATTGATTACTTTTTTAATTAATGTGTGTATTTATGTATTATTTAGGTATTCTAAATTAACCCCGGACTGCAATAAATATATCCAAGAGCAATTATTCAGTAATTACTCTGTAATGCAATTAAAATAATATTAGGATTAAATTTCTTTGTATGCATAAATACTTTAGAATTGTGACTGGGGAATTATAGAGATTATTGTATATTTAAGAATTGCTAAATTCTTTTTTTTCTGAAAATCTTACAAAATATAAGCCTTTCAGCTAAGGTTTCCAAGTTAGTTAGAGGTCAGTGGTACTGTAGTTAACATGCGCGGTCCGGAGACAAGCATAGAAATAAGGGCAAAGGTGGTTACCCTTTGGGAGCGTGGTTTGTCTTATAGGCAAATTGCTGCGGAAGTAGGTTCATCAGTAAGTATTCTCTTTACATATCCTTAATTTACAAACATCGTTTCGGTTTAAATGAAACGAAAAAAAGTTGTTTTTTTTCTGATTATACACCACGTGAACGTTATTTAATATACTGCTGGTTTATTACAGAAGTCACTCGTTCATTATTGGGTGCATCGATGGCGAACTGAAAACGAAAATGTAGCGCTGAGAACTAGGCCAAGGCCTGGGCATCCACGGAAAATTACCCCTGACGTCGGAAATACAATCCTGGAGTACGTAGGACAACATCCAATCTGTACATCTGTGGGGATAGTTGAAGCACTGCATTTAAATTGCAGTGCCCGTCTTGTGAGAAACTTTCTTCACAAAAGTGGGATTCACTGTCGGCGTCCGGCGAAGAAGGTAGATTTCTTGGAGCGCCATATTGTGAGTCGACTAAACTTTGCGCAAGCAAATTTAAACCGCAACTGGGATGTGGTTATATTTTCCGATGAGAAAGTATTTTCAACCTCTCAGGATGCGAGAAAACTGGTATGGCGCCCTAACAACACTAGATTCGAAGAAAGCAATGTTGTCAGAATTCGGCAAAGTAGCCGAATTAACTTGGCGTATTGGGGTTGGATGTCCAGTGCCGGACCTGGAGAATTGACCCGGATTGAAGCACGCATGGACGCCATCCAATACATTCGTGTCCTGGAAGAAGTGTTGCTTCCCAGTGTCCGAATTATATACCCTGCACCTCATCGGATTACACTGGTGCAAGATAATTCTGCAGTCCATTCAGCTCGGATCGTGAGGGATTGGTTTGCGGAACATCGCAATGAAATAGAAGTCCTTCCCTGGCCAGCAAAGTCCCCTGATCTAAACCCCATTGAAAACTTGTGGGCGGCTATGGGAAGAATGTGGGATCTACGCGATGCACCAGTTCCGCGAAATCAAGTAGAACTTCACCAACACGTTACCGAGGTGTGGGAACGCTTTAGAGGAAGGGAAACTTGTTCGAATCTCGTGGCGTCCATGCGTGGACGATTGGAGGAGGTTATAGATCGGAACGGGTACTGGACGCGTTATTAATAATTTTTTTATTTGTTTTTTTTTTAAATTTTTTATATTTAATTGTTTTTTTAGAAGAGGATTTTTTTTTTTTATATTTTTGTTTTTTTTTTTTGAGGAAGTTTGACAAAAGTGATATTCTCACTGTTTACCCATCTTAGTTATGATTTAAGTTGTGTTTTTGTAGTTTTTAGAATTTTTTTAATTTTATTGTTGTTATAAGTTTTATAGTTATTATTTTTTTCTTTTACTGTTCATGCATGTTTTCTTGCTTGATCGTTTTGAAAAAGGTTTTTTTTTTTTTTTGTAATTTCAGACATGTATTTTTAGTGGTGACAACTCTCAGAGTGTAGGTTTTACCGTGCTTTTCCTCACTCCTAGGCGAATGCTGAGAGCGAACATATTAAAGACGCTGCGCGGGCGCAATTATTAAACTCTGTTTTAAATTTAATTATTTTTTTTTTACCTTGTTTTCAACCTATAACTATATAAGAAATACACTAATGAAACGATATTGGAGCTATTCGCCTTCAATGACTATTGTCCCATCGCTTTTTAGCGCAAGTACAAAAAAGATCCAGTATCTGTAGGATAATAGATATTTTGCCTATTTATAATTTCTTTAACTTATGCGAGAGATGTTCTTCTTCATCGATATTTTTCTTCTACCGTTTATCCTTTAATAGTAATATTTTAAAGTGTTATTTTTCCTTTTTTGGGTATACGGTAGATATAATTCAATAAAATTTTACATATGTTTAACTGTAATTTATTATTCTACGTTCAAAGACAAATCCGAAACGTAGAATAATTAATTACAGTTTAAATATGTAGCAACACTACGCCATCATTTATTTAATTGATGGGGATCTTTTCTTAGCCGTGCTTGTAAATGAGTGTATATCGGGCAAATTGAGCAGTGCTTGTTATGCGCTCAAAGTTATTGCACAAAATGTGAGCATTGAATCAGCTCTTTCAGTATATTATGCCAATGTCTACTCTCGATTGAGATATGGGATTGTCTTCTGGGGAAATTCCATCGACGTGGGGCGAGTCTTCATCCTGCAGAAAACGTGTCTACGATCAATTTTTGGCATACGAAGGCGTGACACGTGTAAAGACATTTTTAGAGACTTTAGTGTACTTACCGTTCCGGCTATTTATATACTTGAGTGCGCCTTGTTTGTCAAAAGTAATTATAATGATTTTTTTAAAAAATTTGAACTTGCACATAGTCATGGCACCAGAAATACATTAAATGGTTTCTTGGTGCCACCTTATACGCACTTGACTAAATTACAGAAAACTGCATTGTTCCAATGCATACGTATTTATAATCATTTGCCAAATACTTTAAAAATCCTGGCTTTCATAACTTTCAAAAACAAATTAAAGAAAATTCTTAAATCAAATATTTTATATAAAATTGAAGATTTTTTTGCAATAGAAATACGTTAGCAAACACTCAAGTTTTACATTATTTGTTATCGTAATGTGATGTATATTGTGTATGTGTGTATATGTGTATTTCTTTTAAGTCCAATTGACATTGACTTGTTCCACACACTTTTGTATCTATGGAATGAAATATATTATTATTATTATTATTATTATTAAATTTTTTGGTTTTTGTTTTTTTCTCTTGATTTAGCGGCTTGGTTTTTAAATTTAATGAATTATTCAATAAAACTCTTCATGACGTTTCGACAATCTTATTTTTCATTGTTGTCTTCCTCAGATTATTTTGTATAATTCCCGAAATTTTGTCTAGAAATTATGAATGGATTATGTTATTAACATTTTTACAACTTTTTTATGCGTTTTATACTTACAAAATTAAAGACATTCACACAACATTTTAAAATAGTATTAAACATTTTTTTTATCTTTTCATTTTTCTTAAACATATACTAACTGTTAATTGTCATTTAAAATTATTATGCATGGCGAAACATTTTGTGTGAACACTGGAGAACTACATTTAAAATAAACCGAAAGGCACTCTCAGCTATGGGCGTTTTTCTCCTAAATTGTTGTACTAAAAATTGTTTATTTGTAAATTTACCTATATATATATTACTGACGAAAAGTATGTTGAAATGATTGGTGCATAAATTTTTGATAAGTTTTCTATTTCTGTTTTGTCGTTTACTGCGTTATTTTGTTTTTTTATTTGGATCATTTCTAATATACATCGCGCTTTATAATTTCTTTCTTTATTTAAAATACTTGTATTATTAAAATTGAATGTGTGTTAAAATTTTAAATGTAGTTCTCCAGTGTTCACACAAAATGTTTCGCCATGCATAATAATTTTAAATGACAATTAACAGTTAGTATATGTTTAAGAAAAATGAAAAGATAAAAAAATGTTGAATACTATTTTAAAATGTTGTGTGAATGTCTTTAATTTTGTAAGTATAAAACGCATAAAAAAGTTGTAAAAATGTTAATAACATAATCCATTCATAATTTCTAGACAAAATTTTGTGAATTATATAAAATAATCTGAGGAAGACAACAATAAAAAATAAGATTGTCGAAACGTCATGAAGAGTTTTATTGAATAATTCATTAAATTTAAAAACCAAGCCGCTAAATCAAGAGAAAAAAACAAAAACCAAAAAATTATTTATTTAATATCAGATAGAACAAAATGTTCCAGTTCGATGGGCCCTTACAAGAATTGCAAGACCTGCCGCAATTTTTTCTTGAATATCTAAAGTTACATTCCATTAATTTTGGGAAACTTTTTTTTTCAATTAAAATTTATAGTCCGTTGTTTATTAAATGTTGAATAAGTACCGCAAGACATTATAACTAAAACAAGATTAATTGTCATCATTAGTTTATATCACCTCTTCATATTATGCAATTATACCTTACTTTTACAATAAGAAATTAAGGACACGGTTAATACTTTTAAATAGATATATCGTTTTTAAAAAATACTAAAATTGTTTTCAAACGGTGATTTTAATAATAGCTACAGAATTAATTACATATTTTTAAATGTTACTTTATACATACAAAACTTATCTCTTTAAGCTACCGAACGTTGTTATATTAATTGCATTATGTTATGAATAGTTATGATTATAAATATTGTATTTCAATGCTAACTTTGGAACGGGTAAGCTTCCGAACGCACAATCTGTACTGCATTATGCCTTCATAAATCCTATCGCTACTGTTTCCCGTTTTCTATAAATGGTTCAAGTTCAACATATAATAAATTTGTGATTATGAGAACGAGCAGGTAGTAGTATAGCGCCTGCGGCAAAATTTGCGGGGTAAAACGGGAGGAAGAGATAGCAATAGCTACGAGAAAGTTTGCCTCGATGCGTGTCCTAATATTTCATACCGTAGCTGTACGTACTGTACGTATACACGGAAATAAGGTAGCTCTACTACCGATATGTATGTACCTACAAAAAATATACTGGTTGAAGTCGTATTCCGATACGAACGATCAACCGTGAATGATTTTGAAGGTTTCGCCCTCAACATTGCTCTAAAAGTGTGTATTTACTATGATAAAATAACAACTACTAACTATTTTAATGCTAATTCTGTATATTTTAAGCTAATGCTTATTCTGTGTTGTTTTTTAAAATCTCGTTTTTCCAATTCGGCTAAGGACATAAGTACATATGTATCTAGTCTTGTCACATGACCAGATCGTACTGTTTTTATAACGACCACATGGTGTGAGAATTCGAATCAAAAAACCATCGGTGAATAACTTCTCCCTTTATGGCTTTTAAATGCTAATCAAACTTTAAATATCTCGAATAGCGTCCGATGAAGTAATGCGATAAAATCATTAACGTCATAGTGGACTGGTAAGCGGTTACAATACAGTACGGTGCAAATGCTTAGAAATGAATGCCCTGTTTATGATGAATGGAGTCAGTGCCAGATTATCAGCATAGAGAAAAGACAAGTTACAATTGATTTTAGGAAACGTGTTGTTTTTAATTGGAAAACATATATGAAAAGAACATTTTTGACCTCTATTCGTTTATTTAATGCGTATTAACCTACTGTAGTATACTTTTTATTTCCTTGTATTATATGTATCAATTTATATTTATACACTGAGAGAAATCCTTGTAGTAAAAACTTACATGGCGCAGTACTAACGATTTTGTAAAAATAAGTAATACAAACAAGTGGGCTCTAACGTACACGTTTATCATTTAATACTAGCCGTTGTAGGAACAGTTCACAGCTGTTTGAAATAGTAACACAATTTTGTTAAAATTTGTACCCTAGCAGCACAAGAATCGGCATGATATCGGCTAAGCTTCGCCGATATTGCTGACCGATGTCGTAATTATAGCGGCCGCTGATATCATACCGATACAAAATGTGAACATTTTGCAATATTGGTTCGATATCGAAATTCCAATACTTATCCGATATCGAAATTCCAACATCTATCCGATATCGAAACTCCAATACCTATCCGATATCAATACAATTAAAATTAGATACAATATCATCAGTAGACCGATACATGATTGATACTTACCCAACGTTTTCTATGCTCCGCCGATAAAGTTTTAGTCGTCCTGGGATATCGCACCGATATTGGTGTGATGACTAATTTCTACATATAAGTATGTAGTTTGTCTATCCACGATAGTGGATATTTATACAGGCTGTCCCAAAAGTAGTTCCCGAAACGGAAAAGGGTTATAAAGAGTATAATTTCGAGTCAAATTAGCCCCATATGTGATTATTCAATTCTAATAAGGTTTTTGCGAGTTTTTTAAGATCTTCCACAAAAAACGTTCATAAAATTATAGGCAAAAACAGTATTTTTTTGTAATGTTAGAATTTAGAAAGAAATTAGAAACCATCAACGTCTTCTGAAATATCAAAGCCGTTAAACAAAAGAATGTACCTCTGATAATATCACAATGTTTAATTTCAATTTAACTTCATTAAAAAATAACTTCATTCTTATTGTCGTACTCTTTTGTTTGTTGATAATTTAATGAACGTTTATATGAAGGAAGATTTTTAGAAAAAATAAATGATTCGTAAACTATGCATCGAATAATAATCACACCTAGGATTAGTTCGACTGGAAATGACACCCACTATAACACCTTTGTGTTTGAACATTTAATATCGGGGCAGTCTCTATAGTCATATTCATATTGAACAATGCGAAAAAAATACATCAGATTCATAATCACATTGCACATGTAATGTTTTTCAAATTGTTTGCCACCATTTTCTGTGTATAATAATGCAAAATAGAATATTATGCGCATAAAATAATATACATAATGAAGGAAAGACTTTATGTAATAGAAAGTAAATAAAGCAATAAATTTCAAGAAAAAGTACTAATATAAAAATACTTAATATGTTTATTTATGAGTAATTGACACAAATATTTAACGACATAATTAATAAATACAAAAACTGAAAATAACTAGGAAAACATGAAACCGAAAACAAACTCAATATGTGCATATTTTAAACGAAAAGTAATTTAACATTTGTTACAGTTTAATTTTTAACAAATCAATAACAACAAAAATTCTAAGTAATACCTAAAAAAATCCAGTCGTCTAAATTATTCGTTCGCTAAAGACGTTATATTCTTCTTCCTTTCTTTTCTGCCCCATCTCATCTATTGATATTCGTCTCTGTCCCATCCGGCTATTTGACTCTAATTGCTTCTGTAAATAAAAATAACAGTTTTGATATAGAGTTACAAATAAAATAAAAATGCATGTAACATTACCTAGAAATACTATGTATATTTCCAATTTATCAAAAGCTTCTTTGGATTGTCTCTATTTTCATGAATAATTTACATTAATACTTTTCGAGAGGATTTGTTTTAACATTAGATATATGCTTCCTTTAACGTACTTCCCCCAATTAAGCACCACATACGTATCTAAAAAAAGTGTTTTTCTTTAGTGTACCTATATATACAGCACCGTATAAAAGCATTAATTTGTCTGAAGTACGCTTGTAATTTATTTTATTCTATTAATGCGAAACGTTTTTTACGCTACACATATTGTAGAAACAATGCTTTCGCGTAAAATAAGAAATTTACAAGCGTCTTCCATTTTGTTAACGCTGCATATTTACACAATAAATGAGTACTAATCATTAAATTAAATTATATACTTGATACATACATAAAACATTATTCATAAAAATGTCCTTACCTTTTTCATTCACCCATTTTGTAATGTGCACAACGCTTACTATAATGCAGCGACAAAATAAATAATGGCAACCACTTCACCTGGTCGTCATGCTCACACTGCAATAAGGAACGCTATAATGGATTGTGGTAGGGGTGGTGGTAAGATATTGCGCGTATATCTAACTCCCATAAACATTGCGTTTAGATGCCAATTTTTATAATCACGGCGGAGTTAGAAAATCGCATTTGCATATTCTTAAGTTATCAATCGCTTCACCTTCTAAAACTGTTTTATAGTCGATATTAATTTTAATTTCACAATTGATGTCTCAAACGTTGAAATTTTATATCTGAACGCTCTTGTAATGCGGTTATATTTCAATCAACCAGTCCGTATAGATTTAGGATATTAGCCGACTTCCTATCGTCAAAAAAATGACAATAGTCAAATCCATATACCTCATTTCTATCAATATCGCAGCGGCGTTTATTAATGATATCGCCCTGATATATGTCTTGAGTTTCCAGCCGATGATCAGCCGATACATCAAACGTTCAACCGATATTTTACCGATAATGGATCTTTTGTATCGCAGTGATATCGTATACTGGTAGAAAGCCGATATCGGCACAATATCTTTGATATCGACCCGACATCAGGATATCGGCCCTATATAAAGCCGATCATTAGCCGATGATTTGTGCTGCTAGGGTATATATGTATTTGGAAGTAGCAAAAATTGATAGTCTATTGTAGGAAAACTTAGCACACATTCTGTAATTATTTCACAATGGTAATATATATTTTTACTAGTACCTTACTGTGATATCTACCATTGCACAACAATGTGCCAATAAGGCCACAAGATCATATAATAAAAAAATACTATATGTTCAAAACCCATCCTATTTCAAACTTAAAAATACATATTTATATCAGGCAAATATAATTCGTAATAAAAATAATCTTCTATACTCTTAATATACATACATATTAGAATGTCTGGTGAATAAATATTTGATACATTCTTTATTTTAATAAGTTCGACATTTTTTACAGTGTACGTTGAAATTAATAATTTAAATCAGGTTTTTTTTTATGTTTATATTTGGAGAGATTGTAGTTGTTTTTAATTTGGGTATATATTCACATACAATATTTTCTATCATTGTTCGACATGGAATGGGTGAAAACAGATATAACGGGGATAGCCCTGTTTTGCGCATCCCCAATTACATTTACATATCGTGCCAATTTGCATTGACATGCTCATCGACGATTGGTGTTCTTGATCGCGCGACACTGAAATGCACATGTGTAGTTCACTGCAATATTGTTCTTCCTTTTGGTTTTACCTGTGTTAGGTGCGGTTGTGAAGAATATTGCTCTCTTGATGTTTTAATATACATACTTCCCAATTTATTTATTACAATCTTACTATATTACTGTGGTAGTTTCAGTTAATAAACCGTCTTCAGGCACTTACCTAGTGATGTAATATTACTAATAGTTTAACACAAGCAAAAATATAGTGTGCTATTTAAAAAAATCAAGTTACCTTGGATTAAAGTTAAGCAAATGTTCAGGGATATAGTGGACACGTGTATACAATTACATCGATTTTAATTTCATTGTTGAATCAGACTAAGTATGTATGTATGATATTTAAAATATAGATGTCTAAAACAAATGCAAATATAAACCACGCCGCCTTAACCGATGCTTTGCATCGGGACCACTTTTGACAAAAGAGTAAATAACAACGTTGTTATTAAAGATAGACATATAGTAGTTTATATAAAGTCATGTTATTTTTCTACGTAGAATTGAAAAATGAAATAACGAAGTAAGTATCCGTTTGCCTACTTCTGGGACACTCTGTATAGTCAAAAATATTTTTAGGTGATGCAGCATTGGATTCTATAACATTCTTGTAGAAAAGCTTTCTTTCTAAAATGACAAATAGAGCTGTAATCAAAGACCCAGTCTTCGGTGGGACAGCCTGTACATATACTGCTTGAAGCCGTGCCATGATACAAATGATTTTCCGTTAATGACGGTGAAGATTTCGTTCTCAACACTATTGTACAGGGATCGGTTTTTTGTCGATTGCAAAGACCAATAGGCACTTTGGGATTCGCCAATAATCACGCCTGACGCAAAAATTCATCATCCCTATCTGCACTTACGCAAACAGTATCTATTCAGTGCTCTCTCTGTACGCGAAACTACCGGAATGATCTATCGCCTCCTTTGAAGCGTTAAGCCAAACTCTCTCGCATTATATCTACCCGTAGTTAACTAGAGGCCGCGTCACGCACATGCTACCAATAATTCTTAATAACCTTTGATTTTTGATTTAATCCGGGCTATTTCGGCCTCGGTTTTATTGTTGTCGGGAGGGCGTGCCAATGGGATTATTTATTTTGTGCGGGCCCGGCGGGATTACGTAAAATACGCCGCACCGCCACCTATATCTCGTAAATTACAGGGATCCCGCGCGCGTAATTTTCTATCGGAATGCGTTAATGGCCGGGGAAATTATCCGGGAGGTGTAATTATATCGGTATTTATAGGCGGCCGACTCGACAGAGTCGCGCAAAAGACAATTGCGACAGCACCTCGAGACAAGAAACCATTCCTCCATTTTACACTATATTATTTCTTGTTTTCTTTTCCAATTGGCAGGATCGATTTGAAATTAAATACAACTACGTGAAAAAAAAAAAAATAGAGACCCTTTGCGGCATTACATTTGGTACAAATTTTATTCAATTAATCTTTGTCGAAAATCTTTTATATTTAGTATAATGTCCGCCCTATAGCTACGATTTAATTTATTACAGCTCAGTGCGATTTCCAGACATCTAAAGAGACAAAACACGACGTTAACCAAACAACACTTGAACGTACAAAATGCATACATCTCCGTGTCGCGCAGCATCGGTATAAAATCGTCAACTCCCACACGACAGACTGACACGGGGAGTGCAAACAAACTCAAGGCGCGCGTCTCTCTTCGAGAGAACGACTTGCCAAAGCGTGTTTGTTGTTTTAATAGTAAACTAACTCTGAAACCGCTTGTGTGACATATGTATGTTTCGCCGGCGGTCGTTCCTACGCACACAAGTTTATCTGCGCGTTGACCTCTTACCGGCCGCCGCCGACCAAAGAGCCGGTTGTAAAATTTGATTTATCGCCAACGGAATTTGTCCGGACCTCACGGCGAAAGATCTTCGCGCAAGCCTATAACGACCTGTCGGAGTTATTGTCACTCTTGTGTCCGGACGCGCAATTACGCAAGTAGCGCTGTGCTAGCGTGAATAACAGTACCTTCAACAAATGATGTTAGCTGTTAAGACAAGTAAATTCGTTGAATTCTTCTTCTGAGCATTGTAGCAATTGCTACTGGGTGCATTGGGGTTTATTGAAATCTACGTGAAGTTTTCAAGTATTGGAAGATGTCAAGCATAATGAATTGTTTGTTTCCTAGCCAACCTTGAGACCCTGAGTGGAAAGAGTCTTAGTTAAAGGCTGTCCTTTTTTCACTTAACGAGAATTAGACATTGCCATCAGTTTAATTAAAAGTAAGAAAGTTCCAGGACCAGATCAATTACCTGGAGAAATATTCAATGTTGTTTACTCACATAATCCATACCTGCCTTTACACATGTGTGTTTAAACATGTTTGAAGGCAGGAGTGTTTCCACCTCGGTGGAAAACTGTGCGTCTGGTGTTGATTCCTAAAAAACAAAGAAAAACTGAGGATCCCTCTTCAAACCGGCTTCTTTACATGTTGGACGTAGCTAGTAAAGTTTTAGAAAAACTGATTAAACCTAGATTATGCAATCGAAGCCGCAGTAAACCTGTCACCAAGACTGCATGGTTTTCGAAAAGGAGGATCCACCTCTGACGCTATTTATAATGTCATTGATATTGTTAATAAAGCGGAGGACTATAACCACTTTCGGCGGAGAGTGTCTAGATGTTAAAATACTTTATGTTTTAAGAAACAACTTTAAAATTCCACTGTATCTATTACAGATCCTAGATGAATATTTGTATAATCGAACATTATTCTATAATACTGAGGATGAACCGATAAGCACAATTGTCACTTCTGATGCTGATCAAGGATCTATATTAGGCCCTGATTTGTGAAACATTCTTTATGACGGTTTACTAAAATCACAAATACCGCAAGGTATGATTCTAATTGGTTACGCAGATGACATTGTTGCGCTCATCACTGCTCGTGACGTTGAGATAACTGAAGTATAATCAAATCCGCAATGAGGAAAATTAACGTTTGGATGGATAAACCTGGCCTTTCACTGGTTCTGCAAGAGACTGAGGTAGCTGTCCTAACAAAACGACGCGACGGATAGAGACAATTTCCTATGGTAACTTCCTCAAAGGTAAATAATTTAGGTATTTGAAAACGTTGAACAAAAGCGGTGGCTTTTGAAAGAAGGTTTTCACAGTTTTCACACTTTAAAACACTACAGGTCAAGCAATTTCAGGTGCTGGATGCGCGATAGTAAGAGGGCGTGCTCAATGGAGTGAGATACACCCGAATAATTACAGAAAAATGTTATAATTCGCACATGAAAACATAGCCACCCCACTGTCTTCTGTTTTTATTGTAATTTGTATCTACAGTACTGTAGGCTGTTCATTCACCGAGCCGCGCTCGCCTGTTCGAGCTAATGACGTTACATGCGCGTGAGGGCGGAGCTTCTACTAACAACCACGGCATAAGCTGTAGTGTTTATTATAAATTTGAAAAAATAAGTTTAGATAATAACTTAAGACCGCACATCCAAAGTTGCAAACTGAAATTCAAAGTAACAGTGGAAAGGCAAAGGCAAATAAAGTTATCTAACAGTTTTTTATATACTGCACGTGCTGCGTTCCAATCCGTGCACCCTTCTTCTGTATTGATCGGTAATTATAAGGAGCCCCATAAAGTCTCTGCATCGTCGTAAATCGCCGCTGTCGTATTCACGTCCCGGGCCGGTTGTCAAACTTGAAGAAGATACGGCCCGTTCGCTTAATGGCCCCGCGTCCGTCGATCCTAATCGAGCGACTGCGCCGCTCTAAGCCTACTGCCTACGCCACCGCAACGTATCAGGGGCATTGTTCCGTCGATGTATGCAAAATCGGACGTCGGTCGTTGTGTCGCGAGAGCAAGCAACCTATAAGTCTATACTCGAAGAGCTCTTTGGCGATCGCGGGGAAACAATGGTGTGCGTGGAGTGGCTGCATTTGGTAAACGGAGATCTTTATGTCCGCCGCGAGCTTCGTGTAAAGGCCCATTACTACGATTGATTGCCGGTGTTTATTATTATATACAATGCCCGCCAAATACGGAGGTCTTTGATCCGCACGCGTTGAAAGCTAAGCTGCAGCATTTACTGTCGTCGTTGTAAAACAAAAAATATGTTTTGGAAAGAAATAATTTGATAACTTTTCGATTCGATCGAAACGAATTTGATTATATATTGCTACCAACCGGATGTAAAGCACAAGGCTGCTGAAAAACATCAGACACATTAACCGTCCAGACGGATCTGTATAATGAGACCAACCGTTCGAGTGGAAACCTTTTAATGAACACAATAACCCGATATTCCATCAAACGTGCCACGTATACGAACAAATAATCAAACAAAATCCTGCAAGATCGATACCTGCATCGCGTATATCATTAAATATATCGGCGAACGAGCCAAGTAGTTCTTACAACGGCGGCAATTAGAAGAGCATATTAACGAAGTGCACGACGCATGACGTCTCAGATTTGACCGTTCGAACGAGCGGTTACGAGGGTTGTATTTAGTTTTCCTTCGTCATTGCATTCCAAATGTTTTTAAAACAATTTTACTTCATGGATAACATAAAATCAAACAAAAATATAGGGAAAATACACAGCGATATGAAAGATTTAGTAGACGCCGTGTGAGTTTTAGCTGATTGGGGTTATAGAGAGTACTGCAGAGAAGCCTTCCGATATATAAAGGATACTAAATGTGCAAGTATCAGTTAATTTGAGGCAAATTTATTTATCCTCTTCAGTGGATGAACGTCGGTTCCCTCAGCGGGACGATTACGAGTTACACATGCATTATACGGAATAAATATGCATAAAAACGCATAGCGCCGGATGCCTCTACACACGGAACGAGATGCTCGCTCACGAATTGACGAGATCTGGTTACGGGGCACCTGCCGGAGGGCTAACGCACAAGGCGATCCGCCCCTCAGGTGCCCTCGGAAGAGGTGCCCGGGGCCACCTGCCTCGGACATCGCTTAATTACCAATTAAACAGACTGTCAAATCCAGGTAAGGCGAGTCGCGCGGGCCCGCGGTTCTTCGTATGCGTACGCGAAGAAAAGTATCACGAATTCTGTAATAGCGGGACACCTGTACGGTATAAGTCATCTTGAACGTTGATTAAAGGGACTTACATATGTACAGTAATCAAAAAATCAAATGTCTCACCCTCGAATCGATCATTCAATACTTTCTTTCACGTGCAGTTGAAGCCCAGTTTCGGTTGCTTTCGGAAACATACCTACATAATATTTATGTAGTATGTTAGTTCACCCACCCATAGAGACTTGACAATATCAAATTTTTATTTCACAATATTTTCTGTAAGTTGATTGATTCTCTTAGGGATTTGATCAAATCCGTTTTCGTCGTATCACGAAACAGCCTGCATTTTCAGCTCATTGATAGACACGTATTTATTTTTCGGAGCAAACATTGATAAGGTAGAAAATCAATTGTTGTCAAATGAACAACCCGATTCTCATAAAATCTATTCTAAGAATTTTTTTTAATTCTGATACCTTCAAGCAATCATAAAATCATGACATGTCGGTACTTATTCTGCTTCATGCACGAGTAAACAAGATTTAAGTGAAATAACATCACATAATATCCCACAGCCTGACAATCGAGACAGTCAGAGAGCAGCGTTCGGTAACAACTAGCGTTTCCGTCGTTTTGCGGTGCCACCAATCGGCCTACTCGGTTGGTGTTTCCCGTAGATAATGAAGGCTGTACGCGGTTGGGCCATTATTACACGCGGCCATAGGACCGGTGTTCTGTTGGAGATTTCCGCGAAACGCATTATTTCCGTGTAGTGTGTATGTATGCGCATGTGTTGGACACACTTGACTTTCTTATCTTCATACGACGTTATGTCATCGGGTAACGCATACGGTGAGATTCTAAGACATAACTTCAACGTACAAAGGCCGTTTGTTTACTTTTATGCATCTAGCAAAAACTAAATTTTTTCCCTTTTTTTTGGAACGGAAGAAAGCGTGTATACTTTTTTCTGTAAGAACAATTTCGTTAAGTAAAAATTTGTTAGAGTAGCAAATTTTTATATTGAAGTAACACACAATAATGGTTGATTTAACAAACTATTTTGAGGTTTGTCACGTGGAATTTTGTTAAAATACGCAATACCCTCGTCAATTTAGCAAAATTATCCAGAAAATTAGTAATGTACACAACGCATTAGTACATTAGTAAATACATATGTCTAAGCCAACTGAATTTAAATAAATTGTATTAAATGTAGTCCTCAGAAAAATAAAATGCTAACGACGAGAAAACTATTCGTGTTAGGTGTAGGGAACCCTAATATATTTTGAAAGGGAATTAAATTCTACGTTGGATAGTATCATCAGATATAGGGTGTTCTATTTAAAATAAGAAAATTAATTTACTGCAAAAGTCATCAAACTTAAACAAGCATTTATTAACACTCGGTATAACTGTGTGACTAAAATTCCACTTCATTCCATTGCTTAGCCTCTTAGCTGAATGATGAATGTAGGTAGATGTGTTTAAGTTTGGATTACACAGTAAAAATCAAACTTAAATTTTGTACTGCAATTTCATAAATTTTAAAATATCTCAAAAACAGATGGCTTTAGGAATATGCAGTATTACATAAATTTGCCCTAATTTAGCAAACAAAAATTATGGAAATATTGACCGTCCGTGTGTGATAAAATTTTTTTTTTCTATTTTTTTTTCTATAATTTTAAAATGTTAAAACTTCATGTCGGTATATAACATCGAATGAATTAAGAAAAAGATATAATACCATGTCTCGTTATCTCTACCCTAAACCCATATTTGAAGTGCTGTTTTCCAACGCCTGACCTGCTAAAACACCAAGAATTCAAAGATGTAAGTAATCTGATTCCCAATGAATCAACTGATGAATTTAATAAATTTTTAGTCTTTTCTTATATAGATGGTTTTGTAAGCATTTAATTCCCTCGAAAATATTACATTTATTTTATTACATTTTATGTTCGGTATCATTTATACGTTGTGCAAAACTGAATATTAAATTAAACTAAAACCGCGAAGATATCTAATGCGTACCTCAATCAAATCCTAGAGAAATATTCAGCATTTTGCTTCACCGTCGTTTCAAATAAAAAGGTTTACAATATTCCAATATTTGTACATTAACAGTCAAATATAAAAAAGCTCTGCCAAAGGTTTTTAAGTTGTGTGCATAGCCAAGAACAACGCTTCTCGGTGCTAACAGAAAGTCATTGATATAAATGTTAAATAGAGGGCCAAGTTTGGATCCCTATGGGTCACCCTATGAATCGGTACAGATATCTTACTGGTAACCGTTGCAGCACACACAGCATGATTTGTTATCAACGATAATATGTGAAAGTTATTTTTAATTATAGCATAGGCCCAATCACACGGCTAATTTTATTATAATCACGTCTGGAGTAGCCTTATTGAATAAGCTTATAAAATATACAGTTAATCTTTGGATCGCTCTGTACAAATTCATTATGTAAATTATCCACTGTACTCAGTCTTACAGCGCACTTAGTAGACGAATATTTCAGCATCAATCCGCCGCATACCGTACAGCTTAAAATCGCCAATAATTCAACCCCGTTTTCTAACGTTATTAGTCAACGTTGCCGGGGACGAATGGCGTATATAAATCAAGGGGTAATTGCGGCGCGGTTTTAAGTGGAAAACGACTGCCACGGAGCCGAACGGGTCCGCTCGTGTTGACCGGACCCCCGGAGCGATCCGGAGAGCGCCCGGCGGGTGGCCAAGACGACTCCGGCCTGGTACGCCTTATGCAAATCGCTTCTGCCCTAATGGACTCGGTGGCGTATTTATCATCAAAAGAAGACGCGCATCGTTTAGCAAATGGAGGAACATCCCGTGACAGAATCAATTCGCTACAGCGCGATTATCTGTGGGTTTAAGAATTAGCCGATGTGCGTGTAATTGCGGTGAATGGCGATTGTTTCTTGCAAATTTTCTTACCTTTCTCCAGTTATCTTCAATAAGAATGGAGTAGAAAGTAATATTAATTTATTTTTTAATAATCGACATTGTCGGGCGCACTTTTCAACCGTGAGTCCATTTCTTACAATGTTGTTCGGTTATCTGTTGCCGTTTTAGAGTTACGTTGAAAAAACTAGAGAAAAATGAAAAAAAACGGTAATATTTGCATTTATGACAAATAGCAACTAATAAAATGTTATCTTTAATAATAACTTTGTTATTTAATCGTCTTTAAATGATGCAAACTTTTATCTAGTGTACCGAGTTTTTCATTTTATTTTGACTGCCACTTATTTCTGCTACTATTAAAAATATTTCAAATAGAAATTGTAGTGTTTTACCTCTACCAATCAGAATTGTATGTATATTTTATTATTTTCAGAGCCTCCTTCCTTTCTAACTCGGAATATCGTATCTTCTGATGTTTTATTTAACAAAATAAGTCACTAATTAATTGAAACAGTCGTATATAATATAATATATATGAAATTAGAAAATGCAGGTCTATTTAAAAACATAAGAATATACAGAATGTTCTATTAAAAGAATCAAAACCATGTTTTGTGAGCTGCGCCCTCTGTATGCAATACTGATCGATTCAAATATTTATTCGGTAGAGGGAAAACGCTACAACTTTTGCTTGATCTTTTTTATTGTAAATATAATCGTAACGGAAGTAAGTAGTGGTCAAAATAAAATGAAAAACCCTGTATACTGGTTTAGGCCGACAAAGAAATAAATTATTAAAAAACAAAAACTGGCTTAATTCATTCTATTTTGTCGAGTAAAATAATTTTTCCGTTGTTCAATGAGCTGACGACAGCTCAACTAAACCGTTTCTCCTTATTTAGTGCAAACCTTATTCCAATTGTGTGTCCTTATAAATACCTGACGTATCTTCTAGCTTAATAGCCTGCGTACAGGTTTAGTTTTTCTAGTTCCCACGCAAATAAAGCCTCACATCCTTAATTTTAAAGCGTATGAAGCACATAGCGTCCAATTTCACGATCGTAGGTGACCGCAGTGTCAAATTACGAGAACGCAAGAACTGTTTAAGTGTCCGACACATTTCCCCGTATGTTAACGAGAGCGTTCTCGGTATTATGAAATAAAACGAGTCCTCGGGAATGCTAATGCCGCCCAGTTATCTACATCAAAGAGACGCTTCATGGTGTATATACACTTGGACGCTGTTTCGGATGATTTGTAGTGTCGATATTACGCCTAAGGTACATTGCTTGACTCGTTTTTTTTCTTTTTAACATAATATTTTTTCCATACTAGCCGGAGTATCTTTAACCAGAGCGTTTTCAAAAATTGTATATGAAAAACAGAAGATAATGCTTATAATTTAAAATTTCCGGGTTGTATACATATTGTCTTTGGAATGGTCTGCAATTAGTCCATTTAACACTTGTTTGGTTTCAAATGGGTATAGATTACAGATTAAGATCTACCTGTGGTATTTTGAACTGAGTCTAGATACTTAAATTCCTTTCAGCGAGAAATAATTCAATGACGAAATGAATCCAAAAGTGAATTGATGAAATCTATGCTGTTGAGATGTATGTTTTAACAATCAAGAAAAAATAATTAGGGAAGCAATGTCAGAAGCATGCAGTACACTCAAAAAGTTAGTGCAATTGTAAAAGATACGGGAATATTTTATTCTTATATACACGGTGGCCAGAAAAGGGCGGATAATCGCCAGGTAGAACGATTCTTTGTTCAATTCTGAGGCGATAATCTTAATCCAAAAAAGTTATACGGTCCTTCCTTAAGGCATACGAGACCATCAAACCTTAAGATGTACGACTAAAATTTAGCAAAATTCGTCAAATTTATCTATGTATAATCATTGTGGTGAAATTTAGAAATGGAATTATCTGAAATGCATTGATGTAACTAATCGATTAATACCAATGGTTTACATTTTTAACATTTCTTCATTGGCGTTTTTGAAATTAAAGTACATATGGCAACGTGGTACTGTAAGGCTGCTTGTTTAAAAGTAATAAGTAATTGTCAATTTTTGACGTTTCTCATGTAACATTTGGGTGTTGAAATAAGATAAACATTTTGTGCTGTTCTTAATACTGAACAATGTTTACCTTTGCAGAATACGCCGACATGTATATAGTATTCGGATTTTGCAATGGAAATGCAAACTTGGCAAAAGAGGAATATCAAATACGGTATCCACAACGGCGATATCCATTCACCAACATGTTCCGTAGATTGGATCAGCGACTTAGAGAAACTGGCACCTTTATACCGAATTATCGTAACAGCGGTAGACCTAGAGAGAGTCGAACAGTTCAATTAGAAGAGCAAATATTGGATGCTGTTTACGAAGATCCGACGTCCAGCACAAGACAAATAGCTCGGGAACTGAATATTCCTAGCAAAACAGTGCACTCACTCAGCACCATCTCAAAATCTTTTGCGTCCGTTTCATGCAAGGAAAGTGCAGCCTTTGTATGTAAACGATAATGTGCACAGAAGAATGTTTTGTAACAATGTTTTACAAAGGATTCAAGAAGAGCCGAACTTTTTATTGCATATTCTCTGGAGCGACGAATGCTTGTTTACGAGAGATGGCGTCTTTAATAGCCATAATTTTCATTTTTGGGCGGACGAAAATCCCAAGGTAGTAAGGGAAATTGGACATCAGAGAAGATTTTCGGTAAATGTTGGGGATTTTAAATCTCCGAGTTGTTGACCAATATTTCTTCCAAATCGTCTACATGGAATTCAGTACGTTAACGTTTTAGAAGAAGTACTGGATAATATTCCATTGAATTGGAGACCCAATATGTTCTACATGCATGACGGGACACCCGCTCACAATGCCAGAATTTCGAGGGATTGGTTAAACGAACAGTTTCCGAATCGGTGGATAGGGCGTAACGGTCCAATAGCATGGCCAGCAAGATCTCCCGATATTAGTCTTCTGGACTTTTTTGTTTGGGGGTTTTTAAAGGAAAAGGTCTATGCAACGCCTCCAGCTAACGAAGAGGATGTAATTAATAAAATTACGGCGGCAGTTCGATTAATCACCCCCGATACGTTTTGCGCGTTTTGAATTCGCTTCCTCGAAGATTGGAATTATGTCTGGCAACTGATGGCTACCAATTTGAACAGTTGTTATAATTTTTTCATATTATTCCACGTAAGTATGTATAACATAACAACATGACCAGAGTAACAATAAATCAAGGTTGAAAATGTCAGTTCTTACATCTATAGTTTTTGTTCAACACGATATTTGCCATAAATTCTCGAGATCTGGGTATTAACTTTCGTATCGCTTTGTGCAGCATGTATTATGTTATTTTGCCACAAGCCCACAGTGGGAAATGCAGTTCTAGGTGACCAAAGCGTTGTCACAAATACGTAATCAGTGAGAATGGCCTTGATATTTAATATTCCTAAAAAAAAAACGCTTATAACTTGTGAACTTTTCAACTTTCCACTTTTCAGTTTTAAACTTCTTCTGCAAACGGTTTGGCAAATGGTTTGACAAACGGTTTGGCAAATGATTTGGTAAACGGTTTGGCAAATGATTTGGCAAACGATTTGGCAAACGGTTTGCCAAATGATTTGGCAAACGCTTTGACAAATGACTTTGCCAACGGTTTGGCAAACGGTTTGGCAAATTATTTGGCAAACGGTTTGGCAAATGATTTGGCAAACGGTTTGGCAAACTACTTCACCGCCCACCTTTTCTTAGGCGATGTGTGTACATGCATTTGTACCAAACTTTTCAATTTATGTTTTTAGATGATGAGATAAGTATGTCACATGATATATCGTTGTAAACAGAATTTTTTAGAATTTTAAAATACGTAATAAAATTGGGTACATTCCATTTAAAACTTTGTATGTATTTATTATATCTAACACATTTGATGCTCAGTTTTTTTTTTATTCTAAGGCGTATAATCGAGAATTTTGAACAACTTTTCTGCTTTAACATTTTGTCGTATCTCTAACAACAGCCGAGATATCTGGAGTGACAGCTAAAATCAAAGATATACAGTCTATATCTTTAATAAGTAATTTAGATTTTGATAAAATTTTAGAAATCTTTCATTTTCTTCCTCAATTGCTTCAACTCTACTATCTTTTTCTGCAACAGTTGAATCAATTAAGTTTTCATCTGTTTTGCGCAATGTGCGAATAAAAATACCCATAGGTGCCCGAAGTCTATTGAGAAGCCTACCGAAGCAAACTCCCACGCAACCATACCTAGTCTAAAGTCTGGGTACTACGCGAACGAAAACACAGTAGCGCAGTTCTCGTGTGCCAACTTGGCCAACGGATCCCACCGATCAGATGGCATAAACATGGGCGAGGGACAGCACTCGTGAATGCCTGTCCAATTAGTAATTGAAATCAGACAACCCTTGCTCAGGGTAGATGCCGCGATACCGTTAAAGTATTGCCGCCTGATGCTTTATATTTCAGCTATTTAATGCTATCTGTTCGCTCCTACAATGGCACGCATTTCCTTACTTAACCAACGGTATTATACGGCTTATATCTACGTTATAGCTGCGCATATAAGTACTTTAAACTTACTTATGGCTGTACAGTTGTATATACGGATTTCTATGAACGCCGTGCGTGCATTGTTGCGGTTAGTGCGCGATCCTCTGAACTTATCGGTTGATATATAGGATGTATTGTAACGGGAGGTAGTAAGATTCGCAATTGATGACCACTTAATACGTGGAAGAGATTGCGTTGACGTCGCAATAGAATTGTTGCAAGATATAAGTTTCTATGAAGTGCATATACACATCAGATAAAAATGCTGAAGGTAAATTGAAATCCCGATATAACTTCTTCCACAAATATGTAGTAGAAAGTTATATCTTTAAAAAGAGGAGGAAAATAAAGTATTCTTGTTGCAAAAGAGATATTACCCCCAAAGGTACGCGAATGCAGTGAGAGTGGCAACGATGGAGAGTGCTGCTCCCAATTTTATGAAAATTAATGTCTGTTAATGCCAAACAAGCTTGTTGATTGGGTAGAATGGTTAGCCACCTGCACATAGGTCATTCTAACTGGGCACACTATATCCATGCGATACCCAAGCCAATTCAAACGAATTATAGCCAGCAATATAGCAGATGAGACGCCGCTGATGTCGACCATACTGAGACAGAGCATCCCCAGGATAGAATCTCTAAGTTGACCTGAATAGAATCTCTGATTTAAATTAATTAAGACTATATTTTGGGGCCATTCTGTAGTGATTATGGTAAATAAATAAATTTTAGCAAGGTGAATACAGTAAATAGTATTCTGGACGAAACACATTGAGAAAAATAAACCGAATGTAACAAAACATCGGACATTTATAAAATAAAAATGCGGTGACTGCAATAACGCTTACATTGGACAGACAAAACCTACAATCGGTGATTTAAGGAGCATTTTATCTTTAAGGGAAGCTGGGAAACATCTAGTGTCGTACAACACATAAATGATGCTGAGTATAAAATTAACATTGAGAATCTTGAACTAATGAAGAAAGTAAGTCTTTCTTTTCTTGAGTTCTTGGTATTCCAGAAGGTAAGGTTTTCAATGCCTAGCAAGCAAAAAGGTATTTGTAAATATAGGAAAACGAATCACCTATAAGTAGATAGGCAAGTCAATGTTAAATACCATGCCCTAATTATTACGGATGGAGTACTGGGAAAAGGGATGCGAGAAAAGTACAAATGGTATGCAAAATATTAGAAAACATCAGTAGGTAGTCTGTTTTTTTATAAATGATAACACTTATAGTATTTCGCTTCCTAACTCCTTCATTTATATCTTGTATGAAAGCATGTCAACAGCTGATTTGCAGTTTTATTTTGTAGCTGCTGTTGGCAGCTCTTATGGTCATCACACGAAAAATAAAATGTAAAATGGATTTTAAATCTTTCTAATTCTCCTTACGTCTTTTCATATCCCCCACTTTAAAACTGCCAAAGTTGGTTATCTATACGCGGTGACTGATAAAAAACGCTCCAAAAAAATATTTGCAATTCCCACAGAAAATTCCACTAATGTATAGGGTAAATTTACCAAAAATTAGAAAATATACCTAGGGTTTTCTATTAAATTTCCCAATTTTTGGCAATTTTATCTTATACGTTACTGGAATTTTCTGTAGGAATTGCAAATATTTTTTAGTGTGTAGTTTCCGTTATTTAGTATGCGATTTTAAAAAAGAAAATATGAAATAAAATGGTTAAATATATACTACCAGTAACCAACCTAATGAATGTTGAATGGCCGAATACAATATTTGCTGAAAAGTGGATAGGAATCAGTTCAATGCTCCGCGCGTGCACTGAATTTTTGGTTGTAGTCGCTATCTTCAAGATCTGGTTTATCTGAAAATGAAGAAACGTTCCGGCAAAGAATTAATAATGTTTGCCGCGAAATACCTCATATTTTTGTATTACTACTGCTAGTAATGTACTAAGTAATAAGGTGTCAACTATGCCTTGAACAGGGTGGCGAACGATTTGACCAAACAAGTTTTGTACTTTTTTGAATACATTATCTTACTTCTACAAAATATTCTTTTCAATAAAGAAATTGTTACCTCACTGCACACTTAAAACTCATTTGGGAAACTCAACTTGTTATTCAATTCAGAAAAAAATTCTATACTGGAAACATTAAAAATATGTATAGCATTACAAACAAAAAAATGGCTGTTACATGTCGAAACTTTTTGCTCCTTAGTGATATAATATTTCGATTACGCCAACTCGTAGTGTTTATTATTCATTTTATTCGATATTTCGCTTTTCAAAATCGGATAATAAATAACGCAACTTGGGTATATGAGTGATCCGGGTGATATTACATCTTTCTCCTAATTCATTCGGCCTTCGGTTGAAAATGGAAATCAACAATTATCCCGAATTAATAAAACTGTGTAAGCGGAGTGATCGGATATCTTGCGTATCTTCAACCATTAAGATAATCGCCTAATATACCAGGATTATACTTTACATATTATATTACACAACTCTTTATTTAAATTATAGACTGCGGAATCGCCCTCTAGTAAAAAGGGCGAATAATAATAACAAAGAGAAACGGACTGGCCTGCAAATTGCGCCCAGATATTTATTTAAATTTACATTTAAACGTCGAAAATTCCGCGCACCACATACATAATAACCGCCATCGATCATGAATTATTAAATACGCCGGCCGGCGAGGAAGATGGCGAATTCCATTAAATCCCATTGTTTCGCCCGCGTAATTATAGAGCCGTTTTACCTACCCTCGAACGGCGTGCCGCAGGGGCATACGGCGAGTCCCAGTCGCGGACGGCGCACGCTTTAACATTTAAAAGCAGCGCGTGTACTGCCTTGGACGATCACGTGAATATGTAAAGTCGTCACCAGTCGTCTTCGGCGTATTCACCCGCGGGTGAAACGTGCTAAGCGCGTGTAGATGTAGATTTTCGTGATTTTCAACGACGGGTTTAATTTGCCCTTTAAAGGCTTTGAAGGGTTAATGGTGGACACGGTGCTCGAGGTAGCGCGAGCTTTAAGTCAGAATCGACACGAAATCCACATCCAATTATTTGTGATATCACATCTTTATAGGCTCATAAACCATATCATGTTTTACCCCCGTATCTAAACTAAGGAGCTTTTGGTACTATTAATCTTGTTTAAAAAAAAAGTACATGACCGCAAAATTTTGTTGTAAACCGGTCAAAGACGCCAATGAAAAACTCAAATCACTGTTAAATCAAGTTTTCGCAGTTTTTATTACGTAAGAGTCGGTCGTTAACGATCCAAAACATTAGAAAGGTTCTACAAATCTTCCAAAATAATAATAATAATAGTGAGCGGTTTAGTGGCATCAAACATACTATAAAAAATAAGTAAATGCTAACATCCAACAACCAACATACCAGAAGGTGCAGGATCAGCTGCTTAAAACCGTACGTGACACAAAATTATTTTATTTTTTACACTTTTACATATATATAATAATTTTAAATCAGAAGATGCTCAAATATGTCTCTATTCAGCTCCGTGTGGATGGTCTGCCTTACATTTTCAAATATACATATTATCATATTATCAACATTTAACTGAAGAGAAGCATTTCTTATGCGTTTGTGCATGTTGTCAGTCGTTGCATCGGGTGTCATGCATATGATGGTTTTTATAGTAGGCCGTAGAACAAAATTTACAAGGGGTCAATCTGGTGATGCGGTGACCAACTTAATGAATCCCAATCCGTCTATTAATAAATATCTTATAGGGTGCCCTGTTACAGCAGCACCGTAATGTGTGAATGCACAATCGGGTTAGTACCTCAATCTCTCCATAAAGTTCCGATGGAGACCTTCTAGCAGTATCGGTAAATTATTTTGAAAAAAGTTTCTATAAATCTCACAATCTAAGGTATTGTCAAAGTAGAATGGATCCCCAACAGTCTTCCCTGATGTCCCCCCCTCCCGTTTGTGTTGATACTAAATGGGTTTTGCGTATCATAGTAGTGTGAAATTTTTCTGTTCATTATTCCAGAATTGACAAATGTTGCTTCATCTGTGAAAAACACAATAATCTAGAATATTTTTACCGATACACAAGTTTCTTTTCAAAATCCGCGTGTAGTAAGCCATGGTGAATATTAATTTTATAAGGGTGAAACTTATGTTTCTTTACAATTCTCCTCGTGATAATCCAAACAGGCTTTACTACCATACAAAACCTTCAAACTACTGTAACCCAATCTAATTAAATGTGAAACGTGTTCTTTAAAACGAAGTTTGCCGTCAAGGAAAAGGCCCAAGTTACGCACACAATCAGATATAATGAAAACTTCATCTTTGATTTTAATTTCAATATCGTTCAAAATCGCAGCTCCCGTTTTTCCACGGCCAAAAACCAAAAACGAAGTTTTTTTGTTACTTACTCTGAGACAGAAGTTTTTCAGACATGTTTACAATTTACTGAAGGTCACTATGTAGGTAGATAAACCAGAATCTATCAAAAAACGCAGTATGGTCGAAAGTGGACATGTTGAGTTTTGATATAAAGCTGCTCACTATAAACAATCATTCGTAATCCAAGTGCCTCTATACATATGTACATAATTATGAATGACTAGACAAATGTTCATACAGATATAAATGTAATGCTCTCTCATGCGGCTACTATTAGTTTAAAATAAAGAATGTCTCGATCATATCTACCTTCGTTACGTATGGGAATACAACTGATTGTAACTATAATTTGACGTACGGCTATATTGTATAAGTAAATAGTTGAAGCGAACAGTAGTGTCTGCTACTCGTCTTTTGTTTCCAGCGATCTTTCTTGCTGTCTGATCTATTATTCTGTTCACAATCGACTGATGAAATACAGTCACTGTTGGCCTGATTAGGACCGCCCTGTCCCCTTGCCTTATGTCGTTATATCTCTGAGCTCAGAATTACACTGCTGCTCATAAAATTTCCGATGTTTGTTAAACAACTTTTACGAGCAAAAAAAATGTAGTGGCTTAAAGAGTTTCTGAAGGGAAAAGGTGTATGATAGCATGTTTGGAAATCTTTCTTTGCGATTTCCAAATGTTTAAACATAATTCTCCTAAATAAGAAATACAGTGAGGATTAGCTCTGCCTTGTTGGAAATAACAATTCTAGGTTTCGCTAGCTATTGCTCAATAGATGGTTCTAAAATTTCTGTTCGGCAAGTTTACCTAAAATGAATAAAAATTGAAAAGTACCATTAAGAGCATATTTTTGGCTACCTTGAAAAAATATATAAAATATCGTCTGCAGCTAACACAATAGGTGGCCATACATGTTGTATTTGTTTTTTTCAGTATGTGGTTGTTTGATTATTTCATCTGGGAATTCACAAATCCATGATTCCAATTCATTCCTTCGTGATGGCTCCACATTATTAACAATGTTATTAACTACCCAGTTACAGAACTCAAGACGTCGTACATAATCTACTAATTTCAATTCTTGTACTGCAAGACCCGATAGAGTTCCAAGTTTGTATGCAAACATTTATGAGTGGTTCCGATGGACAGATTGACCTGTTGACTCAATTGCCTCATAGAAATTTTCGATGCATCATTCATTATTCGTTCAGCATTGGCCACAACGTATTCGGTGCTCCACTATGAGAATTTCCAAATTTTTCTGTTGACTATATGCAGTTTGGAGAATTTGGAAATTCTCCTAAGAAATTTTGAACAGAATAAACTTATTTTTCGTCAACACGGGAGCCTCGAAAGTAACTTCTTCCTAAGAAAGTATTTTATTCTACAGCAAACACCACAATTGCAGAAGTTGTAGGTTGGGGTTACAGCAGTAACGAGCTATTGTTTAGCTACGAAAACAGCTAATTTATACTAAATGGGTTAAAAAGACGATAGAATGATAGAATTGATACACACATTTGAAACACTAAAGCAGGTTAATTTGCTCGTCAAAACGGAATTATTCTGACAATCGCAAAGTTTACAATTGCAAGGACCACGTTTCCATCTTACTCCATTAAAAAAATCACAGGTAACTTGATAATGTAATGTTACCATTCTAGATTGGAAGCGAACAAAATAATATGAAAGCAGATTTTCTTTTCGGTATTGGGTTAATAAAAACAGTTTTATGATTCAAGTATAACTTACTTGTTGAGAATTAACTGTTGAACCTATCCAACATTATGGTAGTAAAATCTGACGTATCCTTATGCACAAATAAGAAAAATTATCAGCAATCAACAATAAGCTACCGCTTCCATATATATTTTGAAGATCATCGATAAATACTAAAAAGAAAAGTATAGGACCAAGGGTCAATCCTTTACGCACTTGTTGGTGAATTCTAGCAGTGCGTCGAAATCATCATGGGCGCTACTGTACGTCTACACATCAGTATATATAATATGTTTATGCGTATAGATGTGTGCACGTCCAGCTACTGTCGTATCGGTCCTTACATCTCTATACAAGGATGATGAAATGAGAATAAGGTCCCGGTGATCGTTCGCCGTTCGATCATTACTCTTGCCCGATACATCAATCCAGTGCAGTGAGGTTCTCCCATTCCGTTTGTTATACGTCGGTCTTCAGCGCTCGCGATTGTGGCTTAATTTGAAAGGTTTATTGTGCTACCAGAATGGAGACGAACCGCACAGCACACACAAATAGATTGAAAAGTAGATAGGTATACAGTTTCTGATTTTGGCTTTGTGAATTGTATAGGTGCAGCTTTTGTTTCTATTCGTCTAAATACGGGAACATCTCTAAATTGCTGCGAGCCCGTGTCGAGTGAATCTCTAAAAAAAGGTTTAGCGACAACGATCGAGGATGGGCACCCTCGAGCGTTGGGGTAGATGAAGGCTAAGCAATTCATGCTTTTCAGGTACCTACGCAGAGTCAAATATCCCACCCAATCATCTTTACCACCATTAAAAGAATCAAAACAAAGTTAATATAAATTACAGAGTGAAATTAAAAAAGAAAAATGATTCGAACATTAAACAAAAAAATTCTCAGATAATTTATTAGAGTTGACTATCATATGTGTAAGTGAGACACGTCTGACTACATTTGACCGCGCAAAAGGTATTTTAATGATATAGAAAGAACGGATATTATGCGTAATAGGCATAGGTAATAAGGCAATTAAGATTCTGACGAACCAACTCCTCCAAAAATCTAGCACTAGCTCATCTTTCTGCTCTCCAAAGAAGTGAAATTATGTCTAATACGTAAATGATCATATTCTACGCCACCAATAGACATGGTCAATTTTAAATGATAAATATTCTTCTCTGAGGTTTTTCAATAGCCGATTTTTGGTTAGTATAGTTTGGGTATCAACCAGTGAGGCATTTTCGAGCTTAGGTCTAACAACAGTGTTAAATAAAATTTTTAGAACAGTAGATTCCGTGAACAACTTGCAAGAGCGAATCAGAAATCCCAAACACTTGGAAGCAGAGTTAACAGCTTCCCTAATGCTATAGTTAAATGTCAAGGCCGAATCAAAATGTACTCCTAGATCTTTATAATTTGGGGAATTAGTACACCATCAATGGCGTAAGGATACATTATGTAAGTATTGCATTTAACATGAGGCATTTGACTTCAGGCGGACTCGTGTTTCATGCGAAAACAAAACTTGTTCCTAGTTATTGATAGTCCAGTTTGTATGAGCTCGACCTAGTCCTCTTGCTCCAGAGAAAGTCCTATGTTCAATGCCCATTAAAACGTTTAACCGTCCGACTTAGTCCTAACAAATTAGCCACATAATATGTTGCTACAACCATCGTTAACCAGAGCTAGCAATAGCTCTGGTTAACGATGGTACTGCTTCATGTTCACTTAAATTGCGTTGATGATTCATATGTTCAACTCTAGCTATACTAAACAGTGTATTTTATTATATTGAAGAAATGGAAATGAAACTAATGATCAACAAACTGAGCGATTTACTTCAGCTTCTTACGAAATCTACGATTTGCAAACTTATAACCTCACAAACTTCATATAATCAATTTTTTTATCAATAACAACAGATGAGACCCTAAGCTACACCTATATAGATACTTTATTTCACGAATTAAAACTGTGAAAAATACAAATAATAGTAAAACGAGAAGTTTCTACAAAATGCTTGATCGTGGAATTAGACGACTCATTTACACAAGCCGGCAATTCTGACAATAGATGATTCTCGCGAAATTACCGTAGGCTTTAGACGGCCATTAATCTCAATGACAAACCTCAGGACGCATAGACTAAACACAAAGTGTAATAATTATTATGCATCTTCCCGCAAAGACAGACAAAGAGCTTTGCGTAACCTGTATGCGGCTTCCTTCTGCAGCGAGGTATATTTATAAAAGCACCTGGTGACTGTTCTCCGTTATAATTGTTGTTGATTTTGGCAGGAATTCAAATTTGATGAATTATAGAGCTGCGGACAGCTAGACGGGTTTCGTCCCGCCACAATAGAATGCCACTTCTAATCACTATGAATTAAGTGCCTCTGACAGGACGACAAAGATATTATATGAGGAGCAGCACTGAAGAAGCGCCAACTAAATTCAGAATTTGACGTAAGGGTGCAGAATATGTTTAGGTAGAAAATCGAGGGCAATTTGTTTGTCGGCGGATATTCATTGACTGATTAATTTCCAGATTACACAATAATATCATCTGAGCACTCAAACATGTAAAACTGCCGTAAATGGGTATAGGAATATCACAGCAATTTGGTACAAATTTTATTTGTACACCAAACAACAACAAAAAAAAAAAAAAACGAGTTTTACAACTTTCGGGCCTATTATTTGGAACTATGAATCTATGTTTACCAAGCAAAATCAATAACACGTACTGCTAAATAAAGAAATAAACTTTTTTAGTTATTTCTTTGACTGGAAAGCAAGTAAAGAAAAAACAATGATTTGTTTTACCCAAGCTATTTATGTATATGGATATCTATAACTCTACCAAGGCATAAAATTCTCTAGAACTACAACGTTAGGGTACTTAGAAACTGCGACAACATCGGCCATTGATTCCGCAGCAAGACATGCGGCGAAACGAACTTTATTTTATTGATCAGCCAATCTGGAAATCTTCGCCGAACAAGTGTTATGTAGGCAGCGTGATTCTCGGTCGTTTCATAAGGGAACCCGCTCGCCAACTGCGCTATCCGATAGGGATATCATACTTTAAACGCGCTGTTAGCCACCATTGACAGTTTTAGAGGCGAAACAGGAATGGATTTGCATGCTAAAAGACTGCACAAAGACGTAAATATGGATTGTTCCAATCGCTCTTTATTTTTTAAATGTGTTTGAATTTGTAAAAATCGTGTGATCAAATTACTATTTTCATTTTCCACAAATATACGCCCAAGATTTTATATTAGCGCATACACAAGGCGTGTATTAAGGTAACTTACAAGCTTACACGATGTGTTTGTGCTTGTTTAGTTGCTATACCTAAACGCTTTCTTAAATATAAAAATATATAAGATAATATTCTAAGTATAAATAGACAAGTTGAATAATATATTCATAACATCTACTTCAGCGTAGCGAAATATTACTGCAATAAACAATATCTATAACCATTTACTGTAACATTACGGTAATATACAAACTACAAATATATTTTATATACCCTGTCGAGGCATATTAACATGTTTTTTTTCGAACACAATTAGGTATATTGTGTGTTTATGTGTGCACAAACGTTTGTGAATTATGGAAATGCAACTGTAAGTCACCCTCAGTAGTAAGAATGTATTTCATTTTAAATTAGTCACTTTCTCGTGTATAAATACTTTGTGAGTTAAAAATTCTGATTTATATTAAAATATTAATATTTATATTATCTTTCTTTGTCGTTACTAGAAACAATGTTTTCCCCTTTCATATTAAAATAAATCCTGGCTTAGTTTTGTATTTCTCTAGTTCCTTTTTGTAATTCGTTTGAATATAGTGTATACAAATACTTAAGTGATACATTTTGCTTATTTCTCTCTATTTTATAAATTCAATATTTTTCTATGTTCACTAAATGTGGGCGTTTTTTCTTTAAGAAACGGCATTTGTGCATATACGCGGGAAGTATCTTTTGTAAGCAATGCCACTTTACTATAAACCTATTGTGAATCGTCCCGGGTTGAGCTTTTGCATGATTGTTGCATTGCAATCATTTATAGTGAAATTGACAGCAGTATCTCATGTTCTAACAAATAAAAATATGTAACTGCACCAAATTACGCGCTAAATTGGTGGCATGTCACCGCCTCCTACCGATTTCGTCGACTGTCAGCTAACATACAGAATATGCACGCATAGACGAGGCGCCCGATCCCGGGAACCAACTGAAAATCATGCGATCCTGTTAGCGAGTTGACCAACGCGTCTTCTGACGCGCTTACTCGCAGGAGCGCAACTCAAAACGGGCTCGCAAGCGCAAAACGCGACCGGTTGACTGGCTCATCGCTCTCATTAGTAGTAGTAGGATGTGGTAGGTTAGAGGCACTGCCAGCTGAGACTTTGGTGTGTGCGTGGATGTGAACCGCGAACATGTCTGTCAAACAGGCGTTTATAACGGCTGGGCATGGAAACACGGCCGGTGACAAGATTTATCCCATTTTTTTCTATTGTCATAAACTTCTCGTAAAATCATTTCTTATTACCGTTATTTATTAATAGAGAAGTATTGCATTAATCAACTTGAGATTGTATAGTTCAACGATACACTACTATGGATTTGGTTTAGATGAAATTACAAGTTTGTAGGTAAATCGTTTTTCCAATACCAATCAATCAAGTTCTGACAATTCTTTTAAATTAAACCAAATAGGTATGTATTTAAGATATATACTGTTGACATTCGAACACAAGAAAGAACTTAAATATTGAGTATCCGTTGCATATAAAGAAATAGCTTATTCTCGTGTCAATGTGATATGTTAAAAAATAGATATTCGCCAAGTCGTCATTTTACATTTATTTGCACCGACCTTAATAATGGGAAATTATTCAAAAGAATCATATATAGATAAACACAAAATTTTTATTTTCCGCGCATTCCTCAAGTATGCTGAGACAGAACAAGACCAAAAACAGCCTGTATTTACCTGACTGCAACGTTTGTTTATAGTCTAGATTCCAATTTTTAAAATTGATCTCCAAAATCATAATCGTTAGGTGTACGTTTCGTAATACAGTATTAATGATAAAACGTACAACACCTATTCAGAATAAAAACACAAGAAATCGAGTACCACAATCGAATGAACACTGGCAAGAAAACGGAAAGACAAAAAAAAAATGGGAATTACAAGAGAACGACCGGCAGCGCTTACCGTGTATAGAAGAAGCGGTAAGTATACATCGGGAGCAGTGGTTTGACGCCGGAGGCAGGGCCGGCTCCAGCGGTAGTTACCGCGCCTACGCGATCGGCCACCCTCGCCTGGGGTGTCCATTAAACCGTTGATCTTTCTCTCTCTTGCTCTTTTGCACAGACTCCAAGCGCGCGGTCAATGGATGCGGTCGAGACAACCAAGTAATGTTATTATGAAACATTTATTTTATCGTGCGAGTGTTGGCATCTCTTCTGTTGCCTCTTTTATTCGGCGTATATTACATGAAGACCATGAAGTATATATATTGTAGCAAGTAGATAAGTATATGATTTTGTGACAATAAAGCCTTATTAGGAATGTTCGCGATTCATAAGTAAAGATCCGATTATATGCAAAAAAAAATGATATACTGGGTGAGTTTTTTACCTTGAGACAACGGAATATCTCTAAACCACTGCATCAAATCAAACTCACCCCTCAGAGTGGGAGGGGAGACAACTTTGAAATCTTAAATGGGAATCCCCCATAGAGATGATAGAGTGCAGATATTGAACTCAAAACTGCCATCAATTGAAATGCGCCATATTGGAGCACAAACGTCATCAATACCATGGCGGATATTCAAGTAAATAAAGTTAACGATATCAATAAATTTTAATAGCACTTGCAATTTGTAATGATAATTAGTAGCATATGTTGGATTTTATCCTATGTATTTTATGTGGCATGTAAAGTTGTGGACAACGCAGAACTATAGACAGTTTCTAAACTTACGATGAACTGGTAACATATACTTCATTCGTTCTCAGGTTTAATAAGAGAGAAAAGAAAAAATTTCTTTCAACGCCATATAAAAATACGTGGGAAAAATCTAATACAAGTTTCATGAGATCTTCACACTTGTCATAACAATCCAACATTGTATGTTGTCTTTAGGAGTAAATAATATACTGCAGTGGTTGTTGTATAATTTATTGATGATTAAATAATATTAGTTTACTTAATTCCTTCCTTATTGATTTTCCTCGTATTTTTTCTGTAAACTTCTTCCCTAAATTATGGAATCTAATTTTGCTATAATACGATATTATGGTTTTACTTAAAACTGAGTTTCTTCCAGAGGTGACATATCTAACAAATGATGGGATAAACTAGAAAAAATGTTTTGGGAAACATGACTGTATAGTAAATAAACAAAAGTCGATAGGAAGTTTTCTTCTTGTCGAATCTTGTTTCCTGTCAAGACCATTACTTTCCGAATTTGTTTTTCGGTGAACTGCCAGATATATCGTACCTCCTTTGATAGGCAGATTAATTTACCTAAGAACTAGTGAAGAAAATTTAAAGAAATATATATATATCATTTATTTACCTCTACCCTTTGTTTTCAGGAATATCAAGTGATTCTAAATAAAAATATACTTTTTTAGATTTTCTTTGACCGGATTCAATGTTGGAATAACTTCCTCTTTAATTCGCACAATCTGTCCCGTTCTATCAAAATCCCTTTCGAGGAAATGTAGCGAACAAACATAATGTACCTACGCTTACTTTTGCAGGGATTTATGGTACCCCCGTAACGGTATCCATACAATGTTTGGGCATTCTACAAAAAATTATTTCACATAGAAACACTAAGTATTATCATAATTTCAGAATATTTTGAAGCTATGGCATTATTCTGCACCTTACATCTGAAAAGTTAGTTCTCCGTCATCTTTGTAACTATTGCTTTTGCAGGATTTTACATGACACAATGGCATCACTTTTCTTTAGGAACAACTGTCTAGATTAATTGCCATATAAGCCCAAATGTTAATGCTATAATATGCATACTTACACCACAGCCTTACACGTAACACAAAAACATCGGGTGAATAATATAAAGCAAAGAAAGTAAATAAAACAATCAAACTGCAAGGTTAGGTAACATCAGTAACACTCGTCAACTTGCGAAAAACTTAACGTGACTTAACGCAAATACTTCCTAAAGAAAACTAACGTAAGCATGACGTTACATGAAACATGACGTATATAATGACGTATGTGTTCCAAGATGTCCTTTAGTCTTTTGATGGTGCGGCATAGCGATGCGCATACGGTTCATTGGCAGTCTATCAGGTCTGTGGAACCCCCATTTTGTATTGCAGATTCGGATTCCACGCCATCAAGTATGTAGTTTTTTTTTTCGATTCGTAACAGATTGCGCTGTCATCGCAAAAACATGATTGTGAACGTCTAGAAAAAATAAACAAAAAAGAGAAATGATTTTGTGTTTTCTTTATTTTAACATAAGCGAACATTTCAAAAAGCAAAGTGTTCGAAACTGTGCCCCTTCACTTCGATACATTTATTTATTCGCAATTGGAACGCTATTCAACGATACAAAACCGTATATCAAAAGTTAAATAATTTAAAAAATTGTGAAGCTTTTAGTAAAATTAATAAATGGATACCATACTAATTTACTGCAGACTGGGCAAAATTTTTTTTCCCTTTTTTTACTTAATTCGTTCCCAACATTTTATTTGTACCGTTACACCTTTTTACGTGAGTAATTGGCGGGCGATTCGCGCGCCTCTATCGGCGGTACGATTAAATATAATTAAGCAATAAATCAGCTGGAGCCAGCCAGCGCGTGGTCGAACGCGATATCATCTGTTAGTTTCTCCGTAATTGGTAATTTCGCGGTATAATTCGCATGCAAATTACGATATTCTATATTCTAATGTGACGACGATTTGTCATGTTTATAGCACGCAAGTATAGAGTAAACTTTGCCGGTGCTATAAAAGTAGGGTATATAGGGTTAATATCAAAGTTTTCATCTTTTTTTTTAGTTGAATAAGCCGTTTGAACTTTTCTGTTTACTCATGTTTTATGTGAGAAACAACAGACTTCTGAATCGCACGAAAGTGTGTATCAATAAGATAAGGTGCTGTCCAAAATATATGTTATTAACTTCACTTTGGACTTGTATCCACTATTGTTGAAAACGAAGCCTTCACCATTAATTACGGTAGACCGTTCGCATTATACAACTGCATAACATACTTTTTTTCATTCCATTTTATTTTTTAAAAGTACGTGTGAAATAGTTTATACAAAGTGAGTTGTTTAATTGGCAAACTTCATTTATTTACACTGTGTGATCGCAAACTATGGCTGAACTTGGAAAACTTTAATTGCTGAAAATTTGATTATTTTAAATAGAACATCCTGTATATTTTGTGGAATCTTACAGTGCTGGAGGAGCTTTAAAAATTTTACTAACGATATGCGAGCACCCATCGTTTATGATTTACGAGGTAATTAGTCTTTTATAAAAAATTATAAATAAATAATATAAAATATTAGAATGAAACAAAATATGCTTGCGTATATTTTAATTAAAGAAAGAAAATAGGTTTGTTTATTATCGGTTGTCAGAAGCAACATACTACTGGTTTCAACGTTAAAGTTTTATTACGTAATATGAAAATATCCATGGCTTTACAACAGCTCTTACTTGTTTCTTCAAATTTGCAATATAAATGTGGCTAATAAATTATATTAAATGTTCGAAAATACTCTCTTTGCATACGATTAAGGATATCTGGAGTTATACTTTGACACACAGCCCTTATCCTTTCTGTCATACATCAGCTGAGATTGTTCCCTCTTACGAATTGGATTGAAGAAAAATCGAGGAACTTTTATGAGGGCCAGCGAGAAATGGAGAATCGAAATAAATAGCGATTAGGCAACTGTAACACAAGAAATTTGACCTGCTTCTCCTCCATTACCTAAAACGTTAAATATTATACTAGAGAAAGCCATGCAGCTCAACCCAAGCAGAATTTATTATTGGGACGATGTAAATTGAACCGTCTAATGAACCGAGCGAGAAGAAAAAGTGATTCAATAGCTTCGGAGTGCGGAGAACTCCTAACTTGTCTACACGCATTGGAATAAATTATTAATTAACTCCGGGTACTAATAGATTATTGGGGAAATTATCATATCTAAAGCTTCTTTCAGATATGCGCGTAAGTATTCTCAAATGGTCGTATATTAGCCGTTTCAATTAACCGTTGAAAGATATCTAAATAGTTAGTTGGAGGCACCATGATTACATGGGAAGAATGTAGTACCCTACCCACTGACGCGTATAAACTCAAATAATCTTGCTTTACTTTTAAATTTGTATATTTATTTCTTTTAATCTTTATAGCTGTCTGTCACCGCACATTTAAAACGCTCTTCCTCTGGTGTTTTGGTCTTCTTGTTCGGTATCATTGATTTATTTTTTTTTAACAAACCACCATTTTCTTCTAAAAAATATTTTATCTAAACCGATTGCAACTAATTGCCAACTATGCGCGCGTAACAGCACCACCACATTGTTTTTAATTGACGATGCCTTTGCGTAACAGTAAAGTCGGCATAAATTACAACTCCATTAAAAAACCAATGAAGGAAGACTGCGGGCTGTTTCTCCTCTAACGAATTCCTAATGTCCGCCTAACGATTTAATGAAACTATAAATAAATATTTTCACTTCTGATTTGCATACTCAAGCGGCCGATTTTAATAATTAACTGCCCATGGGGAAGTGGGCAGAACCAAACCAGTGTTTGACGTTTCTATTGGCTCATATGTGTTAGGGATGTGGAAGGTTACATAATCCCTCGTTGAGTAAGAATTACTCACTTAAGTGCTCGCAAAAACAGAATAAATAAATATGTACTTTAGAAATGTGACTGATCCAAAATTTAATATACATTTGCAAACAAATATTTTTTCAACTGTAAAATTGTTATGATGTAATATTCAGCATGGAAGATGGGTCTTGTGACCACTAATTCAAAAGGTGTTTTAATTCTCTTTATAGCAACATGTATCAAGTCATTTTTCTTTAATCATAATTTGCAATCTATGTAATAAGGTACGATTAGAGTGAAATGTTTTAGATTTGACTTTATTAAATGTTCAAAATGATGACCATCAACCACCATACAATGGTACAATCTTGCTTCAAATGCTCTCTTGACACTTGGCAACATTTATGGAGTTATTCCCTGGTATTCTTCAACAATTTCTTTGCGTAACTCTTGTATATAACAAGCTGAACGCGTGGCATACAGCTTAGACTGAAGATCCCCCAGAAAAAGATATCAAGGCATTCTATAGCCAAAGGCAAAAGTCCGGGAAGACCTCGTGTGTCAGAAGAAACAGTGGAACGTGTTTGTGCTGTTTACCAAAAGGTAACAACACCTGCAAGTTTGGAACTACAAACTCCGCAACCAACTGTGTGGAAAATTTTGCGTAAACGACTAAAACTGAGGCCTTACAGATTGCAGTTGGTACAGCATCTACGCGAAGATGACAAGCTTAAACGTCAAGATTTCTGCAAAGAAATGTTGCAACGTAATGAAGATGAGTTTTGCGAGCGGATAATTTTCATTGGCCGGTCAACGTTCCACACAAGTGCCCAGATCAATAAATACAACATCCGAATATGGGTGACTGAACCTCCGAGAGTGTTGGTGGAGCATTTGCGTGATTCTCCAAAAGTGAATGTGTTATGTGCTGTATCTCGCACAAAGGTGTATGGTCCTTTCTTTTTTGAAGAAGATACAGTAACGGGAGCTACATATCATCAAATGTTGGTCAATTGGTTGATGCCTCAACTGCATGAGGACGGGGGGAAATTTATCTTCTAACAGGATGGAGCATTTCCTCACTGGCACCGTGTCGTTACGAAAAACTTTTACGGCGCTGGATAGGTCGTGCAACGACCGACAACCGCGCTCTCGTACAGTGGCCACCAAGGAGCTCCGATCTTACACCGTGCGACTTTTTTCTATGGGGATTTGTAAAAGACATGGTTTACGTCCCTCCGCTTCCTAATGATTTAGATGAGTTAAAACATCGCATCACGAGAGCTGTGGAAAGTGTCGATGCAGATATGTTACACCGGGTTTGGAATGAACTAGACTATCGCTTTGATCTGTGCCGTGTGACAGGGGGAGCCCATATTGAGCACCTATGAGGTCCCAAAGTAAACTTTAAGAATCACTTTATAAAATATTTTAAACGAATTCATAATAAAGTTATTAGTTTTGGATTCAAAAAACATTGAAAGTGTCGATTTCTTTTGTAATAACCCTCTATCTATGAATATGCGTGTTTTGCGAAAAAACATTATAAAGATTTAAGAGGTCAATACGAGACTAATCACAACTACAATACATAAAGGTGTAGTGACGCAAGTGCTGAAAATTTACAGTCAAGTTCTCAGAGAGTTTAAAGACGATAATATAAAATTTAATTACAAAATGCCTATACTCCGTTAAAGATTTTCTTCTGTAACAATTTTTGTACTTTCTTATTTTTTTATGTTTAGTTTGTAGTGTTACTATGTTTGCATACTTACTTTAATATTCTTTTTTTTTGACGTATTTCATAGTTTTGCTGGTATTATGAAATAAATGGAGATATTATTATTATTATTTGAGGTGACTTGTTTCAATTGAAATTCCCTGTATGTTTGCATGTTGGTAATAAGAACAATTATCTTTATTTTTTTTTTCAAACACATCCGCTGTGGCGTTTTTCAACTCGATCAGTAGAGGTAGACAAACTGGGCGAATTGAGCACGTGGGTTCTTAGTTATTTGCATATCTCTTTGTTTCGTAAATGGTATTTGGTATCTACTCTATCATTAAACTCATTGTAGTTGCGTACGTACAACTTTTTTTTTCGTACGAGTGGCTAGCGTGGCGGTATCCCCAAGGTATATACGAAACCCAATTTTGTTTCTTAATTTAAAAGTAAAATCCTGAAAAATTATGTAGCTGGCTGCGCGCAAACAGTTGCACGCTTGTGTGCGTGAAGGAGTAAACTTTTTTATTAGAGGAAAAGTAATTGTGTATTGGGGGTATTGGTTTCGTATCATCTGCATAATAACCTCCTTTGGGGTTAGGTACTCTTTTTTACGTATAATCTTCAGCATGGATGCTAGGCATATAAGTATATGCAGCATACACAGAAAAACATAAAAAAGAGATTGGTCAAATGACTGCAAGATACATTCAGTTAACATTTGAATGAATTCCAGTGTCAAGAGCGATTTCTTACGGATCCTTTTTATTTTATAGTCTAGTAAGCTGTACGATAACCATTGCGTACTGCTCACAATGCGTGTAGGTGTAGCGTGTAGAAATTCTACGTGTCAAATCTAACACTAAAAAATGTTATTTATAACATAATCAAGTTTAATCCGACACCATTTTTGCACAAATTATATTTAAGAAAATAAGTGTTGGAAAAAGTAATTTTATCAAACTGACTATTCTTCCTGTGTAATTTTAACACTATTGTTTGTATCATCCTGACACAATTGACACAACTTTTTAATTTATCCCTAAAAACGTCCACTTTCCCTCAAATCGGGAAGCTAACATCAGTAATTATCGACCAATATGCATTCTATCTCATTTTCAAATTTTTTATATGCACACATTTTTAGAAATATCAGGTCTCTTATTTCTGAAAATTAACATGGTTTTATGATGGGAAGGTCGACAGAAACCAGCTTAGCACACATCACTCAGTATATCCAGTGAAACGTTAGATAACAGAAGTCAAGTTGATGTAGTTTATACACATCTGTCGAAAGCATTTGATGTTATAATAAAGAAACTTGACTCTTTTTATCTGTCTTCCAACCTTGTAAAACTTTTAACATCATATCTGAAGGAGAGATTTAACTGTGTCGTATATAATGGATATGTATCAACCAGCTTCAGAGTTTGCTTCGGTGTAAGACAGAGCTTCAATCTTGGACCTCTTCTTTTTAATATATTTATAAGTGATTTAATAACATCACTGGACTGTGAGGTATTGGCGTATGCGGTTGACTTGAAAATATGTAAAGAAGTGCGTAGTAATTCTGACTGTATTGACCTAGAATCAATTACCAAAATTTATCGCTGGTGTGTGGATAATGGCTTAAAAATCAATACAGATAAATGTGCAATTATCTCATATACAAAGTCATTTAACCCCGTAGTATATCAATATATTCTATAAATAATAATGTTGTTATTAGAAAATCAATATCTAATGACTTAAGAGTTGTCTTTGATAGCAACTTGATTTGTCGGTCAGTACTAAAAAGTTTGGGGTTCCTGGTTAGATCTTGTCGTAGTTTGAAAAATCCACAAAGCATGAAAATATTATTCTGCACACTTGTACGAACGAAACTCGAATACTCCTCAGTTATTTGGTACCCCATCTCAGTTTAACACTGGAACGCGTACAAAAGCGCTTTCTCTATAAGATATTTTATCTTTCATATAGAATTGAAGGTGTCTATCCGCATAGAGGCACAAATTACAATGATCTTTTACAAACAACACAGTTTTGCGTCTTTACAAAATAGAAGAGACAGATATAGTGCTTCGTTGTTATTAAGAATATTGCGACATAGAATTGACACACCCCAGTTACTGTCACAAATATGTTTTGCAATACCGAACCTCAATACTCGTCACCCTGAAACTCTGCGTATTCCGAGATGTAACTCGAATGTTCTAAAGAAACCTCCATTAACGGATATGATTCCAAATATGAATGCCGCTTATCCCAATCCGTTCGTATATGTGTACATAATTGCGTACTATACTTATATATATTAACTTGTATATACAGGAATGTGTCCTGACTTTTTGTAAGAATTCATATTTCCAAAATAATACTCGTAAAAGCACGTTTACATTGTGATTTATTTTAAACAAGTTTTATTTGACGTAAAATATACCTTTTATTTGTTTAGTGCAGCAGAAGTTTTCTTGAAGCATTACAAATCCTGATGGAGTGGTACTGGAAGATGACCGAAGCTAGTCAAATAGTAATTCTATGGACACCATATCTAGAGATATTAGCACTAAGGATTTGTATGATTAAGTAGTAATTTTTTTTTAATTTTGTGGTGAAATTTGTCGCAATTGTTTTTCGTGTAACTCTGCGAGGAATCGTTTCGCACCATCCAGTGACTTCGTCTTAACTCCCTGTATATTATCAAGAAGAAGTCAAAGTATATTCCACAGATAACAATCGAGGCATCCATTAAAAACCCGGCAATTACGTAAAAGTCTCCGCTACGCTACAGGTATTAATTATAAAGTGGGTATTGGTTTTAGACGAGCCGAAGAACTTGAAAGACAGACTTACGACGGCCGAATTCGAGTAGGAGAAATTGCCGGATTCGAGACCGGCGACTTTTAAACGCGCATTACCATAAAGGAGAGGGCAATTTTCCCTACGAAATGAAACGATTAAAGCGCGGTGGTGCCTATCTCTGCCCGATATCGCCGGATCGCTTTCACGGTCGCTTATAGACAGCTCACCGTCAATTTCGAATGGTAATTCGAGTAAGTGTACCGACGCGGTAACATCATTTTTTTTTCTTTTTAATAGGAGTCTATAAGTTCTCATTGGAGTTTAATAACATTCATGGGTTACTGACATCCAACGAAATTGATGCGAGCATAATTACGTAAGGTGGCAGTACCTAATAAGTATTTTTCTATAGTGTTGCCTGCTGTTAGGATATCGACAGTTGTGGCTAAGAACAAAACATAACGTATAACAAAACACAAAAACAGCACCCTCTGTTCCACCCTTAACACTTGCATTGTACAATTTCATGTCCAGAGCACGGACAAAGTTAGTGGCTAAGTGCGCAGTTGAATTGTATAATAGTTTCAAGCCAAGCACTGGACACATATCGAGGTGAACATCTGTAGTAGAAATTTAGCAGTAGCATACCATGTATATCAATTCTTGATGAACAAACCACACTGATGCTAGTCAGCATGGCCTTGTGCATAGAGATGATAGAGTGCTGATATTGAACTCAAAACTGCCATCAATTGAAATGCGCCATATTGGAACACAAGCGTCATCAATGACCTCGATACCATGGCGGATATTCAAATAAATAAAGTTAAGGATATCAATAAATTTTAATAGCACTTGCAATTTGTAATGATAATTAGTAGCATATGTTAGATTTTATCCTATGTATTTTATATGACATTGTCTTTTTTTATTAAAGTTGTGGACAACTTAGAACTATAGACAGTTTCTAAACTTACGATGAACTTTTAACATATATTTCATTCTTTCTCAGGTTTGATAAGAGAGAAAAGAAAAGAAATTCTTTCAACGCCATATAAAAATACGTAGGAAAAATCTAATACAAGTTTCATGAGATCTTCACGACTTGTCATAACAATCCAACATTGTACGTTGTCTTTAGGAGTAAATAATATACTGCAGTATTTGTATAATTTATTGATGATTAAATAATATTAGTTTACTTAATTCCTCCTTATTGATTTTCCTTGTATTTTTTCTGTAAACCTCTTCGCTAAATTATGAAATCTAATTTTGCTATAAGACCATATTATGGTTTTACTTAAAATTGAAGCATGAGTTTCTTCCGGAGGTGACATATCTAACAAATGATGGGATAAATTAGAAAAAATATTTTGGAGAACATGACTTGATAGTAAATAAACAAAAGTCGTTAGGAATTTTTCTTCTTGTGGAATCTTGTTTCCTGTCAAGACCATTACTTTCCGAATTTGTATTTCGGTGAACTGGCAAATATATCGTACCTCCTTTGATGGGCAGATTAATTTACCTAAGAAATAGTGAAGAAAATTTAAAGAAATATATATGTTATACATCATTTATTTACCTCTACCCTTTGTTTTCACAAATATCAAGTGATTCTAAATAAAAATATACTTTTTTAGATTTTCTTTGTGCGAATTCAATGTTGAAATAACTCCCTCTTTAATTCGCACAATCTGTCCCGTTCTATCGAAATCCTTTTTCAAAGAAATGTATTGAAGAAACATATCCACGCTTCCTTTTATAGCGATTTATGGTACCCCCTGTAACAGTAATCCACACAACAATGTTTGGGCATTCTACAAAAAATTATTTCACATAGAAACACTAAGTATTGTCATAATTTCAGAATATTTTTGGCATTATTCTGCGACTTACATATGAAAAGTTAGTTCTCCGTCATCTTTGTAACTATTGCTTTTGCAGGATTTTACACGACACGATGGCATCACTTTTCTTTAGGAACAACTACCTGAATTAATTGTCATATAAGCCCAATTGTTAATGCTATAATATGCATACTTACACCACAGCCTTACACGTAAAACAAAAATATCGGGTGAATATTATATAATATTCGAAACAGTCCGTGAAAGAATAAAGCAAAGAAAGTAAATAAAACAATCAAACTGCAAGGTTAGGTAACATCAGTAACAAAGAAAACTAACGTAAGCATGACGCTATATGAAACATGACGCATATAATGACGCCTGTGTTGCCAGATGTCCTTTAGTCTTTTGATGGTGCGCCGTAGCGATGCGCATACGGTTCATTGGCAGTCTATCAGGTCTGTGGCCTTGTCCCTTTTTCGTGCAACATTGGAGAATTAACTATCTTTCTATTGGTGCTTTGTTCATGTCATATAAATCAATTTGTTGAAATTGTGAAATGACTGACAAATTCTAGACAACTTTGCTGATTTCGTTAAGGGTGGCAAAGTAAACAGGTGCAATGAGAAACTTGTTTAACCAGTTTTTCTTACCAATGATCATATGATTGCACCTTCAGGAAATATTTTAGCTTCATATGCAGGAATATATACGTGTTTATTTTGAAAAACATTTCCCTTCAATTATTGAACAATGTGAAATTAGTTATAATAATTTGACCATAAATGCAGCAGCACCTGAACATGGATGCTTAACTCAAATAAGTTATTAGAAAATGTTTATTTTACTTTGTTTTATTGCGAAAACATCAAAATGTGCAACATACTTTTATTATTATGTTAATAACATTCATATTGCACACCTATGTTGACTTTGTGATTGTATTTTAGTTTTACTATTTACGGATATGTAATTGATCAGTATACACAAACTAGTTAGTATTCTGTATTTGTAATTCATTGTATTTTTTGTGATATTAATAAAGATACTTAAAGAAATGTCAGTTTTTTATTTATAAAATTAAAAAAAAATTAATAAATACACCGGAACGAAGTCTAAAACATCTGTGAAACGCGTTTAACAAACCGAGGAATCAGCCAGTCGTTTAAAAACGAATTCCTCAAAAGAAATCTACAAAAAAGTGCCGGCAAAAAACTCTCTACGCGAAAACAAGCGACGCTCATCAATTCCTATAGACGTGGCTATCGCATCACTCTTGAGTCGGCGTAATAAAAGAAAAACGCACACACAAAAGCAAAGCCGGTGACTTCGCTTTGATATTTTTCCTGAATATATTTCGGTTGATTGTATATTTTCGTCTCACCCACGCTAAAACTTGGACAGCGAGAACGCACGACTTAATTAAGCACCGCACCGGTGGCTATCGCTGAACAAAACAAATAGCAAAAAAAAAAAAACTGTTAGGAAGAAACTTCCATTCGTCAAGTGCGTTCGTCGTTTGCGCGATGAATCCACACCAGCTGATGTCGTCGATTTATCATCTGAAATGGGCGGGTGGCAAAAATTACAATCGCCTGCTTTAAAAACGTGGAAAATACCGACTAGTCACGTGTAATTTCCGGACGAATGGGCGTTCGGACGGTGCGTTTAAAATAGCTTGAGCCCTATGTATATTAATGAGTGTTGTTTGTTTGTACAGTTTGTGAAGGAGATTTTTCGAATTCTTTTAACCAACTAATACGTGTGTGTTTTGTATATAATTTTGGTTATTTTAATTTAGTTGTAATAGAATTTAAAAAAACGAAAGGTAGGTATACATTATTCGTTCATGGCCTAACCCTGAAAATTATCTGTTAAAAATGTCAGATTACTTGTTGCTCGAGATAAAATGTGGTGAAATATTGTTCGGTTGAGTAGATATTAAATCGAACAGCGCAACCTATGTTTTGATAGGTACAGTATGTCATTTTGACTTCAGACCTTTTACCCATGTAATAACGAATCCCCTAACATACAATTCGAGAAATCCCAAAAGCGTACAATTAAAATCTCAGTATTACCACGGCTATAACAATTAAATATTTACATCGCGTCAGGTAATCACAGGTATTCGAAAAGGACCTAATTGACGGATATTTAGTTCGGTCTAATATATGAAAGGGATAGCGCGGGCGGTTGAAGTTTATAATTTCGTTCGACCGGCGACTTCGATTTTTATAGTTCCATGTACGGATAGCCGCATATTGTTGGGTATAGCCCCTAGCAGAAGTGTCTAGACTTTTAGCCCTAATCCACACGCCAAATATTTAGAAGGAAGGGACTGGAAATCTTCGGTAATTTCGGGGTTTTGTGAGCAAGAACCGTTATTATCCAATTCGGTCGTGTATATATATTCTATGGTTGTCTGTGCCTTGATTGTTATACACCCCAGGGTAACGCGAAATTAGAATTATAGGAATTAAGGATTAAGCTAATGAAAAGAAAAATAACAAGTTCTAAGAATTACTATTGTAGCTACAGGGAACATACGAGAACGGTATACCTATATCGTGATTTTTTTAACTCTGAAAATACAATGGTACAATTTTTGTAATTTCAGTTTTAAAAAGTTAATGGATTACAGAACCTCCAATACATTACAGAAATACACAATACATAATAGAAAAAGAGAAGCTAGCTTATTTTAAAGAATTATTTTTTTGAGCCCAAGGAGGTTGCGGAAGGTGGGGAAACTTTTCTAAATAACTAATTTAATTAATGCTTACTGCGAAAAGCATTAATTAAATTTAAGAAAATTTAGAAACTGCATAATTGCCGTACTACTGGCGTTCTAAGAACCGTATTTGTTGTAATTCAAATCCTAGGAATCTGTCGATCTTGTTAGCTCAAATGGTCAGAACGCTCGTCCAATAAACAAAAGGTGTCAAGTTCAAATCCCTCACGTAGGGGAAGTTTCAATATGTAAATTGCTTTGTAATTTAAATACAGTGATTTGCAGGAAAAATATTAATTCTTTATTAATGATTAAATTATTTTTTTAAAAATATTTTTTTAAAAATAGGGGCAGAGATGGGATGATATTTTTTTACAACGGGGAGGAAGATTTTCTTAAATAATGAAATTAGTAATCCTTAAAATGATGAAATTATTTTTTTAATGATAAAATAATTTTTTTAACAGCGGCGGGAGTATTTTAACGATTAAATTGTTTCTTTTAAAATGTTTGAATTGTTTTCTTAAATGATTAAATTATTTTCTTTAATGACAAAATTGTTTGTTAATTAATTTTTTTAAATAAAAACATTTTTTTAAATAATGAATTTATTATTTTCTAAAATGAGATATTATTTCTTTGAAATAGTCAAATTGTTTTTTTAATAGCTAAATTCAGTTTTTATCTTTTTAATTTTTTTAAAATTATTTTCTATAATGATTAAATTATTTCTTTAGCAGCAAGGGGGGCAAAAGATGAAAATTTTTTTAAATAATGAAATTAGTATTTTTTTAAAATATGTTTTTTAATGATTAACTATCTCAACAGCGCCCGCGGCAGAGGAGCAATTACTTTTCTAAAAATCAAATTATTTCTTTTAAAATGGTTGATGTAAGATACAATTCCAATCGCTCACCCTTTATAATAGATATTGCTATGTAAAATATGAGTACGTTGTGTCATCCTGTGTCTGGAAGACGGCAATGTTTATGTCAAGGGTTTGCAGATAACGTAAACACGGAATGTCGATAAATGGTCGGAGGGGGTACAGTCTGAATATATAGTCACCGTCACGATATTTTAAAATGACATCAATTCGAACTAATCGGGTTATAAGGGTTACAAGGGTTATAAAACAGTATTTGTCTATCGGGGAATATTTAAAAGGAGCTACAGGTGCTGTTTCAAATAATTAAATATTAATTACAAACCAATCTATAGTTACTACACAAATAACTTATTAGTTTAAATGTAAAGTGTAATATTATAAAGTATATTTACATTTTTGGGAATGCCCCCCACTAGACAAATACTGTAAACGTTTTATAACCCTTGTAACCCTTACAATCCGATTAGTACGAATTGAGGTAATTTTAAAATATCCTGACGGCGACTATATACGTGAAACCAAATAAAGGTGTTTTAAGAAATAGTTGTTGATGTTTATTACAACATGTGTTTTAAGAAATAAGTTACTGGCGTTTCTTACAGTCAATCTTTTTTTATATGAAATGAGGGTGGGCGTGGGAGTAATTTCTGTTAATCATTAAATTAATTTATTTTTCACAACATCCAGGGGGGAGGGTGAGGATTAAACACAGTTTAGAGCACTTTGACCATCCTCATGTTGTGAAGAAAGAAATAATTTCATAATTTATACATTCTTCACCCCCACAGTGGATATGCAAAAAAAAAAAACTTATTTAATAATTTAGAAATATTATTTATCTCCTACCCCTGGTGTTAAAAAAGATTACTTTATTAATTTAAAGCAATTTTAATACTCCCTCTCTCACCCGTGTTGTAAAACAGAACATAATTTAATCATTACAAAAATGCATCACCTCACCACGGTGTTCAGAAATAATATAAACCACCTACAAAAAATCTTTGGCCTAACTTCCACCCCCATTCCGGTGTTAAAAAAAATAATTTGTTGATTCAAAACAAAAATTGCACATATATACAGAAGAAAAAAAAAACATTTGTAATAACATCTTAAAACATAGGTAGAATAATTGCTTTCAAATGTCGTTTAATACATACATATGTTAGAGGGAGACAATAAATATTGTACGGTTTTCGTATTTGCGCACGCAAACGGATCATATGATAACTGAGCGATTACTGAGTCGACAGCCATAATAGTAATTGGTATAATGAGCCTGACGTGCTGCTATCCGATAATGTCTACTCGTAGGTGCAAGCAAGTACGGGTTGGCTAGCGTGAGATCTTTTCGATTCAGTTGCGTGGGCGTAGTAGGTACGCGTCAAGATTGTGGCGACTCTCTCGTGTGTAAACAAGCAGCATAGTACTAACGTTTATCCCGCTTCAGTGTTTACCTTCTACGATTGTATTGAGATGTAGTTTCCCTGAAATTATGCTCCGTGACGTTAGAAGTGTTACACCTAGAAGAAATCATTACTTCACCTTGATTTTTTGGCAATTTGGCGGTCTTACATCACGAATCAAACGATAACATTTGCAAGAAATTATGCCTTCTGGGTGTAATACTTCTATTTCACGGAATATACAAGCCCTGTTCATAGAAGAATCACAAATTAGTCAGAGCCAATCATATACTGTGAAATCAATCAGCAAACTGATTCGGATTTCTTTTGGCCAATCGAATCACGTCTGACTAGTTTGTGATTCTTTTACGAACAGGATTATATAATCCATGACACGAAAATAAATAACAAGTTCTGAAAATAACTTACCTGTTCCAAAAATTTTTAAAGTTCCAAATGTGAAATCAGTTAAGCTTAGACGAAGAATCAACCACCAACTCTTTTGCATATGCTGTTACACTTCAAAAACGTAATTTTATATTTGTACCGATTTTTTGGTATAAAATATAAAATTACGTTTTTGAAGTGTAACAATGCATCTTTTCTTTTCTAATCAGTCTAAACATTCCTAATTCATCTATAGTGATCGAAGCAATGCAGATACGTATCTGACATATATAGAGCAGATGTTCCTATTCCTTTCATTATACACATAGCTAGATTTCAGGATATATGCCGGACACCGCATAACTCACTAGTCGGTAATCAATTACCGTTCGGTTCTAAATGAGGATTAATTGCCGCTCATTATTTCAACTTCTAGCAACAAAGGCAGTCCCTTGTTTACGTGTGTCCGCCATCCTAATAGACCTAATTTTTACCTCGTCCGCAACTAGCGACCTGCCGAACGGTAGATGAAGATAACGCCGACCGTAACGATGTAAAACGTTTCTATACTAATGAGCACTGTTAGTGTCGGAGAAGGGTGTATTCGTACAGGCGGAAAGGATATAATGTGTATTCCTAATGGGGCGCTATTATAAAACTAATGGTAGACGCGTCGCGTCAAATGAATGGAATCTTTGTGATTGTTAGTTGGGCCGAAAAGATATGGATATGGACGATTCTACTTCTGCATTACAGTTACACACAGCTTAAAATTATGAAATCATGTAATATAATACTATATAAAATAACAAATTGTTACCGCCAAATCTTGTGAGTGCCGGTAAATCTGTAAGATGTGTAAGAAAGTGATGGATATTCTCAAGAAAATCACAATTATATTCAGGTAAATTAAAATAAGAAATTTTCAGTATTAATACATAAACACATTTGTAAATCGTGATTCAAAAATAAAAAAAAAGAAACAGTAAAACCGAATGGCTTTATTTTATTTTTAGCCCATTACCTAAGATTTCTGTTTCGAAGAAAAATCCCGTTAAAGATCCTGTTTCCAGTTTTCCAAGTATTATAAATTTACAAAACAATACTGAGCGAAAAGATATTTAGCCATTATGTTTAAATTGCTTACTGTATGAATACTTTTTCCCTAACTGTGTATATCATAGGTATTTATCTTTCCATAATATTCATTAATTAATAAAGAACTGTGAATTTTATTAAAAATATGTTCCGTTGTATTTACGTTAAATGTGAAGTTATGTTTATGTATGCGCCCTTCTACGGAATTTGAATAAAATGGGTTGATGCCCATGTTGTAAGTTTAATATATTTGTTTATTAGAGCAATTGAACTTACCTTTTGATGATGTTGCTCTTCTGGAGACTTTTATCTATTTTTGTTGATAAACAATACTTTCTACTGGTAAAAATCATTCTTTTATTAGTAATGAAGATGACAAGGCACGTAAATGACAACAATACATAGAATATAATAATGCAACAATCAATTAGGAGTAACATTCCCCCCACGTTCCTATATTGACTAATTGTACACTGAGAAAAATGGATAGTAGAAATTAGATCGTAAATCTCTTTATGTTAATTACTAAAATAATTATTGTCAAAACGACAATATGTGACGTATTAAGAGTAAAATAACCAGATTTTATCATGCTTATAGTAAGAGGCAAAATCTGGATGTTACCATCAACATCTTATGGATGTAACAATTAATATACTCTATTGCTGAAAGCCTATATAATGACATGGATTATATAGATAGTCGCTGCGATTGACTGCGATATTTTCAGGTATTCGATGCATATTCAATTTCTAAAATTAATGTTTGTAACGCTCTTCCCACCCCTTGCTCTATTCATTGTCGATCTTTACCGAAGAAATCGACCAATAAGCTGTTTTGCCGCGACAAAATTACTGACACGTGTTATGTATATGTGATACAGGTGTACGTATTCGTGTCGGTGTATGTTTGTGTCTGGTCGTCCGTTGATTGCTGTGCATCGTGAGCAGAAATGGATGCAAACGTGGAAAACATTTTAATCGAGCGGGGGTTTCCACAGTTACTTGATATATTCAAAGGTAAGTAATAGATATTATATGCAAACACTTCGTAGTGGGTTCTTTATGCTTTGATACAACATTAACCTAAATCTAACCTACTAGTGATTGTTATGTTAATGAAAGTAATACACGTTGGAATTTTGTAATAATGGTTCTAAGGACAAATAAAAAAATAAAATCAATATTATAGTTTTTATTGTGTAATATTCCACTTTCCCTATGCATGAACTGGGTAACACCTTGTATACTACTATATTTTTCATTACAGGTAAGTATCGCTGTATAGTGCCCGCATATGATCCATTATATTATTGTTTACTATCTACTATTTTAAATGCTAAGAGACGTTAAATTATTATAATAGAAAATAATATTGTAAGTACTACAAGGCTATATAGTAAGTATGAGCATAATGTATCCTACATAGTAAAATATTACATTATACTGGGTACAATAAAAATTTTAACAGTTATTATCAAATATAGTCAGTGCTATTAGACATTTTTTTTCACATTTACTAACATGTATACTCAAATTAATAATACAAATATAGTACAACTTTAACATACGAGTTAATAAAAATTATTCACAGGAATTTACTATACAGATATTGTCACTGGTAATATAAAATATGATTGTCCCTATAGGAGCTATAAAATATATTAAAGTATACTATATTTATGTTAAAGAGTACAATCTATTTCTCTCAGTGTAAGTGAAATAAGAACTATTACCTCGATATAGACAGATATTTAAGTGAGGGAGGCGCATTGCTTCAAGGGACGTTCTCGGGGGTCAGTTCCATCTATTAATGGGGATTTAGGGTTCTTTGATTATAATTTTATAAATCTAAAGGATATGACTCCGGGATATGAAAACGTATTTAATTTATTTTAAGGCCATTTATTTCTAAGAGAAAGAGTACATTTTATATAATATTTATAGCTTTTAATTAACCTATATTAAGAAATTAAGATATATATGCAACCTCCTTCTGACAAAATTGTAACTTAAACCATTTCTTCTAAAGCGTTGAATATTATTGAAATATAAATTTGACAAACAAATTTAAACGTAAAACTAGGTTCTAATACAAAATAATTGTTGCCAAGGGAGAATATATCTTTTTAAATACATATGTGTGGTTATTTGGCGCTAAAATGCCGCACATATTTAATTATTATCTTCTACATTGTTGCCACTATTGCTTTGTCTTCCTATTATTACTAAGTACTATTTCATTTTACTTTGTAATCCATATATGTACTTACGTATAAAATAATAAATGACGCTCCTGCTGTTTGGAATATGATGGCGTGCCAACAGGGATAAACATTTCACGTCACTCCACCGATAAGTTTTCGTGTGAATCGCCAGAAATACTGATTCGGGTCGTGCATTTCCATCACGGATCAACCTTATTGACCTCCTACGCTTCGTTTCTTCAACGAAGGTTTATAAGTAATGGCAGGGTATTATTAATGGTTTGTGTTTAAACCTCTAAAGTGATGGACACAATATGCCGAACTGTATACGCGAGGTTTCATAAGAAAAACAAAAAAAACATGTACCTATGCATGTAACTTCTATTTAGCCTATAGAAATAAATTTTATAAAGAAGAATTAATCGTTAAAAATGTGTTTTAGGAGTGTAACTGTAGTGGTCTGTGACTTTCTCTACAAGTGAATATCTACAGCTAAACAGAAAAAATACGGGTCCATTATGTTTTACTGCTTACATGTCTGGAATATTTTATCAAAATTGGAGGTGACCAGTTGGGCGACTTTGCTTGTAAGTATAAATCTTTTCGGTAAAACGTTGGATAATTGTTACCAGAACAAACAACAAAATTTCTTAATTTTATTAAATCCCATATCAATCAACATACAAGATATATTATTTTTCAATAACCTCACATTTACGGATCAATGCGCACACCTCTCAATCGCCGCTCGCTTACTTGACTAACTGAATCGATGTGTACTGGGATATGACGAGAGTAAAAAACCTACAAACGTCGTTCTTTAATGTTAACGTACAAATGAGAACATTTGGTTAGCGCGTATCCTGGATAATTCGGTCGTTATTATATGCACAGCTTCTATTCTGTGGTACGTAAGCGGTCGTCGGGACATTTAAACTTCGCGAACTTGCAACACGTATCTGTAAATTGTTCCATTGCGGAGAGCAGACGGAGAACGTAATGGTGTACCGATTCCTGGCACGGAACAAACATGCCGCTGCTCACATTACGCATGATTTATAGCGTAAATTGTCAGTGCAAATACAAAGTCTATGCGCTCTGAACATGTATATGCAGACAGTTGAATGTGATAATGTAGTAGAAGGCTGCAAAGGTATAAGTTCCAATCATAAGTGCGTCTAGTTTGAATCACACAAAAAAGAGATTTCAAATTTTAATTCTATGTAGAATATTATAACATAATCACATTATTTAAAATTATTATTCCAAATAAATAAAACTAAAACACTAACCTATTCTCAAGGGCGTTTTTTTGGGTTCGATTTAACAATATAAGAGACCGCTGCTTATATTAAAATATGGCTTATTTTTCGCCTTATTTGAAAACTTTTTACGTTGGTCACAAAGAAAAGTTATGGTTAAATTAAAAATTTTTTATGAGAGACCCGTCCCGAATGTCGTGGACGAAGCAGAGGTGGTAGTTTACGCTGATGATCTTACAATTTTTATCGAAGGAACTAATCTGCAAGAGGTGGCTGCAAGTATTAATAGATCCTTAGACAGAATTATGACCTGGATGTTCTAGCATGGGTTATCTATTTCTCCCACGAAAAGTAAAGGAGTTTTATTTAAGAAAGGAATGCAACCACATGTCATACCCGCAGTTCGTATTAATAATGTTCGGGTGCCTTTTACCACTTCTTTAAAGTTTCTTGGAGTTCATCTTGATGCTAGACTATCTATGAGGGGTTTCTTTGAAGACGTCAAGAGGAAAATTTCTCAAGGCCTAAACATCATGAAAAGTATTTCAAGAATTAGATGGGGAGCGGATCCAAAATGCCTTTTACATATATATTTTGCGATTGTCAGATCTCATATTGATTATGCCTCTTTTATAATGCCTGCATTGAATAAAACAAACCTAGATCTTCTGCAACGTATTCAGAATTCTGGTCTCCGAATAGTCTTGGGAGCTATGTGCTCTACACCGGTGATTGCATTGCATGCTGAAGCTTCTGTTTACCCGATTGCTCTTAGAATCGAACAAATGGCAAGTAATTTTGTTCTTAAACATTATATGCTAAATTCTGATCCTATCAGAAGGGAATTAATAAACTGGAGTTCACTGTTAAGATTTTACCCAAACTGGAATAGAGGCCTAATTCCACCTCTGATAAAAGCCTATAGATGGGTAAAGACCCTGAAGTACCTGAGTATGAGTGATAAGTTAGCTTGCTACTCCCTTAATCCGATGGAAATTTTTGACCCCCAGGGATTATAATAGATGGTCGCTTTAGCAAAGCTAACGCAGATATCCGGCAAATTTTTCTGGACTTAGTTAGAACCAATTTTTCGCACTGCATTGAATTTTACACCGATGGCTCTCTCTTTCACGATCCCTCACGTGCTGGATATGGTGTTTTTTGCCCTAAGTTGAACATTTTAGAGAAGGGTGCACTCCCTGCGCTCACTAACATATTTGTGGCTGAGATTTTTGCTATTTATAGAGCTCTCTCTTTGTGCCAAAGCTTCCATATTGCTAACGCAGTGATATTCTCGGACTCACAAGCAGCTATTAGAGGTCTATGCGGGCTGGGATATTCAGCTGGTCTACACTCGCTGATTGCTGAATGTAGAAGAATTGTTTCGCAAATTAAGGGATCAGGTGATTTAACTTTGGTTTGGGTGCCTGGACACAAAGGTATCGCTGGAAACGAAAAGGCCGACGTTTTGGCGAAGGCTGGGTCAACTGAGGATATTCGTTTTACCAAGATATTCTGCCTGGATTGTAGAGGGTTGTGTGCCCAGCTGGTAAAGGAAAAGTGGGAAGATGAGTTTAGTACTTCAACGTTAGCACAAAGGTATAAAGCTGCAATTGGCAACCGTTTGCAAAATCCCTGGTTTAGCAAGTTAAAATATGGAGGAAGAGAATTCATAACTACATTATGTAGATTGAGATTCAACCACAACCAGTGTAAATATCATTTGTTTAGATTAAACTTGGTTGATAGTCCGAACTGCGACTGTGGTGAAGTTGAAGATCCCGATCACATCTTTTTCGGATGCAATAGAAGAATTCTTCAGTCTAACATGTTAATTCAAAAGCTTATACGATGTGGTGAGACTCCGCCTTTTAGCGTCAACAGTTTATTGGCTACCGAAAAATTACAAATCTATTCTCTACTATATAAATTTCTTAAATCTAATAGTATTTCAATATGATTTTGTTGTTATTAATTCTCATGATTATTAATTTCCCTGTCCCTGACCGAGGTCGTCCTTTTATATTCCTGTGTGTGTAATGCTCCGCCGACCCCTGAGCGAGAAGAGTTTTTCCTCTACCCTGTATACACGCTTCTGCTTTGCATAGCTTTTGTAGTGCATAGAGTTTTAGTTGTATTTAGTTTTCAAATATTGGAGATATGGATTTGTTGCAGACGAGCTATTTGGCTCAATCTCCAGTAACGGTAGATGGCTGAGTGGATCTTCGATATAGATCACGGTGTCAATAAAGAAGAAGAAGAAGAAGAAGAAATTAAAAATAACTTGTTGGTAACAGATTGTTGCCGCCAAATCTGGTGATTGTTGAAAAATCGGTGAGATGTGTAATAAACTAGTGGATATTTTCAAGGAAACCACAAATATAATCAGGTAAATTAAACAGTTTATCTTAAAATAAGAATTCTTCAGCAATAATGCATAAACACAATTGTTAATCGTGGTTCAAAAAAAAAACAGTAAAATCAATTCTTTTAACAAGAACATAGGTAAATTAACTTAGTTAACCGTTTTAACATATCAGGTGGTGAACAAATATATAAAAGGTCCTTAAATGGTGAAACAAGATTCGATATTTAAATTAGACGTAATATGAAAAATTATTTTGGGGCTAATATAATATCTTCAGCAAGAACAATGACATTTCGACATTCCTCAACGTAAAATACCTTTTAAAAATTGTGTAAGCACTACTCACTGTTAGTTTTTCACGTCTTTAATCGTAGCTGTGAGCTTAAATAGTCTGGTACTTAATAAAATTCTGGTAAAAGCCTGGTATCCTGATAGAATTTCTTCTCTGTAGGAATCGGCAGTTACCTTGAGATAACTGCCGATTCTGGATTCGAGTTGTGGCTTGGACGGACCCTCGGTAATTACGTCTGCTGTACTGTATAGTAAGAAATCGTCCAAATCCGTTTCTTTTCGGAATAAGAATCGATCTCGAGAAAACACTATCACATGCGGGTGAGTTATCTTTAGTAATAGACGCTTTCTAGTTAATATATTCATCTTAATTTTCAATAACCCACATTTTTTAACGCGGCTATCTACCTACGCTATTTTCCCTCTAAGTTTCTTCCAAATTTTTCAAACAAACCTCTTTTCTTTCCCATAGGTTCCTAGGACTTACATTCCAAACAATTTTATGCCATTGCATTGCATTCGAAACTGGCCCAATTCGATCCACTTAATGCAGATCCTTCGGAAAATCTTCCGGTGTAATGTAACACGCTTAAACTGTTCATCTTGTTCAATTATTGTTGCTTTTACATTAATAAGCAATTAATTGCACTATTTTTTGACAGTTTAGCTTACAGGTTTCTATACTAAATGATAAAAGTTTAACTTCTCTGTTTTCTCGCTAGATGTCAGCAACTTGACAGATATATTTTTAAATTAAGTTCTTGAATAATTTAATTTTGTTATCTGATTGAAAAGAAAACTAAAAATGTAACTTAATAAAATAATGATTCATATTTCTGTTTGATTGTTTTTGTAGAATTTTCTTAGATAAATGTTTGTATTTAATCTTGAAAATGAATTATTTGTTTTGTATTTGTAATGACCTGTGAGATAATTATATCACGATATTGAGCTCAAGTATCTCATATTTTTTCCTTTCGATGTATGTATGTCGGGTCTTATTGACTGGCGACCCTGTAATATTTCCTTTACTTTCGCAACGTACCCTCTAGATTCTAGATGATGAATGATTGGGAGGACGGTGTTCTGTTCGGAGATTAGTGTTGCAATTATAGAGATATAAGTCTCGTGCTCCGTTCTGCGCCCACTATTCTGGTAGCCCGGGGTGACTGACGCAGAACGTACAACCCGAAACGGGTTTCAACAGGACAACGGCCCCTGGATTCTATTATATTATCTCCATTTACTAAAATATAGGGTTTCGCCGATGATCGGTTTGTTACTCTTATGTACATACAGATATGCTCAGATGTATTAGACACCTACATTTTTTGCGAATTATCAAAAATAAGGTGAGTACAAAATAAAACTCTTAATTTAAATGCGTTATAAATATGTAATTTGTCGCATTTCTGTAAGCTTTTAATACACTTGCAATACTTTTTTCAGTGCGTAAAAAACTGACGCCTCAGAAACCTGAACATGCATAAAAATTTAATAGACCTAGGTAAAGTATCATAAAAACGAATACCTAAACACTTAATATAACTGCCAACCAATTCAATTAACTCACTTATACGCGAAATTACAACATTCAGTGCTTAAATTTTACAGTACGGTATCCTACATACTTGCTCGGAAAAAAAGTAAGCCGTTCCGGTACCTACATATATGACTTGCAAACTCGCCATAATCACGGAAAATAATTAGATTGGACGCGAAATAAACAAAAAAGAAAAAGAACACAGAGCGAAAAAAAGGAAAGAGGAGAAACAACGACCTCTGAGACCACCCAGCGTCTTCGGACGCGGAGAAATCACGGGCCCAGCTAGAGTGCGTTGTGTTTTTTTCGCGCGCCGAGGAAATCATCATCGCGCTGTGGACATTTGAGGAGCGGATATTTTCGCGGATAAGGCAATCGCCTAGTCACGCGTCCGTAGATTCGACACAGCGGCGAAGGAAGGCGATGCGCGATTGGTGCAATACCAACGGTTGTGTTCTGAGAAAATCGACAGCCACTTTTTATACTTCTTTCGTATTGCACAGTATTTGTTTTCCGTATTAGATAGGAGCGCAGAACCTTACACGTAAAAATCAAGTATCTAATTACAGGATGTATATTTTACTAGGAAGAAATTTTATGTAATTTTTTATAAAACACTGATTATCTCGTAAACTATAAAGGATGGGTATAGCAGATGCTTGCATTAGCAAAATTTATACACAAACAAGTTTTCATCAGTTAATTTTCTTCTAATGCAACCAAGGTTTACGGTCACACAGTATAAGGATTACAAATTATAATGTCGGTTTAAGATGCAGAGATCTTTAGGCTGCAACTGTAACTTATAGCTTAATTTGATGATTTATAATAATAATAATAATGATAATATATATTTAATTCAGTAGACTACAACTTGAGTATAGGACACGTCATTTCATGGTGGATGAGCATACAACAAACAAAAAATAACATGCAACAATGTACAGTTTGTATATACATATATGCAGATCTCCGAAGCATTAGATATATTACTTAAAACAGCTACATTTGAAGAAACATAATTATTAAGAATTAACAATTATGTAACCAAGAACTACACCCTCGAATCGTCTAAGTATGCTTTAAATGTATAGCAACCCTTGGACAGCAGCAAACGTCTAACATTACAGCGAAACATATTTTGTGGCATTTGTTTATAACATGCTGGAAGCTTATTGTAAGCCTTTACGGCCAAATAACGAGGGTTTCGCTCGCTAAGTGCCAGTCTATGCCGCGGCACTTCCGATATGTGTGAGTTTCTAGTGTGATATGAGTGAAATTGGTTTAATTTTGGCATATCGTTAATATTGTCCTTAGCATAGATTAATAATTGAAATATAAAAACACCACTCAACGTCATCACGACAACGTTAATTTATATAAATCTTTTAATTTTTGTGATGATACCCGCATTCCTTTCGTGATCCATTCGTTTTTAGTTCCACCATTATACCCAACTTTTCTTTTGACCTTTGGACATGCAAGACTAAAGCAATACTCTATTATTTTAATAAAGCTCTCATACTGTGTATTGTGTATTAACATCATCACTTTGGAATACGTATATCCAACTTTCTTTATCTAATAATTCTTTAAAATGTTTTGTAGTATTCTTATGAACTAGTAGTCTACATACTAAAACGTCCGAGGTACCGACGACATCATTGCAATGTGACTCATACGATACTACCAATCTTTGAGCGGCATGATCCGATATACCATTATACACAACAACGCTTGTAATAATATATTCAAAATATTCCAACGTAACCTATAACGTCAAAATGACAATAGTGTATAAAGCAAGGAGTCGTGTTACCAATTCCTTACTGTTGCCAACCTAAATTTTCAAAGATTAATTTTTGTTTAAAAAGTGGTATGTTAGAAGAAGCCATCGCCATGCAGACCTATAAACTGAAGTTTATTCCGGACCTCATGCCACATTTGTCTTTACTTTATACAACTGTTCGCAGACAAATTACGCACGCGTCTCTCAGAGTGTATTCTTCCCAAGAGAGGGGTAACTTACGAAGAGAAACGCCTCCTCATTTACCTCTGTTAGGACGGATCTAAATAGATTTCGGGATATTTGTCCGAGAATTTGATTATCGCAATTATTTATGGCGCGCGCGCGCGCTCAGCGAACACGCGAGACGCAAAAATGTTCCCACTTATTCTCAGTTTAATAGATCACACTCATTCTTGGCTTCTGTCCGCCGGCGAAAACCGTACAATTTAGATCGTTTGCGCAAACGAGGATCTATTAACTGTAAGATTCAGCATGCAAGTATTATTTCGCGTTTTACAAAATCCATTTAAAGTAAGAACTAGATATTCTCAATGAAAGAATATTAACACCAATGACCAGTTATTAATACTTCAAGGACACAGATATAATTCCCAGCACTCATCCCCATCTTGTTGTAAGCAGATAGGTTAGCAGTATCCGAGTATTTTATCCGCAAGCCTCCGACTTGCAACTGCAGCATCCGCTTTTAATAGTCGCTGTAATTGCTTTACTCGAAGTAACCAAATGGCGTCTGCGTATCGTAGTGCTCCACCAGCGTGCAGTAGTCGCGTTTTATTCACCAGCTGACGGCGTCCGATCGTTTGTTTTTATGCGTACGATAGATTGAGCGCGTGACATTTATACCGTCGCGTACAAACGTGAAAATCGGCGAGAACACGAGTCGATGAATTACGCGAATTAATAAATAAAATGGACGACTCTTTCGCTCACTATATGACGTCCTGTGTTAGAACCTGCGTCTTCAACTGCTTATATAGGTTATGTATACTAACCGACACGAATACATGCTTAAATCATCAACCCTAAATTATTGCCGTTCTACGGAAATATTAACTATCACACTGACAAATGTCAATGCTGGGTTTTCCACTATCACCAAACAACATGTTGTTTGTCAGTGTGATAGTTATTATTACACCAAAGGTTCCAAAACCCAATTACGGAAATATTGATAAAAAAGACATACCGTTCCACGAGTAAAATCAAGTAAGTATCTGATTTCAACCAAGGAATAGGATTAACATAGACATTGCAATACCATTATAAATATACAGTGTGGCAACCGTTCATAGCACGATGCATGTATTAGTAACTACTGGTCGACTGTAAATGGGCGTGCCACCTTGAATTGCCACGCCTACTTAGCGGCACGCGGATGGCATTTACAAACGATAGCGGACGTATTATAAGTTACACGTATAAATGTATTGGGGCATATAGGCAAATCAAAGTCCTTTAGAGTTCTATGTTATAGCATAAGTGATTAATAACATTACATGTGGTAGAAAATACTATTCCTGAAAAATAAAAAGCACTGTTAGAGGTAATGTGTTCCCGATATAAGTAAATATTTTTAGTTGTTTGAAGCATCAGATAATCACTGATAACATGTCAGTGAAGTAATTCATCACAGCCTCATAAACAACATAAAAAAGCAAAAATAAATAATCAGAACTCCTAAACTTTAAAATAAAAACTAAAATAATATTGTTCAACAAGTATAAAATCTAAAAACGCAACTATAATAAAATAATGGAAAATAAAATATTTAATTCTTAAAACAGAATTGTATTCAACATAGCAATAAACCTGCAATTAGCTAAAAGAGAATATTATTCTTAAACAATAAAAAAATTTGAAGTAAATTAATTTATTAAGTGTTCAAATAAACCTCCCTCTTGATAAGAACAGTAACCCAACCGATCATAAAAATTCCGACGAACATTTGTTAACATATCTGCTGTGACAGTATTACTGATTTCAATAATTCTTGCGCGCAGTTCCTCTAGGTTTGATGGCCGTTGATCACCGCATCCGTATATTGTATTATGTAAAAAGGGCCATAAAAAGAAATCGATTGGAGCTAGATCAGGGGACCGCGCTGCCCATTTAATAGGGCCCGAGTTACCGATCCATCTGTTTTCAAAAACCGCGTTTATAAAGTTTGTTACAATGCGTGTATTGTGTGCTGGGCAACCATCTTGCTGAAACCAAGCTTCATTTATATTAAATCGCTCCCGTATTCCCGGATAATATTATTTTCAAGTAACTGTAGGTATCTATTTCCGTTTAAATTACCGTCAATGAAAAAAGGCCCAATTATATGATTTCGCAGGCGCAGGCGGACAATTGGTATATTGTGCATTCGAAAATTGGTAGAAGAAATCATTAATGTTATACTAAGCGTATAATAGTTATTTTTTGTGATTTTTCCCTAAATGTTACTGAAATTTTTAGCAGAAATCCTGGTAAATTTACTAGAATTTTTTAGTGTGTGGCTCGTTTCACTTGAAATGCCCTGTATATAGATTCTGGCAGATATGAAAATAATTTTACTTGGGTTAATCAGCGTCATTTGTAAACACGCTGCGTATTCTGTGTGCGCCCAGGGCCGATATCTTTTCGGCGCATGAGTAATTACACGATAATTATCTCCAGATTAATGCCCGTCCTTATTAACCGTATACGGTTCTCGGTCAAAGAAGCTATGCGAGTCGGCATTCTCGGAGCGACGCATTCCTGCTTTTTACGCGCGGTCCGAAGGTACAATTACATTTTTAATGGTCTACATTCTTTCGCTATCCGAAGAGCCGGCCGCCTACGATATGCCGTATCGCGTTCCGCCTCTTGGAAACTGCAGGCTACTACACGCGCTTACACACGGTGGGTTAAGAAAAATTTCGGTCTTACAAACGACTGGGGGACAATTATTTTACCGATTTTTCGCGTGCACCTAAAGTCTGTTGTTGTGTGGTTGGTTGCCGTTCTTCCCAGTGAAATTGCGCAAAAAAATTAGAAATAATTAATCCTTTTTTATATTGCATATCTTCCAAATTTTTAAAAAGTTTAGCTTTAAACAAAGTCCGTTTTTTTTATTGCAAAAAAACACTTTTCACATTAAATATAATAATAAACATTAGCAGTAGTTTTTTGAGTATTCATGCTCTGGATATTTATTAATCATTAATTCTCAAAATTTCATCCAACGGTAAATAAAAAAATAAGACAATAACCATTGAATAACTAAAAACACACAATAGCGGTGTGTAGTAAGAGTAATAATTTATTTTTTACATAATTATTTTTCTTTTGAAGCTTTCTGTCAGATAATCTAACTTATAACAGATTTCAATCACAAAATTCATCACAGCTTCATATAATAAAATAGTATTAAACGTTCTATACTGAATTAAAATTCTTATCAAATATAAATGATGAACGTAAATAAAATTCGGAAATTTAACAAATTCCTATTAGAAGAAATAGAGACTCAGTGAATATAACAATTCAAACTTAAAAGCAATAATATATATTGGCTATATATTCACATACAATATTTTCTATCATTGGTCGTCATGGAATGGGTGAAAACAGATGTAACGGGGATAGCGCTGTCTTGCGCATCCCCAATTACATTTACATAACGCGCCAATTTGCATTGGCATGCTCATCGACAATATTGGCGTTCTCGATCACGCGACACTGAAATGCACAGGTGTAGTTCGCTGCCATTGTTCCTCCCTTTTGCTTTTTTCTGTGTTAGATGCTCTCTTGATGTTTTAATATATATACTTCCCAATTTATTTATTACAGTCTTACTATATTACTGTAGTAGTTTCAGTTAATAAACCGTCTTCAGGCACTTACCTAGTGATGTAATAGTACCAATAGTCAATTGTCAATGGAAGAAAATGTGAACATTACTGAAAGTAGAATACAACTGCCGATTGCAGCTACGCAAAGGGTACGCCCGCGATGAGGTAGCGTAGTAGTATAGTAAAATTATAATAAATAAATTAGGAAGTACTACAGAGGACTGCTGTTTTGTTTTAAATATTTGTGTTATGTTAAAGTCTGTTATTTGTGAATTTGCTTAGTGTAAGAATATATATTTCTGGTTTGTTAACATAGTGTATTTTTATTAACTACTTTGATCCTTTTAATAATGAAAAAAAACTTTAACGATAAATTATAGAATTAATGATAGAAATATTAGAAGTGCTACAGGCGATTGAAACATTTTAAAACTGCAAGGTAGACATTTTACATACTACATTAGATAAAATTCACAATAAGAATTAGTACAAATTATTGCAAATATATAGTAATTTGCATAAGTATATACTACTTATATTAATACACAAGTTGAAACTTATCCACACAACAATGTAGTATTAAGTTATATATCTTTTGTGGATGTTTCAATAAAGGTAAGTAAAATTTATTATAAAATTATAATAATTTAAAATAATCAGTGGAATAAATATTACTACAACAGGTGTTAATTTATGCTCACCTGTATATAGAAAAGTCACACAAAATGGTATACAATTTTACTGCAATAAATACTACTTTATCTTACAACGTTGTTGAAAGAAACAAACTGTTCGTTCTTGTTTTTCATACAAATTGTAAGAATTAATACTACTTAGTGCTATAATTCGATGGTAAACATTGCTACAAGTTGTACTTGTCCCAATATGTACTACAATCGGTAGTATAAATGCTGACAATTGTAGTAAAATTTCCGACATTTTTCTCCCTGTGTGCAGGCCAAGAAATGGGTCCGTTGCGCCTTATTCATCTATTAGGAAACCCATTATTTAAATATCCGTGAACTCTTTGTCTAAAATGTGGCGGAGCTCCATCATGTAGAAACTACATATTCGGTATCACATTTAAAGGAACATCTTCTAATAATTTCAGAGCCTAACTATCCGACTTCAACTACTTGCTTGAACAAAGCTTATAATCTCCGCCTCGCTTGAAATCGATCACACAGAATTATAGAATGAACATACAGTCGTACAAACGTCTACTGTTGGCATGTGTGCGCCAATCTAACGCGTACAATGTGTAGACACTCGTACATAAAACAAAAGAATCTCTCGCGGCTCCTCTGTACGAGCGGAGGAAAGGTCGCAGCGGCCCTCGCTTCGTCCGAACAATTATTCATAAATTCTACGAAAGCGGCGGCGGCTGCCGACGCAAAAAGACACCTTCTCTACTCCCGCCGGTTCGGCCGTTGGCGTTGTCGCGAACCGCGACGTGAATAGCGGGTCTGTCAGCACGCCAGTCGCCTGACATTTAAATGTCCCCCGCAGAGCTACGAGACAGGTCGGGTCACTTTATGTTGCGCGCGAACGGACCCCAAGATATCAGGTGTGTATAACTGAAGTAGCCGCTTATGTTTCGCGTATAGGATATACTCTTCTATTATACTGGGCGAGTTTTTTATCTTGAGACGACGGAATATCTCTACAACACTGCATCAAATCAAGAAAAGATCTTCATAAGATTTGTTATAATGTAGGGGGCTCACTCAATGGTGCCAAACTCCATCCCCCACCTCACCCGATACATTTATTTATTCGCAATTGGAACGCTATTCAAGGATACAAAACCGTACTTTATTCATTACTTGACAAGCTGTGAATACTTACACATTGTCCGATCCCCGTTTAGATTATTAACTATTAATCCAATACAAATTACTTAGTGTTGAATATTTGAACAGTAATGGAGGCTACAACATTACAAGAGAGAATTGAAATGATTTACATCTATGGAGAAAGTGGTAGGAATATCGATTATGCTGTTAATCTTTATTCACGACGTTTTCCCGACAAGGTGCGATCACGCGCTTCTTTTTACCGAGTCGTTCAACAGTTCTCTAGCGAAGGAACTGTACAGCCAAGAATACGTAATCGCCGAAAAACAATTGCTGGAGAAAATAATGAAATCGCAGTATTAGCTGCAGTAGCTAATAATCCGCACATTAGTACTCGATAAATAGCTCGCGGATCGGGAATTTCTCAGTCTACTATCTGCCAAATATTGAAGCGTAGGAAATATCATCCATTTAGAGTTTCCATGCATCAAGAACTTCATGGCGATGATTTTCAAAATCGAGTGCGATTTTGTCAATGGACGCTTCAACGGATACAAGATAATCCCAATTTTTTTACTCGAGTATTATTTTCTGACGAGACGACATTCACAAATCACGGTACGGTAAATCAGCACAACATGCATTACTGGAGTATCGAAAATCCCCATTGGTTGCGCCAAGTTGAACATCAACTGGACAACATCCTTGGAACGTTGTTTGGTGTGGAATAATTGGCAATGATCTTATTGGTCCATATTTCATCAATGGAAACTTAAATGGTGAAAAATATCGAACCATCTTGCAGAACGAACTTCCAGTGTTACTTGAAGACCTTCCCTTGGACGTACGACAAACAATGCGGTTCCAACATGACGGTTGTCCAACACATTATCCAAGAATAGCGCGAGAAGTATTAGATCGAGTCTACAATCGTCGATGGATCGGAAGAGGTGGTCCAGTTCCTTGGCCTGCAAGATCGCCAGATCTTACTTCCCACTTAAGGTCTGAAGTGTATACTTAAGTGCCAACCACGAAGGAAAACATGATTGAGCGAATAACCAACGCTTGTTCAAGGATTACGTCGGAAACACTTCTCAGTTCGCGTAAGGTAAGTGCGCAAAGCGTGCGCAGGTCCTTCGGAATATCTTCCAGTGTACCGTAACACAATTAAAATGTTCCTTATTATTCCGTTTACATTAATAAGCATTTTAAGTTTATATTATTTGTAATTTTTAGTGCTACTGTTGTAAGTGATTTTGCATTGCTGATTTTTATATCCATTGTTTGAAATATTTTTAGCTATACCTCCTGATGAAGTCAAATATAAAATTGACGAAATATTGAGGTTCATATGAACAATTGAGTCTTTCATTCGCAGACTGAATTACCCGATATTAATTGTGTTCCCTATATCTATATATCTATATTATCAAATTTCTAGGTTTTTACTGTAAATGGTTTTCGATATATTCGCTATAATAATATTTTATACATAATATTTTTGGTTGGTCCGCCTTCGCAGACTTGTCGTGATGCGTTGACGATCTACGGACGACGTTCTTATTAAAAGATTATGACAATCACAGAGACGGAACACCGGGCGATGTCACTCAAACGCCACGGGCCGAAGAACTTCAGCGTCCCCCGCAGATGATGCCTTCGGGCACGGGCTATTCACGTCATTCTGAACAGCCGGCTTCAATTATCTCACGGCCGATGACAATTCTATAAATTACGGCCGACAGAAAGCACCGTAACGCTATGCAAACGCTTTATGGCGACTATCCCAAAATAATGACCGAGGAAAACGAATATATATATATTTAAAAAAAAGCAGTCTAAACAAACATTTATAATTCGAACTATCTTGCAAAAGAAACCGTTCTTAGTAACTCTGTGACTTTGATAACGAAATAAATACGTGATATATTAAAAAAAAAACTAAATAAAAAGTAGCTAAATGGACAAATTTGCTTTTTTAATCAATCCCATAAACGTTTCTACTGGAAACATCGGTCTTACTTCAACAGGGCATACAATATTCAAGTCGTCGAGTGCATTTGTCGTAATCAGTGAAGTAAAACCCACCTAAGACAGCGTTTGGAATCAGTTACAGCTAGGGGAAAAAAAACACCAACTCAGTACCTACATATATACTGTACTGCAGCAGTTACTTCCTTTTAAAGTGAACGGCATAAATGTGAAATATATTTACTTGAAGGGTATATACATAGGTACATATAATAGATACCACGGTGTACTTTGAGAAGTACAGTAGCGTATATAGTAGACAAGCAAACAGAGTGAGCCATTAATAATGTATGGATGACGTGGAAAGTTCTTTTTGTACTGTAGTATAAACCAGTAAATCGCTCGCAGAATCCTAATTGGACAAACGAGATTGAATTATAGATTTCTATTGTTGTTCTTTATCGTGAGGAATACTAAAGAAATTTTAGATATGAAACTTATTTTAATATAGAGAGATTTTAAATGACCGACGCGACGTTAGTGTCAATGTTAAAAAGATTTGAATTGAAATTACATGTAAAATCGTTGGTAAATTTACGTCACGCGATAAAATTTCTACCGTCCAGTAAATTCTTTTAAAAAATTCATATTGTAACAGACATTTTTGAATTTTTCGCGCCTAAGTGAGGTGGGCGTGACATAATCAAAGGTCTTCTTGCTCAGTGCATGACATTCGAGTAATCGTAAAACAAGATCCTATGAATTAATAACGTTTTTATGTACTTCTAAGTAACTAAATAAATAGTGTTCGCTATATTAACCTGTAAAGAATATACACAAGTATCAGATACCAATGCCTTGGCAAGGTTTGTCAATGTTATTCTATCTAGTCTGTTTCTAGCATATTAATAATTATAGTTTAATATTATTATTGCATCACTTTCCTTATTGTAGCAAGTACCATTTGTACTATACTATATTTTTTTTTAATTTATTGATATTTTAATTCAAATTTAAGACGATTTCGCGAATTTTCAATGGTTTTTTGGTATTTGTATTTATTTCCGCATTATTATTCAGGGGTTTTCCAAAATAATTTATAATTAAAAAAGTTTACATATACGTAAATATACACAAAATTATTAAAATTATGTTAGTATATAAGGCTACTTTTTTGTATTAAATTGATTCAATAGCGTATAAGAATATATGGAAAAAAATTGTAATTGTGATAATTTATTATTAAATTAAACATTCTAATAACCCACAAGTTAGTTGCATCATATGTTAGTGTAAAGTATGAATTATTATAATATATGAAAACAATATTTATGTGTTTCATCTGTCTTCTTAAAAATAAATAAATCTTGTAACTCAAAACTTTTTTTCATTAAATAAAACCCATCTACCTGTAATAACATGTTTATTTGGTACTGAATTCAGAAGCATCGTTGCAAGGTCTCAAGCAGGAAAACTACTAAAATGAACAGTGATTCTCTATGTAAGGGTATCAAACATTCAAATTTCTTTATCATGTGTAAAATATAACAAATGGGAATATTCTTTTGGGCATTTTGCCATATTCATCAATAAAATGAAATAAAAGCAAAATTACATATAGTTACATAAAATTTACACCTAATAATCCCAGCGCAGGAGGTACAACAACAATTTATTTAAAAGTAAGCCTTCAAACAAACGTATGCAACTCTAATAGCATATAAGCAATATACTTTACGCATACTTAACGTAAACCATAACAAAAGCGACTTTGAAAAGTATCACACTTTGCTGATCTTCAAGCACAGAAGTGAAACAAATATTAGTCAGGAGGCGGTAATGTAATATCTCTAAAAATATATGCGTCTAACATAGTTATAATCACACGAACTAGAATAGTCACTCGAGTGAAATGAAATAAATGTTTGTTCTGGAAACATCCATAAAAAAATGTTAGTGTGAAAATATTATGGATTGGAGCATTTAACGAAAGCGAGGTGATATTTTTATAGCTAGTTTGTATACATATTACTCGTATTTCTGCACAAAAATTTGGTTTTTTTTTATTTATAATATACATACATCAGGATTTTTCACGCTATACGGCACGGAATATTGTCGCCAAAATATCTATGTTATGTTCAAAAAGTTTTACTTTGCGATATATGGGGACTTATCATTTTAAAATTATTTTCATAAATGTTCCAAAATGCCCTAAAAGTGTCTAAATTTTTTTTTATTGGAACACTCCTGTATATTATTGCATTTCTGGATTCTCTGATCAAAATAAGTGTCTGTTTTAATAAGGTTTATAATATTTAAACTTAAGATTTTTAAATAATTTGAATTTTGTGAAAATCTAATCTAATTTTCATGTTTCAAATGCGCCAGTCTCTATCTCAATGTCTGCTGAGCATCCCATAAATGCGACTCACACTCTAAAGAGTGTTGTTCGTCACTTTGACATTTACACCCGCTTATAACTGTGTACAGCCGATGGACCTTCATACATGCAATACGTAGGTATAACGCCTCTCCTGGGAGATAATAAAGTTTTGAAAGATTATCCGTGGCTATTGTGTTCTTAGGACGTAAAAATCAACTCTGCCTCGTATGCGTTGCGCCAATACCTAAGTTAAACGCATGTTAACGTCAATTTATAATCCGGAAACAGATGAATGATGCTTAAGATGGGTTGTTTCTTTTCGTTTCGACTTCTTTTTCTATTTATACGCACAGACGTCAGTGGAGAAACGTGTTTATCTACAATGAAAATATACAGCGGAGTTCGTAATTATGTGTTCATGATAAATACAATTTATCCTAAAAATATCCGCCGGAGGTAAGAGAATTGCACCAAAAATGCTAATTTTGGTATTTAAAAAATTGGAAACGGGAGCTAACACAGCACGCAACAACACCATAACCTAAGAGAAGAACTAGCGGTAATAAATGTGTGGATATACCGTTCGAGTGTCTTCACTGATTGTTAGTGAAATAAATCGAGTTGGTTTTACAAATGCTTTTAGCGATCTTAGTCAGTGCGATATGTAATACCACAGATAAGTATACAGATAGCTCACCTTACGGGAGAATTGGCAGCGGCTTTCGCTAAAATGGGAACCTAAGATCAACTATTGGGGAACCCTACGTGACTTCATTCGGAGTGCTGTACTTCAGCCGTCAGTCAACGCTCGCTAGGCACGTACTGCTAGCATTGAAATGGCGGCACTTGTGCTCGCAATAAACGCGTATACATCATAGAGATGATAGAGTGCTGATATTGAACTCAAAACTGGCATGCACATAGAAACACTATGTATTATCATAATTTCAGAATATTTTTAAGCTATGGCATTATTCTGCAATTTACATATGAAAGGTTAGTGGTCCATCATCTTTGTAACTATAGCTTTTGCAGAATTTTACACTACACGATGGCATCACTTTTCTTTAGGAAAAACTACCTGGATTAATTGTCATATAAGCCCAATTGTTAATGCTATAATATGCACACTTACACCACCGCCTTACACGTAAAACAAAAATATCGGGTGAATAATATATAATATTCCAAACAGTCCGTGAAAGAATAAAGCAAAGAAAGCAAATAAAACAATCAAACTGCAAGGTTAGGTAACATCAGTAACTCTTGTCAACTTGCAAAAAACGTAACGTGATTTAACGCAAATACTTCCTAAAGAAAACTAACGTAAGCATGACGCTACATGAAACATGACGCATATAATGACGCCTGTGTTCCAAGATGTCCTTTGGTCTTTTGATGGTGCGCTGCAGCGATGCGCATACGGTTCATTGGCAGTCTATCAGGTCTGTGGTGTATATACCTACGCTGCGGAAAGTCTGAATTATTTAAATATCCGAAAAATAACTTATTGCGTGCTGAATGGATCAAAAGTGCGGCAAAATATCTTTGTTACAATATTACAACAGTAAAAACACACGACAATATTGCTCCTGCATTCCACAGTTTATAATATATATAAAGAAAGATACAAAATAAGTTTAAATTTGACATAGTTGCTAAATGCTATCTGACAAATAATGTAGCAAAAAAAAATAGAAGTAGATCATTTCCAAAGCTTTCCACCGTAAGTTATAAGACAGACATGTGTTTGATTTTTGGTTATATGGTCTATAAATTTGAAATTGTCAAAACTAAATTTTTAAAGAAAACGTTGTATTCTACCCTTTATAAACGAAAACCCTCTGGTAGTCCGTCAATTTAAAACACTTGGAAATTATACGCTTCTGTTTATTATATATGCGAACTTTACAACTTGTGGTGAAGTGTACCTGTTAATAAACCTGCTATCTTATACAGTGTGTACACAAATTAAAACTAATCGAACAAGAATTTTAAATGGCGGAATTTTATATAAATCACAGGAGGTAAGAGTTATTGGAGATGGCTCGCTTCATTCCAAATTCCCTGTATAATAGAACCTACAGCTTCATATTGATCGTAGGTACATAAAAATCTAATATTAAAATATGACGGCCGGTAATAAATCTCCTTCTGCTTGCACCGAGCGACCTCCCCAACGCTATGCGGCACCGTAACCGTACTAAAACGATATAAATTACCGCATGATTCGATTTCCATAGTAGTTTTATAAGAGACAAAGCGTTTAATATATAAGTGTGCTTCATAAATTCGTGGGAAAAAAATTCAACGGCATAAAATGCATGATGAGTCAGAATTACTAGCTACAGATATGAAGTTTTTCACAAGTTATACATGGTGCTGTGGTCTGGCACCCCGGGTTTTTGTAAATTCAGTTTTTTTTTTGTTCATTCCGTTAAGGGTTTGTCAATGTTGCGAGAAATTTCAAATTGTTTTATTTTCAAATAAGATTTAGTTAATGTTTTGGATTGTTTAATTTGTTTATTTTATTGTTATTTTAATTTCAGTCAGGTGTACATTTTGCGTTCACTGGCATTGTATATATATTGTTTTGTTTTGCGAGTTCGTCCGTTCGCGGACAGATCTGTGTGCGTTGCTTCGCACGCATCTGAGATTTTTATACTTATACGATTGTTTAACCTTGTGAGTTTAGTTCCTTGATCGATACGAAAGTAAGTAGATGTATAAAGTTGTATTTCATTGCTGACATTTTGTGATTATTGATTTCAAGTTTTGAATTCACGTTTCTGATTTTATTTCGTTCATCACGGAACTCATTTAATAATAATTGATATTGTATTTTTGTGTACACAATTTAGATTTAAGATCTGTTATTATTTTTACGTGCAGGAAGATATTTTAAGTTTAAAGAGTTAAGTTTTTTGTTCGTTGTTAATTTTTCTGATTTGTAATTATTTATTAATCACCTCGGGTTGGGTGAATAAAAGCATTGTGCTTGCTTTTATTTTTCATTTATATAAATTACGTTAATTTTCCACGTTTAATTTAGTTGTTTTAATATTGAGACCACGTGGATTGAATTGAAAAAAAAATTATTATCTTCCTGAACTTTTTGTTTTCTGTTGCTTTGTAAAAGGAGTTTGAATTGTCCTTTTGTAATTTAAAGACAAATGCAGTTTTGATTTAGACCAGGACCTTTTTGTCCAAGGGTTTTTTTCTGCAAAGTTTGTAATTAATTTTTTTTTCTTTTTTTTTAAAAAAATAATAAAATTATTGATTATTTATGTCATTCAAAATACTGTTCTTTTATGTTTAATTAAACCTTTTAAATTTTTTTTTGAGTATAAAAGAAAGTCAGGTTTCTTTCACCCACATTTTACTTTTCATGATAGTAACCCTGAGTTTAATTGTTCTTTTGCGCATTGTAAAAATTTTGATTATTTGAGATAGCTAATTTAATTTTTCATTTTGAAATTTCATTTTACATTTTTGTTGGTACATTCAGTACACAGCAATACGTATATCTAGAATTATTTTAACATAAATACCATTAAGATATATATATATATAGTGTATGTGCACTGCAATTCACTTTTCCTTTTGTCGTCTAAACAGGCACTGTGATTTTGCAGCACCAACGAACTTAATTTGCGACTTGCACACAGTCATTTAATCCACAATTTGTAGGTGTTACATTCTCGGAACAATCTGAAGAAGTAAAAGTCGCGTTCACCACCAACTGAACATGTTTTATTCATGAATACAAACGGATAAGAATTTAAGGAATAAGTACGAAGTGTTTTAACACGCTTAACCACTTTAATACTCAAGTACGTGTTATCCTAATTAATTCCAAGAATATATTGTTATAATAATCATCTATGTTTATTATTCTGCGCGTAAGTCGTGCGTAGGCAAACACCAAGCGATGTTGCTTAAGGTGGAAGGATTTTCATAAATAAATTACTCCGAGATAATGATAGGGTTAAGATGCTAATGTTATCATTAACTTAATGCGGTTTATTGGGAGCAGATGTTAAGTATACCTATCCTGTTAATTTGAGTAACGTTAGTTCCTCCTAAGTCTTCTAAGAATGGGTGCTATTATTTCTGATAATTATATAGATGAGTGAAATTATTTTTGTAACGTCACAATAAATTGTTCAAGTTAAAAAAAAATTCTTCAAGAGAGGTGGCTACTTTAAGTGTTGCCATGGTAATTTACGTTGTTTACTAACAATTGTGAAGAATTAATTTATTTTAGTGTAAAAATCCAGGAGTTATAACAATTTAAAGTAAATATTGTGTATATTAAATTTTTTAAAATGCAAAAAGTTAGTATTTATTTTTAGATTATAGTTGTATCATAAAGGAAAATGGCGTGATCAGGTTAGGGGTTGGTTGCTGGATATTCGAAATTCTCTAAACTTATAACATACTGATATGTACACTGGGCATTCGTTTAAGCGCAGTTCAGCAATATTTTTGGTTAACAAAATAATGGATGTGTAAGGACTGAAGATTTATGATGAGTTATGGGGGTCTTCCACCGTAGCAAAAAGTTATGTCGGAAACCCATTGAAGGTTACGTTCGATTTTGCCAAAAGAAGATTATGGCAACACTTAGTTACCTCCTAATAAAAAATATATTTTATTATGGGATTTGTGGTACTTCTCTGGAATTGTTCAAATCGTATCTTTTCAATAGGAAACAGATAGTGAGAGGAAATAGTTCCTCCTCATCGTGTATGGGAATTGACTATGGCGTTCCACAGGGCTCCAATACTTTTCCTTCTTTTTATCAATGACATCACCGATTTAAAGATCAGTGGGAAATGTTGTCTCTTTATATCGAAACAAGAAAAAACTGCCCCTGGGTTTAAGGTATCTAAAGATCGGGTAACACTACTTTTGTGTGATAATGCATCTGGAGATTTTATGACGAAACCCTTACTTATTCATAGATCTTTAAATCCCCGTGCACTTAAAGGCGTAAATAAAAACACATCACCGGTGTATTGGAAAGCAAATTCAAAGGCTTGGGTAACTCGAGACTTATTTAGAGAGTGGGTTTTAAACTGTTTTTTTACCAGAGGTTGAAAGCTGTTACTATTAGATAATGCTCCAGGTCACCCACAAGATGTGAGTCATCCCAACGTCCAAGTAGTTTTTCTACCACCTAACACCACTTCGTTGCTCCAGCCATTGGTTCAAGGTATTATTTATACGTTTAAAAGTTACTACCTCAAAGAATCATTACAATTAAATTAATGAATTCCGACAAAGGACCAATACCTGAGTCCAGCTTATACGAATTATTGTAACTTAATTGCTAGTTCGTCACGTTCCACTAGATTTAGATAGTATATAAGCCTTGTTGTTTGTAAAGGATGTCAGTGTTATTCCACTAGTGATTTGGTGAAGAGCATATCTTCCAAAGTTTACCTTAGCCGAAAACACTACGTTTAACACTACTTCTACTGAAGATGGCAACTTAGTTGCCGAAATACGTATTTAGATTTGTATCTTTAATTTTTATGGTAAGGGATTTTTTCACTTTTTCTTTTGGATTTTTGTTATAGTTTCCAAGCCACAGTCTCCACCCATCACAGGATGGATTTTGGACATAACTGAATCAAGATCAATTGGTGTAATGGAAGCTTGGAAGCAATTTTGAATTAAGCACTGTATCGAAATGATATCCTTGTCGCTGAAGGAACTAAACACACCAACATTAAATGCATGTTGGAAAAAGATTTGGCCATTGTCAGTTGAAATAGAAAACAGGCTTGAATCGTCAGAAAATGAAATTGGTGGCATATTACAATTTGCTAAATCGATCGATGGCGATGGTTTTGAAGATATGGCTATACAGGATGTTCAAGATGTATTGATTGAAGAAGAAATCGGCGAAGCGGATTTGCTGGAATTGGCATCAGTAGATGTAAATCAAGTCGATTCGGAAGAGAGTGCTGAACATTGTGAAGTTAATAAATTGACATTAAAGAAATTACGAGGAGGGCTAAGCTTAGCTGAAAATCTACAATCATTTTTTTTTTATTATGATATCACTTTCCATAAGTAATCGTAGAGTTTTTCTCGTAAGTGTCATTGCAAGAAGAGCACGTAAAAAGGAGAAATTACATCACCAGAGTTTATTAAAAGAAAAAGAGAAACACAATGCAAGAAAAAAGTTCACGATCCTACAACGAAATCATTGTAAGGATTGTAAGGAAAATTCAGTCAAGGGTGTTGGCTGCAGTGAAGATTATCGTTTAACAAACAAAAGAGAGGAATGGTTACAATGCGTTATCTGTTGCATAAAAACTGCACAAGTTTCCTTAATCTTTGCCAGAAGTGTGGTAGCAATGTAGGTTTAAAAAGAACGAAAAATAAAAAGGTCGATACCTCGATATGGTAGGATAGATGGACTAATCACGAGTCTGGGAAATTCATACTTTGTAATTTTATTTTTCGTTATTTTGTATTTTTTAACTATACTAAAAAGAGTACGAAAACTTCGTCGTTTTCTAAACAAATTTTCAGATTTTTATTTTCATTAACAAACCAACTACCTTTACTTTTTAAAATGGTGGTTCATCTCCTCTCTTTTTACCCTATATATACCTTAGCCGAAAACACTATGTTTAACACTGCTCTTCACTTGTTTCTACTGAAGATGGCAACTTAGTTGCCGAAATACGTATTTAGATTTGTTATCTAATTTTGTGGTAAGGGATTTTTCACCTTTCTTTTGGGATTTTTGTTATACTATATATACAGTTAGATCTGAGAGTACTAAAAACTCCATTTACACCGCGCTACTATAACAGATTAAACGCTTAGCGAAGCACAATTTGCCAGAACCGCTCCTGATTACAGTGCACGCCCCTCTGCACGCTACCTGAACGCAATTTTGGAGAAACCACGAATTAACCTCACGTTACTGCAGGAGTTAATCGGAAGGTGAGCATCGATCAAAGCAGGACGTTGTACCCATATAGTGAAAATCTCTGCGTATATATATCGTAAATACCAGTTTAAATCATCGAAATATACTTTATTGTTACGAGCGGTTAAAATGCGACGGCTAAATTTCAACGCGATTGACGAATACACCTCCCAGAAACATTTATTATCTGACATTCCTCATCATGCACACAACTAGTCTTTACCGAGGAAATCTGCGTTTACACTTACCAGAGCTAGATTGCATCGTAGTATATCTAGGTGGAAGTGCGATGAGTACTTTTGATTCGTGACTTGCTTATAACTGAATGGATACCTTAAAAGCTACCCACCTTTCAATCTTTTGGAAAGCGGTTCAACCTACTAGGTGATATCTGTATGTACAGTGCCTTGCATAGATTATGTCTCCCCTTCGCGATGATGTATGATTTATATTATATTTACTCTCGTTTTAGTTTGCGGGAGATTTTCTTTTTTAAAATCCTGCCTTGCACTTTTAAAAATAAATTAAAACAAACAAGAGGCTATGGTCGATGGTATCAAAGGCCTTCGACAAATCCATAAATGGGCATATCACATGTTTATAGTCATTTACTTGGTTGTAGATGTAATTCGCAAAATCATACAGAAAGTCTGAAGTGCCTTCCCATTCTTTGTGTAGCTTATGAGACTATTTGTAAAGCGGTTTGACTAAAGCTGTTTCCAATGTTGCAAGCACTACTTCATTCACTAGTGGTAGATTAATTAGCTTGCACAATGGGCGACAGAAGTAAATACATACTACAATAAATCATGTCAGCTTTTTTTAACCTGTCTTTTTTTCTTGTTTCTAGGAGATTTAAAATGGAAAAAAGGAGTTTCGGTAAAATCCATAGTTTTTTTCATGTAAATTTGTCATGAAACGAAAAAAATTTCTGGAAAAACACAAGCGGAAGACACAATTTAAGTTAGGCACTGTACATGGCACGAGTTTCCGTTTCTATAAGGAGCGTATACAGGGATACCTTTAATAGCGTTAGATATTATAACATGTGTCTCACAGCTAATGAACCGAAATCATGACGTGCCACCGCCATTTATAACCGAAGCAACTGGCGTTGTTTGTGGGCGGAATAAGTCGAACAAGTAGATCGTGACTTACCGATGGAACTCGCCCATCGATCATATTAATAAATTACTCAAGGCTTCGCACGGCTATTAGTACGGTATTTAACGTTTAATACTCCGAAGACTGTGATTTATTATTGATAGATTGTGCAGAGGAAATCAATGAAATAGTAGACTCGATTTTTTTCGTTTTTTTACATATATATTTACACGTCGAAAGAAACGAATTGCTTCATTTAGCAATTTCTAAACTATTAAGGATAGAACCATTGTATTAATATGTAATTGTTAAGTTAATGCTTTAAATAGATTAGATGTTACGAATGTGGAATGCGTAAAGGCTGATCCAGAGAAAAGCAATTTTTTGTAGTCATATTTGAATACAGGCTGTTGATTCTGAATTACATTTTTTCCTACTTCAGAAAGGGCAAGATAAAATTCTACCACACATAATTTGGATAAGCCAGAGCAGTTTAGCATTGGGAAATATACCAGAAATCTGGAGAAGGACCACAGTCACTTTCATACTAAAGACAGGGAAGAAAGGTGTTACACTTCAAAAACGCAATTTTATATTTGTACCCATCCTTTTTTATCCCCGTGTATAGTTGTCATATGGTATTATTTCCGATTCTAAAAATAGCATCTGCGCATTCTTCCGCATATCAGTCTCTCATTCGTCAACCAATGACTCGCTTGCATTCAGTTGCCACGCACCCTCTGATTGGGCGTTCGATGTCACGTTATTTAAGGGGGGCTTGCTGACGCACCGAGGTTATATAAGGAACGTGCAGTTCTCCCGCGAAAAAGTTTTATCAACCCCGTCGGCGTTGATAATCGATAGAAAAGAAAACAACGATTTTTTTTTCTACGCATACAGTTGATATTGCACAAGCCCTGGGCTGATTTTGGGAGGGTAGAAAGAGGGTTTCGTTTTGCTTTGTTGTGGTGATTTTGAAGTTCCAATGGAAGAAAAACGTATTTGAATACGGATCTCCACGTTGTATTATTTCTTTTTTTTTCTCCGGCCCTGATCGACGTCATCCCTGGAAACCACGCCCTCCAAAAGGAAATTCTTCCCGTGAGTTCAGTTTTGTTTTGTATGTATGTAAGTTTTTTTTTTATGTAGATATTTGTAACGAACTTTAATTTAGTTGTTTTGTTTTTTTTTCTCTGTTCGTTTTACCGTTTAATTCAAGCCGATCGTTGGCAATTTTGTATCGTGTGTCAATTCATATTTAATTAGTAAACCTAAAATTACAGTTCGTAAAATTAATGCATGCTCGATCGAGTAAGTAGTTTTCTTTATTTAGTTTGTTTTATTAGTACACTAAGAAATTGCGCCAATTTTCAAAATTTACCTCATTGTTTCAACATTAATTTAACTTGAATATTTACTTTTAACCAACTTGCTCATTTTTTTTTTGTGTACCGTCATTATTCAGAATTTAATATTTCATAAATATCTCTAAATTATATATATTTCTATTGTTTCTCTTTTATTATTTTTATTATCATTCAGCAAAAGTAACGGCAAGTACCATCTCTTCTTTTCCCCAATTTGTTATTCTGGGTTATAGCAAGACCAGGCGACATCATCTTTCACCGAATAATTAATAAGATTTAAAGTGTTTTATTTATCCCGTCCCCCCACCTCTCCTGGTACATTGCTTTCTCTTTTATATTTTGTTTGCTTTCTTTAATTCAAAAGTAACAGTTACTTTTTTTTGTGATTTCATTAATGTGATTTAGTGCACGCTCTGAGGTACGTAGCAAAGGATGCTACGCAAATCCGAAATCTCAATCACCTATCAGCCTAACATCACTCTTTCTGAAAGCGGTGTAAAAGGCCCATAGATAGTTATATCAGGGTAGATATCCTGGACAGGGTGCCGTTGCACCCCTGTCAGCATGGCTATCAAATGGGCAAATCTATTGAGACAGCATTAGTGGAGCTGACAGATCAAATCCAGGATGCACTGACGAACAAAGAAATTGTAGTATGCGCGTTTCTCCGTATGGAGGGCGGCCTTGAAAACACTCCGAATGAGGCCGTCAAGAAACGATTAATTAAAAGAGGGATAGACAGTGCGACCTACAGATGGATGTCGCAATTGCTTGCTGCTAGATCAGTGGTTACGGAGGTGGGAAATAATACCATCTCGATTAGTACGACCAGAAAATGTCCACAAAGGTGAGTTATTTCCCCACTTATGTGACAGTAGATGAACTCCGATGCGATTTGACTGATCTAGGCACTGTTAGGCAAAATTTGAGAATCAATACTAAGAACTGGCGGTATCAATCAGTCAGACTTATCATCAACCCTTAATTAAAACTACCTTAGTAGCATTCACAATAAAAAGAAAACTCAATCTCAAGAGCATAAAAATAGATGGGCAACTTATAGATTGGAAAATAGAAGTGAAATACCTAGACCTTATCCTAGACAATGAATTTCTGTAGAATAAGCAAGAGCTTGAAATAGCCAACAAGGTAAATACTAATAATAATAATGTCCAACAGGTCAAGACCCAGTTCAGGACATATAATGAAGGGGAAGTGGCTTGGAGGAAAACAACTGATCTGGTTACCACGAAAACTAATCTCCCTAAAGTGCAAAGATTAGCATGTCTATGCATAACTGGGGCAATGAGAACCTATCCAAAAGCAGCTATTGAGGTGGTACTAAACTTGACTTCCCTCTACATTTTGGTGGAGAACATAACCAAAAGCACTACACGCAGAATTATCGGGGAAGGAATGGTTTCTTCCTCCTCAGTCTCCTGAATGTGACCAATGTCAGGAAAGTTTAGCTTTGTGAAAGAATTTACCACAAAACTTAGCATCAAAAGCAAAAGGGATAAAGACGTCATCCTCTTTTGTATATTGTTAGATTAACTAATATTATTGGGATTTTTGTTATAGTTTTCAAGCCACAGTCTCCACCCATCACAGGATAATATTGTACAATAATTTTCTTTGGTATTTTCATTTAATTCCATCTCTTACTTTAGGCACCGTCAGCTCGCGTACGTTCACATGGTATGTGCTTCCCGTAAGTTGTCTACTGTCGACTCAACGTGAACGAACTGTTATAGAATGGTTTTTGGACAGGACGTATCTACTATTAGCATTATACCTTTTCTCATACACCTGTTACAGCCTAACAAAACTCTCCAAGTCGAACACTGTTCACTACGATGTTACGCAAGGGCCGGTGATTGTAAACAAGCGCGTACCACCCGTGTCCGTAGGTCTTCCTTTGTGAGTGTTGTACCGGCTTTGTGACCGGTCGTGTGGGTGCCATTCACGGACGTTCCTATTAATAATGCTCTTTATCTGGGCGCGTCGGAGCCGCTACCTCTCGCTGTGTGGAGGAAAAGGGATGCACGATGACGGTATAGGATGGAAGTATTGGAGAAGAAATTCCTTCGTGCTATGCGTTCTGAACACTTTGGAATTCGAAAGAGGGGAAATCAGAGAGGACCGGACGGCATCTCAACAAATTGGTGCACTTTTCAAATTGGACGATAGTCTTGTACCGAAGTTTTAGGAGAGGAATTCTATCATTCTTATTAATATATTTATAATTATTGGTAAGTCAAATTAGTTTAGGGACATTTCAAATAATGTTTTTGTAATTTATTTGAATTCGAGGAATTATCTTGAGAAATAAAAACTGCAAAACCTTCACAAAACATTACTATTAGTCCTAGGATAATATTTGTTATAGTAGCTATTTTTTCATACGTTCAATAAAAACATTTATTGATAATATGAACATGTGTTATTAGTTTTTACGTACATTTTTCGTACAATTATTCAGCATATGAACGCAAAGTATTAGATGCTGCCCTGTCAAAAGACAAACAGATTACTTCAAAGAAGCATGTATAGCGTTCTCGCTGCCAGAACTTCCGAGCAATTACTCGTTCGCTTCATGCCGATACATTCGGGAACATCTCTAGTAGCCGTATACAAATAACTCAACTCAATAATGCGTATCTCTTTATCAGCACAGATAAACGGAACAACTCCCAGATTATACCAGAAGCGCGCGGAGATCATCATAAACAAAGTGTCCGCACCGGGGTCATCGCTGGTACTCGTTTGAGATTGTGGGAAGCGGACATTCTTCAGTTCCTTCCCAGAATTAATTGTATAAGTAACAGGCCGAGTAAAACCATCGCAACAACATCTTTTTCTCGCATCCATCGGCGAAAACACGCCAACAGTTGAATAGTATAGCGAAATAAACGCATATCTGCAACTTGTAGTTACAATAATTAAGTGTTATCGACTGTAGTGTTGTACGTTGTTACCATCAGATGGAATAAGATACTTCGTGTTCGCATATGCGCTTCTTTTACGTGCTGTAGCGATGATGGTCGCATTGCTACCTAGTAGCTTCAGTATAGATGGATTTCGGATGCGGTTGGATGCGGTCGGCACGCAAAAGGAACACATGACTTGAAATTAATGAATTGTATTAGCAATTTGGATTGTGTAAGTACAAGATGACATGAGTGTGGGATTCTGGAATCCACTATCAGGATTCAGAGTGATTGCACGATTGTAAAATAAACGGTAATTTAGAAATACGTATGTGAGAAAACTATTTCTGTGTTAATGCTGTTCTTATCTTGATTTCTTTCATCAGTAAAAGGATAGTTTACCTCTAAAAAATTATAACAATAAAATTGACGCTAGCAGAATATTGAATAGGTTATACCAAAGACAAGCACGTACAGGTTTCTAACACGTTTTCTATTTAAAAATATCATATTTACGTACTAAAAATAAGGCATTGTAGATTGGTTCAGCAGAGTGTTAACGTTTTGCAATTACTCGACAACTGTTAAGGTTTAATTATAGATTTACTATAGCAAATTACCTCTGTTCTTCTGTAATACTAATTTCCGGGACCTTCAGATTCTCTTTTTGCACTTCGTCCATTATAATTTAACATATTACCTACTGTTACTGTCCGTTCTTAATCACGTGTTTCTGCTCCAGTTCACATTTCTACTGAATGCGGTAACGAAATAATGCTATTTATCTACACTGCTGTCCAATGAATCTTTCACTTCTAGTTACCCAAGATGCACAGATACGATATTTATATACGTTCTTTGATGTACCATCAAAATTGGTTGTACTATTTGCTGTAAGCGAAATTATGAATAAAGATAAAAGGAATACTTTTAATTGTGTATTTATATAGTAAATGAACCCACTCACCTGAGATCTTATGTTTAATTTTTCAAAGAACTAGCTGAAAGTTCTGCTCAACATTTCAGCTAGGACTGTGAAGATTTAAGGGAAATTTACTGATTATTTTTTTTTAAAGATCCTGCAAGTGTGGTTGGCTTCCCGTCCTTGAAAACTATATGAGGGTGTCCTATTTTTCCAAAAGACTAGATAAGGGTATCTTATTTTTCTTAAAATCTAAGTGGGGTAGCTTAGTTTTCTTAAAAATTAAACGAGGGTGGCTTATTTATTCCATAAATAAGCTGAGAGTGGCTTATTCTTCTCAACAACTAAGCGAGTGTGACTTATTTTTCGTTAAAATTAAGTGAGGGTGGTATATTTTTCGCGAAAATTTGGTCAGAGTGTCTTGTTTTTTCTTTCCGAAATCTAGGCAAAGGTGGTTAATTTCTCACAACAACTAGGTGAGCGCGGCTTATATTTCTTAAAAATTCAATGAGGGTGACTTATTTTTCCTAAAAATTAAATAAATGCAATTTTTCCCTAAAAACTTGGTGAGAGTGGTTTATTTTTCTCAACAACTCTGTCAGAGTTGCTTATTGTTCTTAGAAATTTAATAAGGTTGGCTTATCTTTCTCACAAATTGGATAACGGTTACTATGGTTATATTTCTTAAAAATTTAAATATGGGTGACTTATATTTCTTAAAAATTAAATGAGGGTGGCTCATATTTCTTAAAAATTAAATAAAAGTGATTTATTTTTCTTAAAAATTAAATAAATGTAATTATTTTCCATAAAGACTTGGTGAGACTGGTTTATTTTTCTCAACAACTCCATCAGAGTTGCTTATTGTTCTTAGAAATTTAATGAGGGTGGCTTATTTTTCTTAAAAATCAAATAAATGTAGCTTTTCCCTCTAAAAACTACAGAGTTTTTACCATTCCAATCGCTGAAGAGGAACCTCTTTTTTTCACTCATGACAAATATCTTGTAACTATTCAGAAAAAATATCTTTACAAAGAAAAAACAAAACAAAAGCGGGGAAGGAATTATTGAAATTGATTTTTCTTTTGCTCCTGCATTCTGTTACAGCCGCTTCGGCCATTCGCCAGTTATTCTACGGCCACCGGATGTTTCAAATCGTTCCATTAGTCGATTGAAGTGCCTCCTGGACGGACGATGGTTCGATAGAAATGACCGGATGAAAAGCGCTCGTCATTTTGAACGCCCTTGGATAATCGAAGGAGCACGGATTTATGGTTAAGGTGTTGAAATAACAGCTGCAAAAACAATTACATAATTGTAAGTGTCAATAATCAAATATAAAGAAAAGTAATAAATACCAAACACTGCTACAGTATTTAATTATTATTATTATGTTTTTGAAGCATGTAAAAAAATTCATTACAAGTCGTCATAATTTAGAGCCAGGTTGAAAGTCTTTGTGTTAAGCCGCGTCCAGACCGACGGCCGAATCCTAGCCAAGGCACATGTGCTCAGATTTGGAAAGGATTTGCTTTGGTCTGGACGGAGCGACCGAACGGAACCAAACGGCATCGAACGCTACCCTTGGCGTTGGAAAGCCTTCGCTCTCGTGTCGGTACGTCAAAGGATGTTCGATTCGGTCTGGACGGGATTTGTGTTTATTCAGTTGCGTACGGGCGAACGAAAAATAAGATATCTTTTCCGCCTAAGCGTAAACATTTTTAATAAAACTTGCAATTAGTTATATCAGGGTCATAACATGGAGTGGACGGAAGAAATAAGTTTAAAATTAATTGAATTATATCGGGAGAATCCCGTATTGTGGGACCCTGGGGATAAAAACTTTAAATTAACAAAAAGAAAAATAGACATTTGGAAAAAGATAGGGAGTGAATTCGGCCGGGATGAAGGCGAAGTAAGGAAAAAAATGGAGAGTTTGTTAACCTCCTATCGACGTGAGGTGCGTCGGGAAGGAACTACCCATTCTGGAATGGGTACAAGTGAATTGTATCATTCCAAATGGTTTGCATTTAAAGCGATGCAATTTTTAAATGATAAGTTTCACCCAAGAAAAACGCAGAATACCGATAATGTAAGTATACCAATTAATATTTGTAATATAGGTTATAATCACATAAACCCATACCCATCACAATAAATAAGTTAAAACGATTATTTGTAAAATAAAGTAAATATTATAACCGACAAGTTGTTTTGTAATAGACTTTTTATAACGTTATCCATCCAATAGGTTAAAACGAATTTTTTAAATTACAAAAAAAAAGAAATTGCCGTTTCAAGTACGTTTCGTCCGGAAATGCGGATATCTTACAGCCTCTCTTTGATTGTTAATTAGAGATATTAAAAAACTTAAAACAAATTCACATTTTTTATTTCCTTTATGAGATTTCCTAAAATGTATACATATTGCATTATATTTTATATACAGTATTCGTAACAACCTTATTAGGCGTAATTGTCTTGCCACTGCACACTTCCAATAGATGAGAAATATTTCCCAAATTCATTGCGAATTTCTTCGGCGCTCCCCGCAGATTTTCTAGCTACTTTGGGTAGTGAAGTTAAGCTACTTCTGCCAGTTTGATGCCTCCATGACCCTTGTATTAACTGACCGTTTACTTCGCTATCAAAAGTTCCATTTGGATTATAAATATGTTTAGAAGACTGATTAATCCGAAGAAAATTGTGCAAATAAACACACGCCATTACGACAACTTCCGCTCTCTCTGGTTCTAAAAGCAACGGTCTTCTTAATACCCTGAAGACTGCAGATACAATGCCGAAAACATTTTCCACTACTCGTCTAGCCCTTGACAATCTATAGTTAAATATACGCTTGACAGATCCTTTTTCATGAGACCCTGGATAGGGTTTCATAATATTGTCTTTAAGAGCAAACGCATCGTCTGCGACAAAAACATACGGAACAGCTTTATTTGTACCTGGCAAGGTGCTTGGCGCTGGTATATTTAACTCGTGTCGTTCAAGCTTTTTGAACAGAGATGTATTTCTAAAAACACCTCCGTCGGAAATTCTTCCTTGGCATCCAACGTCAGCATATAAAAAATTGTAGTCGGCGTCTACGAGCGCAAAGAGTACAATACTGAACGTTGATTTATAATTGATGAAATTGCTACCACTGCCTATAGGGGCTTGCAAGTGCACGTGCTTGCCGTCCATGGCGCCAACACAATGCGGAAAGTTCCAATTGTCTTCAAACTGCTGCGCAATTTTTAACCAATCCTCTTGGCTCTTAGGCATCTACAAACAAATTGTTATATTTCTATATGGAAAAATTTAAAATAATGTATAATTCTGAAATTCCCCAGAAATTAATTTTTTCCTTAATATATTATTTGCAGGTAAGCGATTTTGCTCAGGTTACTCATGACAACGATGAATTAGATTTAATAGATATTTCGAGGGATGAAAACGAAGATGAAGAAAATCAAGAGGAAATTGTAGAACTCAACGCAACAATGAAAAGTAAGCCCAAATCCGTTGCTCACCCAGTGCGAGCAACTAAACGAGAAGCAGAGGATCCACGAATTGGCGCAGCATGGAACATAATGCAAAGTATTGCTGAAAAAAGATCAAAAAAGAATGAAAAGAATGAATGTACTCTGTATGGGGAATATGTGGGTAGTCAACTAGAGAAATTTGACGAGCGTACACGGGCAGTTGTGAAGCATGAAATTGGAAATATTCTATTCCATGCTGAAATGGGAAAATATCATCTGCAAACAATACCGCAATTCAATACTTCCCCTACCCCAAGTTATGTTTCATTACCATCGCCATCGCCATATAGATACTATGGCCAGCAGTTCGGGGGGCAGTACCAAAAATACAATTACGTGACCACAGTACCATCGCCTATATTTACATCATCACCCACACAATCGCAAACAGCAACGCTTGGTCCAGCTGCTCATTGTTATGAAAAAAGTGCAATGGGAGAGGATAATATAACTTTCTAAGAACATTGATACCATATTTATCGTTTATAAATTATTTTCCTTTCTTAAAAAAAATGTATTTATGACAATCGTCTTATATTTATTAAAATATCTTTCCGTAAATTGTACAAACTACTACTCATATTACTACTATCAAAAAAATATAAAAATCATATATCCTAAGGCATATATTCTTCTATATTATGTGAAATTTATCAGAAAATTCGCAACACATTTTGATCTCCATACCACAACCATTAATGAATATATTAGTGTGGGAGGTATGACACTGGCATGTAGACTTACTTAATCCATTACAGACAGTCTTGTAATACATACTCAAATTCTTTACTTTTTCACTATTTACGCCATATTTCTTATTTTTGTGGTACCGGGGATAAAAAGTTAAATTGCAAATTAGTTTTTTAAATAGGTAGTTTGAAAAACAAAACCATTTAGGCAGCTTTAGTTGTTGTAGTAATAATAAATTCATTTATTAGTTGGATTTGAATTATTTATAGACTATAATTACCTGAACGTATTCCTTAAGTACTTCTATTATGGCAACACAAACTTCCGGAACGATCGTGGATATGGACTGCTTTGATATTTTAAATGTATATGATAAGCTTGCGTAGGAGTTCCCTGTGGCTAAAAAGTGTAATGTCACCGCTAATCTTTCTTGTGCCGGTATTGCTTTCCTATAATTTGTGTTGTTTTTTGAAATTTTTGGCTTTACTAGACGAAGCAGAATATCAAACAGTTCCGGTGTCATCCTACAAAAATTTCTGAAATGTCCACCGTCCTCACTTTGAAGTTCTGTCATTAAATGACTTCCACTGTCTCTCTCTCTCTCTTTAAAAAGTGTTGTCATCCACCAACGCCTTGCCCGACGTTTTCTCTTTTTTCTTAGTAATGCATTAACTATTACTCCCGCACTCGCAATTATTAAGTCATCTTCGCTGCTTGACATGTTTAGCACCGAACCGCGTCCAACGCTGTCGAACCCGCATTTGAATCTCGGTGTGGACGGCAAGACCAAATCCTCTCAAACCCTTTGCAACGGCACACGCACCGCCCCCATTTGCCGTTGGCGTTGGCGTTGGAATTCGGCCGTGCGTCGGTCTGGACGCGGCTTTATAATACACTTGCATATTTCTGTATTTCCTTCATTTTTTATGTTTATGGTTTTGTCTCCAACTTGTTTTTATCTCCTTTTTATAGGTAAATAAATAAATAATTTATTGGTGCTAATATACAGTAAATGTATTTACACAGGTCGAAAAAAAAGGTAGACCAATTATTTTTTGATTTTTTATTTAAAAGAGATCAAACCAAAATCCTAAAACGATTTTCAATAAGCTGTGAATAAGAAATCATGTCGTCCATTACGTCAAACATTGTCACAGGAGGTAAAATTAACAACTTTTCCATATATACAGGTAGGTACCCCGTACAATCGCGTCCCTTTTGATGATGATTGCAGGTTTGCCTTGGGTTACGTATTGATGGACGTTCGATCCATCTAAAGCCTTCTTATTTTTAATTTCCAGTGTTCTTTTTTTCTTCTTTTATATATATATATATATATATGTATGTGCACGCTAAGGAAATGGGAGATTACTCAGTATGCACGGACGGTAGTAGATCCGTGTACACCTACCTGATACCGCGGTACTGTTTAATTTCGCCCGAGTAATGATAGCGTTGCGCGAGACGTGGAAGTCTACTTGCTGGGCAGCGAACGCGTAATAGTTGAGCGGGTATATCATTATTCAAGCATGGCTCCTTTTTAAGGCACAGGCTACTATCCGGCGAGTTAACAGCTACGTTGTCGGCAAGCAACAACGGTCCGACCTTGGATAGGTCGCTTGATTGCTATTTGATTATTGTGATTAGATCGTACCTTCTACGGTAATTATGGCCATCAGTGTGTGCTACACCTTCTATCATCTCTGCTGGTCGATATGTACACTGTCGTTCATGGAAGTTTGGTTACGGTGGTAAAATAAATAATGTTCATAATTTTTGTAGTTAGGCTACGATGGTACATTTCGAAATTTTCGACGAATTACACCTTCATCTAAGGGGGGGAAAAATACACGGTGGCCAGAAAAATGCGGACAAACACTACGCAGGCCAAATCTTTGTTTAATTCTGAGTTGACAATCTTAATTGAGAAAAGTAGTACAGTGCTTTCTTAAGTCACACGAGCAGCTTAAAAGAATTGTAAATTTGGCAACACCTAATCAGACAAGTACTGTGGCAGTCATCATTTTATTATTTACTACTATAAATCAGGTAAATACGCAAATTAGCAAGAATTTTATGTTAACATGGATAAAAATTTTATTGAAATTTAAAGATAATATGAAAAAATTATAAACAACTGTTCAAATTGGTAGCCATCAGTTTCCAGACATAATTCCAATCTTCGAGGAAGCGAATTCAAAACGCGCTCCAACATATCAGGGGGTGATTAATCGAACTGCCGCCGTAATTTTATTAATTACTTCCTCTTCGTTAGCTGGAGGCGTTGCATAGACCTTTAAAAACCCCCAAACGAAAAAGTCCAGGGGATTAATATCGGGAGATCTTGCTGGCCGTGCTATTGGACCGTTACGCCCTATCCACCGATTAGGAAAGTGTTCGTTTAACCAATCCCTCGAAATTCTGGCATTGTGAGCGGGTGCCCCGTCATGCATGTAGAACATGTTGGGTCTCAAATTCAATGGAATATTATCCAGTACTTCTTCTAAAACGTTAACGTACTGAATTCCATTTAGACGATTTGGAAGAAATATTGGTCCAACAACTCGGAGATTTAAAATCCCCAGCCAATCATTTACCGAAAATCTTCTCTGATGTCCAATTTCCCTTACTGCCTTGGGATTTTCGTCCGCCCAAAAATGAAAATTATGGCTATTAAAGACGCCATCTCTCGTAAACAAGCATTCGTCGCTCCAAAGAATATGCAATAAAAAGTTCGGCTCTTCTTGAATCCTTTGTAAAACATTGTTACAAAACATTCTTCTGTGCACATTATCGTTTACATACAAAGGCTGCACTTTCCTTGCATTAAACGGACGCAAAAGATTTTGAGATAGTGCTGAGTGCACTGTTGTTTTGCTAGGAATATTCAGTTCCCGAGCTATTTGTCTTGTGCTGGACGTCGGATCTTCGTAAACAACATCCAATATTTGCTCTTTTAATTGAACTGTTCGACGCTCTCTAGGTCTACCGCTGTTACGATAATTCGGTATAGAGGTGCCAGTTTCTCTAAGTCGCTGATCCAATCTACGGAACGTGTTGGTGGATGGATGTCGCCGTTGTGGATACCGTATTTGATATTCCTCTTTTGCCAAGTTTGCATTTCCATTGCAAAATCCGAATACCATATACATGTCGGCGTATTCTCCAAAGGTAAACATTGTTCAGTATTAAGAACAGCACAAAATGTTTATCTTATTTCAGCCAAATGTCACATGAGAAACGTCAAAAATTAACAACTACTTATTACTTTTAAACAAGCAGCCTTACAGTACCACGTTGCCATATGTACTTTAATTTCAAAAACGCCAATGAAGAAACGTTAAAAATGTAAACCATTGGTATTAATCGATTAGTTACATCAATGCCTTTGAGATAATTCCATTTCTAAATTTTACCACAATGATTTTACATAGATAAATTTGACGAATTTTGCTAAATTTTAGCCGTACATCTTAAGGTTTGATGGTCTTGTATGCCTTAAGGAAGGACCGTATAACTTTTTTGGATTAAGATTATCGCCTCAGAATTGAACAAAGAATCGTTCTACCTGGCGATTATCCGCCCTTTTCTGGCCACCGTGCATTCTACAAATTTCAAGTGCATATTTATATTCTAAATTATATACCAGCCTCACGTAATTTAAAAAAAAAGAATAAATGATCCCCACTTTCAGTTTGTTTTTGAGAAGGATAGCTAGTTATTTATTAGTTTTTAGAAAACTAAGTTACCCTTACATATTTTTTGAGGAAAATAAGTCACCCTCACTTAATATTTCAAAAAAGGAAGTTTACCTTCCTAAATTTTTAGGAAAGAAAGCTACACTTATTTAATTTAAAAAAAAAAATGCAGCCCTATCTAGTTTTTGGGAAAAACATCTGCACTTACTTAATTTTTTAGGAAAATCTGGCACCCTTATCTAGTTTTTGAGAATAATAAGCCACTCTTACTTAATTTTTAAGAAAAATAAACTTCTCTCACTTTGTTTTTGGAAAAGAAAGCTAAGCTTATTTCATTTTTAAGCAATCTAAGCCACCCTCATGAAGTTGTTGTGAGGAATAAGCCACCCTTACCTTATTAAAAGAAAATAAACTAGCCTCATGCAATTGAAACAGAAAATAATTTATCTCCACCTTCACTTTGGTTTGAGAAGAAAAGCTTTACTTGATTTCTAAAAAAAAATAAACCGCACTTATTTAGTCTTTGAGGAAAATAAACCACCCTTACTTAATTTTTATGCAAAATAAGAAACCCTCACCAAGTTGTTATAAGATATAAGACTCTTAACTAGTTGTTGAAAAAAAAACGAGCCTCACGTTATTAAAAAAAAATAGGTTACCCCCACTTTCACCTTGTTTTTGAGGAAAGCTACACACTAAAAAATATTTACAATTTCTACGGAAAATTCCAGTAATGTATAGGGTAAATTTACCAAAAATTAGAAAATATACCTAAAGTTTTCTAGTAAATTTCCCAATTTTTGGCAATTTTACCTTATATACGTGACTGGAATTTTCCTTAGGAATTGCATATATATTTTAATGTGTATTTACTTAATATTTTAAGAAATGTAAACTACCCTTCCTGTGATGGGTGGAGACTGTGGCTTGAAAACTACCCTTATCTATTTTTTAAGAAACAAACGCCACCTTCATTTAATTTCTAAGTTTTTGTGGAAAATAAACCACTCTTACTTTTTTAAGAAAAATATTATTTATATTAAAAAATGAACAATGTTTTGACATTGGGTGTTATTGCATCAAAGTGTGGAAATATTTAATGAGGTTGTTTAGAAGTATTTAGTGGACTTTGGGATAATTATATAGAAAACCAGTGTGCCTACAATTATTGATAATATTCGTGTTTTCTCTCATATTAGATTTAGGAATGTTCAAATCTACTTCTCTACATTTTTTTTTCCATCACAGATTTCAAATTTTAATGGCATTTTTCTGACATTTTGGTTCATTGGGCTCAGGATTATTTAGGAGTTTATTTGACTCACTCTAAAATACACTTAGTGTACAGTCAAACGGGGTTACTTGAAACACTAAGGGTATCTTGAGATGAGCAGCCGTTTGTAAAGTTTTGATCCCGTAGTTTAAAGTAGTTTCCTAATATCTAGGTGTGCTTTGTGTTATGGATGTCATATTCCATGCGTACCAGCGCAGCTTTCATCAGACTATGGTATAGTGCTTACAAAATTCTGTAGATAGGTAACCAATCATTTCATAGTCTTGAAAATACGATAGTACTCTGAGTTGTTGTGCAAAAGCTGTTTTATTTATTAAAAAAACCGAATGCGCAGCGTCTTGTGTAATAATTCTTTAAGAGCATCTAGTTGAGATGCAGACTCAAATTAATATGCGCTACAGGGATATTTTAAGAAACGTATATTTTTTCAGGGTAAATTAAGATATGCCACGCATACGTAAAAGACACTTTGGAGCGCAAAGACATGTGGACTACTCCGATGAAGCTTCGCAAATCGACTTAGAAAGCGTTGTAACATCAACAAAACATAGATTGTTCTATATAAAAAAAAAAAAAACTGAATGTTGAACAAAGATAGGAAATTAGAATGAAGGATGTCATGGAAACCTGCTGATGAATGCGAAGGTGTTAATAACCAGAGAGACTATCTGAAACATCTGACATTGAAACTAACATAATAAAACATATACCTATTGTCAACGATCCAAAGGAGGCTATCTTTGTGTTGGTTAAATGTGTGTGCAATGAAGGCACCAAGAAAAAGTGTCTGAAACAGTTTGTTACAAAAATCACAAAATTAAATAAGAAATCGTACACAGTAAGCTGCTGAAGGGATTATAGAGGCTCTGCAAATACTTTTGTTTATCCTGATGTAGGATACGTCAACAATATTAATTTGGAACAAATTCTTAGCAACCTAAGGCTACTGCTCAAAAGTTGATGTTTTTTTTTTTGATGTTAAACAATTTTTCTAATATGGGATTTTTATTTTCCACTTTCTTTATTCATCCTCAATAAGTGTACCAGCAAAGTTTTAACAATTTAATTGTGTCTCAAGCAATCCTGTTTGATGGTATATATTCTTCATAATATCGAAAATAAATATTACTTTGATTTCAATTTTCTCCAAGCATACCTTTCTCCATTTTTGGAAACTGCTTTCCATTATATAGAAGATAAATAAATTAACTTTTAAGTACTTCATATCATTAAAGACAGAGTCATCAGCTGGTCTAAATGCAATTAAGAAAAATAGCGATATTAAATGGTTTAATTTTGTTAAGTGTAGAAATCAAACACATTTCTTGTTTTTTATGTAAACACTTTATTAAAAAATACACCCAGCGCCCAGCGCTACAGGGTTTTAGCTGTACAATATATAATATATATTTTACATATAAATATCAATAATTATTATATATACATACTTATATAATGTACATAATAGGTACACTAATAGCATAGATTTGGAAGTATTTTACTAAAATCTTTCGCGTTTATCTTGGCAAATAATATAAAACAAAAATATTAATACGTAAACATTTAAAAGTGTTCATATATAATATAATATTTAATACATAACTGCTTTATTTTTAAATCTTCAAAAAGAAAATCATTCCAAGCACCATTCAGAAACATACATATGCATGTCAGTGATTCTTGAATTGAGCAACGTTTTATTTACAACCTGTTAGCAATTTAGACTTACTGGTATTTGTGTACATGAGTTTGACAAGTAAAGCTTCCTTGAATATTATTGATTAAGGGCCGGTTTAATTATTTCAATCTCCTAATAAAGTTATTAGTTCAATAACTGAAATAAACTCATATTTTTCCTATACATATTAGCTGAATTGTTATTAGACACTCTTATTAGGAGTTTGAAATACCGGCCCTAAATCACAATATAAGGTTAGTATATCTCTAATATTGTAAATATTCACATATCGCAACGATTCAAGCATTATAAAGTGACGAAAATCGTAAATTATGCCTTGGACGATGTTCAAGAGAGACATCCGACCATTTTACTATCGACTTTAATGTGACAGGCGGGCTCATAAAATTGTCTCCGCAAAAAATTTAAGCAGCTGACTTGCTCTCGCCTTGCGAGCGTACATTATGAATATTTGAGATCAAATGGTATTCCAAGTTTGCGTCCAAGTATCAATAAGCTCGATCTCCGATAAGATTTTAATCTTTTCCTCACGAAAATTAATTACCACGTGATAAATTTTCCGTGAAAAGAAAAAAAAACATACCAACAACAAGTTTAATCTAAGATATTGAGGTTGTGTGACACAAAAAAAAAATCATTTTAGCATATGGATGACCGGCAAGGTCGTTGCTTAAGGTTGGTCATTGACATTTGTCCCGGTGTAACGGAGTTTTGTTAGAAAAATCTACAGAAATTTGCATTAACGACCGGAGAACTAACAAATTTAACATATTTCTTTTTTTATTTAAATCAGTAGTATACGTGAAGAGAGATTACCTTGTTATATCTTTTTGTAAACTGATTGAATTACGCCCAAGAAAAGAATTGCATAGTTAATTTTTAATGAAATTCGTATGTTGTATTACAATGACGTAATAATTAATTTATTTTTGTTCTTGATTAGATGGCTCTGAAGATGGCTGTATGCTGAAATCTAATTCTGCAGGTTATTTCTTTTACACAATTTACAATATCACCACAGATAAGTAAACAGATAGCTCACTGAAGCAAAATTGGCCAAATCAGGCGGGCTGCATAAATCAAAGGCTTCAATAATTCGATTTTCTGAAACATAGACAGTGTGGAGGGAGTACCGACTCGCTAGCCGTTTTTTTTTTTTAAATATGCTGCACAGCTGTTAATCCCACAGAAAATTGGAGGTTTATACTTCATTGAATGTGGATTGCTTACGCTCTTATTTAGAATATAAATATTTTCTATAGACTGTTCAGATTGACTTACACTGAGCGTAATGTATTTATTCGCATGTGTCTCATAAGAATATTTAAAGTCAAATTATCAATTTTTTATTATCCCCAAGTAACATCAAATCTATATGGGATATATGGGGGCGTTACCTTTTAAAATTATTTTATGTTACACAGGGTGTTGCAGAAACCCTAAAAGTATCAATGTTGTGTTTTCTTTTTAATGGAATAGCTTCTATGTTATTGTATTTTTTGATTGTCTAATCAAAATAACTATCTGTTTTGATAAGGTTTATAATAACTAAACCTTAAGGGTTTTCTAAATATCATGTTTCAAATACCTAAGAGGTATTTAAATTATATAAGCGAAATTTACAATGAAGTGTTGCCATTTCAATGGTAGCGGTAGCGGTACGTGCCTACGCGAGCGCTGACTGACGACTGAAGTACAGCGCTCCGAATGAACTCACGCAGATTTCCACACTATTTGATCTAGGGTTCCAATTTAAGCGAAAGCCGCTGCCAATTCTCCCGTAAGTTATCTGTATTACTTATCTGTGATATAACCTCATTGGCTATTTAAATAACGGGTCATCCAAAAGAAATATTTCATCAACTCTGTTTGGTTAAACAAAAGTAGATACACATAATATTGATTCCCAACATTTAAATTATAAAATGATAAATATGTAGGTTGTTCCATTTAAAATAACTGGATTAGGGATTATATTTTCGGATTGTGAAATATTGATTATGATAAAACCTTTGTAAAATGTTTCTTTCCAAATACAATCAAAAATGGAGTTGCAATAAAAGATCCGGTATACGTTAAGACACCCTGTACATACAAATAACGCATAATGTGTCTCACGGTATTCTGCTAAAAAATTGCCATACCTGCCTGCTCGTATGCATGCATGCATTTCTAAATTAATGGCGTATAGCCTTAGCGTATTTATGTATGCAGTACCTACCTACTGGCGTTATTGAATGAGCGTAATATATTCTGCGGTTTAGCCGTTTTACCATTTTGAAAATAAACACAAAAATGCCCGCTGACTAATACCTGTAATCTGGTAAATGCTCCAGTTTCAGTGTTTAGTATGCGGGAGCAAGTTTTATTTCTTCTATATGCTTATGAATTGCGTATATCAAATCGTTGGTATATACAGTGCAGTTCGACGATATTTGTACGGTGGATACGTTTAGTTGTGAAATAAATATCTAGTATTATTTTTTTTCCATCATAAATTTAAAAGGATTTGTGCAATTTTGCTAAACTGTGGTCCGTTGACACAGCTGTTGTGTAACAAAACATCCATATTAAAATTACTATTAATATCAATCCATCCAAGTGTAGAATTTGTTTTTTTTAATTAATACCCTTTCTCTCCATTAGCGCAGAAAATTTTAAAAAATCCAATATTAAGGAACCTAATTTTTTATTAAATTGATAGAACAAGCCACTGAAAGTTAAACAAACACATGCACTGCATAGGCTTGGCTAACAGTCCACTGTGCCGGGAATGTTACCAAGAAGACGAGACGCCGGAACACATTTTATGTGACTGCCCGGCGTTTGTCCAACTCAGAGGTTCCATCTTGGGGGAGTACTGGCCCAGCATGGCCGATTTTGGTGGCGCCTTGCCTGCTGCACTGCTCGAGCTCGCGCTCAGTTTGGGCTGGCTCGGATAGGCTGTGGGCGAGCGACGCCACCTAGGGGAGGTAGCACAATGGGCCCGGTAAGGGTTGCCTAAGTGCACGTTGTTACCACCCTCCCCGACATAAAATCCAGGATGCAGATAGAACAAGTTTTGACAATATTATTTTTATCTATTTTTTCCTTTTAATATATCACAGATCAAATCTTCAAATCAACACCTAACTACATCTTTTCCCAAGCAAGAGTTGATGAAATATTTTCAATATTTACTTTTTTATCGCGCTCGTTTCTTACTTCTTGTTCACACGAGTTCGTTCTTCAGTATTTAATATTATTTTTCTTAAAAAAGATTCTTTATGTAAGGTATCAAAATATACTATCAAAAAAAATTACACGAATCACGTATTGTACAATTAAAAATAAAATTTTAGGAGTTTTTAGAATTTTGTCAAAATTAAATATTTAAATTTTTATCGGTATCGTTCATTACTTTCTACCTACACTGTATACATCAACAATCTGTAAATGTACCACTTAAAACATTACACAATCAATTTACTCCGGCTGTCGGTAAGTTGGTATCGTAAGTACATTTACATCGCTCACAATTGGTATACCCTTCGAGTAATGTTTAAGTGAACAAGTAATGTATGCACACATAACTGCGTTTTCGTTCATATAAATCGCCATCAGCTGTTTTCTCAGATTGTTCCTTTCAACATTCGTCAAGTGATTTAGATTTGTTTACACAGTCTCATATATCGGCAGAATGTAAATTACCTTTTTATAAAGTAGTTTTGTAATGTAATCTCATAACAACCGTTTTGTAGGTATAGGAATGGAATAGAGTTTCGCCTTTTTTTGTTAATTCCCCTATCTATTTCTTTTAGGTATTTGTACACATCTGGAAAGAATTACATATTGCCTTATCTACAATGTATAAAATTATAAAATAATATATCAAAATATATGTGACAAATGTTTTGTTTTATTCTTTTTTTTTTGTTCTAAATTTGGAAGTGTTTTATTTTATATATTGATTGTTTTGTAAATTGTAGTTGTTTATCTAAGTTTATTTTAAGGTTTCTAAAAAAGCATATATATTTTTATTTTGTTTAATTAATTATTATACCACTTTTAACCTGTCGATTGCCATAATATGAATAAAAGAAGGATGAAGATATGGTTTCTATGAGTTTACAAAGTCGAGAAATACGCATGCTGTTCACAGACCTGATGGACTGCCAATGAACATGAAAAGACTAAAGGACATCTTGGAACACAGGCGTCATTATATGCGTCATATTTCATGTAGCGTCATGCTTACGTTAGTTTTCTTTAGGAAGTATTAGCGTTAAGTCACGTTAAGTTTTCTGCAAGTTGACAAGTGTTACTGATGGTACCTAACCTTGCAGTTTGATTGTTTTATTTACTTTCTTTACTTTATTCTTTCACGGACTCTTTCGAATATTATATATTATTCACCCGATATTTGTGTGTTAGGTGTAAGGCTGTGGTGTAAGTATGCATATTATAGCATTAACAATTGAGCTTATATGACAATTAATCCAGGTAGTTTTTCCTAAAGAAAAGTGATGCCATCGTGTCGTGTAAAATCTTGCAAAAGCAATAGTTACAAAGATGACGGAGAACTAACTTTTCATATCTAACTTGCAGAATAATGCCATAGCTTAAAGATATTCTGAAATTATGATAATACTTAGTGTTTCTATGTGAAATAATTTTTTGTAGAATGCCCAAACATTGTTGTGTGGATTACTGTTACAGGGGGTACAATAAATCCCTGCAAAAGTAAGGGTGCATACGTTTGTTCACTACATTTCCTCGAAAAGGATTTTGATAGAACGGGACAGATTGTGCGAATTAAAGAGGGAGTTATTCCAACATTGAATTCGGACAAAGAAAATCTAAAAAAGTCTATTTTTATTTAGAATCACTTGATATTCCTGAAAACAAAGGGTAGAGGTAAATAAATGATGTATAACATATATATTTCTTTAAATTTTCTTCACTATTTCTTAGGTAAATTAATCTGCCCATCAAAGGAGGTACGATATATTTGCCAGTTCACCGAAAAACAAATTCGGAAAGTAATGGTCTTGACAGGAAACAAGATCCCACAAGAAGAAAATTTTCTAACGACTTTTGTTTATTTACTATCAAGTAATGTTCCCCAAAACATTTTTTCTAGTTTATCCCATCATTTATTGATATGTCACCTCTGGAAGAAACTCATGTTTCAATTTTAAGAAAAACCATAATATCGTCTTATAGCAAAATTAGATTTCATAATTTAGCGAAGAAGTTTACAGAAAAAATACAAGGAAAATCAATAAGGAAGGAATTAAGTAAACTAATATTATTTAATCATCAATAAATTATACAACAACTACTGCAGTATATTATTTACCCCTAAAGACAACATACAATGTTGGATTGCTATGGCAAGTCGTGAAGATCTCATGAAACTTGTATTAGATTTTTCCTACGTATTTTTATATGGCCTTGAAAGCAATTTTTTCTTTACTCTCTTATTAAACCTGAGAACGAATGAAGTATATGTTTCCAGTTAATCGTAAGTTTAGAAACTGTGGTTCATGGATAGGTTTCAAGGATGGTTGCCCGGCGCACAATACCCGCGATGTCAATATTTTAAATGCCGTTTTTGAAGATAGATTATTGTCTTATTTTTTTATTTACCGTCGGATGGAATTTTGTGAATTAGTGATTAATAAATATTCATCCACTTTGCCTAAGTACATGTTCATTCTATTCCTAGCACTGACCACGTGACATAAAGATTTTTATCCCCTCCAATATTTAGTAAAAGGGCATTTACACGTACCTAATATAAAAATCAACGGATCAAGCACAGTTCCCAAAAAGAAAAATGAAAAATGGGTACCCTTAGAATTATCAATACCTCAAAGTAAGTAGTTTGTACGTATTGCCAATCGAATTGCCAATGTTTTTTTTTTTTAAAGGTATACGCTCGTTAGGCCAAAGATTAATATTTGCAGTTCCTTAACAAAATAATAACACGTCCAAACATTGTGGTAATGTAAGAAAGAAGGCACATTAGCGACGGTATTACGATTATGATTATCAACATTTTTTCTCTCACATTTTAAGTAAGATACATACATACATGCAATAAACAGTAAATTTTGCAGCTTAGATATACATCAGGTTCAAGATAAAAATGCTTCTCATCTGGGCTAGATCAACACATTCAACAAACCTTTCAGAAAAAGAGCTAACATTTGGGGTGGCTGCATCTGTTTCTAACACTAAACACCGAAAGAAAAAATAAAGGAAATTGAAATAATAAAAAAAAAGAAATTAGTTAAAACATCATTTATTTTATGAAAAGTTCGTAACAAAAAAAAAATCTGAGCAAAAAATAATAGGAGAATGGTACATTTTTTTTTTAATTTTTCGTTTTAACTTATAAAATTTTTTTAAATTAAATACAAAATAAACAAAAAAATAGAATTAAATAATAATAATAATAATTAAGTAGCTATATTTTGTACATACGACATGCATTATACAAAAAATAAAATAGTTATTACAATAATAGTAATTATAATAATTAGACTAAACATAACAAACAAAATCACTTGTCACAGAAATTAAATCATCATATTGACAAACAATCGGCAATTCCAGGTATAGAAAAGAAATAAATAATATTTTAATGATTTGTTACAAATTAGAATTAAATATACATACATATACAAATTAGTTATTACGCAAAAAAAATGGGAGATTCAAATTATTTGAGTAATTTTTGTTATTTTTTTTTTTTAAATATTTTTAACATTTTTTTAAATGCTGATCGATTAATTACTAAATAACAATTTTTATTTATTTTAAGTTAAATTATTTTCTTGTCGCTATGTTGCTATTTTGAACACTTTTCAAAGAAATAAATTTAATTCCTTCGAGGCTTAACAATTACAACAAAACGTATTTATGAATACAATACAATAACACATATATAAATGAGATGGGAGATATAAAAAAATATATATATTATACAGCGTTTAAGAAACATTATTAGTCATAAATAATAAGGGTTAAAAGCCATCACTAATTTTCTTTGTGGTGGCACATATTTTATTCCTAAAAAGGGCACGTGGGTAACATATTTTCTTTCATTTTTCATTTAATCTTATAATAGATAATTTTTAACTTCTTTTAAACATCTGGCACAAAGGGAAAACACATTATTTTTTTTAATTTCTCCAACAGAAAAGCAATATTTAAAACATTGAAAGCCAAAGATTGTTTTTAACATTCTTTTTTTCTCAGTAAGATCTACCCTATGTATGTATTGTACAATTTACCACTATACAACAAGGTGAAGATTAAATATTCAACCTGCATTGTATACATATAACAAAGTCATGTATTTACAATGTTATAATTACATTACAGTAAAAAAATAAACATTAATAAGTATCACAGCATTTTCTTTATTTTTTTTTTGTTTATTATTATTTCAGATATCCGTTCATTTCAAAGCCCCAATCAACGTTTCATTGATTGACTATAAACCATGTGAAATACGTAACCAGCAAATATGAAAAATTAAAGGGAATAAATATCAACTTATCGAAAATTCTTTTGTGTTATTTTACATATTTTGTTGCTCACAGAAATGATATCCATAATAATAACACAATTCAATGTGTATTTACAAAAGTGTGATACGTAAACTAGTCTATATGTATATAGGGACAACAGTCGTTTGTTTTAGTGGAAATTATCTCGAATGAAAGTTAACATTATCAAAGACTATTATTCGATATGTTATATGAAGATGTAATTGTAAATTTGATAGGAATTTACAGGTAAATGTACGAATATAAAAAGGCTGATCAGAATTAAATGAATCACACCACTTTTATCCTTGTTATTATTGTCCGCAAAAAAATGGTTTCAACTGTGAATATAGTGTTTCGAGTGCTGATTAAGATACAAGATAAATGTGTAGTCTATACAAACATATAAGAAAGCTACTCACAAAAACTTGAGTGTAAAAACTAGAGTGTAAGAAATACTAACATAGGTACATAAGCATACATACAATTAATTTACTTGGTATATGTTCAGAGCAAAGTATATGATATGACAGATGGTTTGGCGATGGGTCTGGTTATGCATAACATGGAATCCAACTTAATTATCAATAATGATAATAGTTAATCCTCCTATAGCAAATATTATAGTCATTATGTTGATGACATTTTCATTGTGTGGCATTGTCGACATGGTACATGACTTTCTTCGTTATACAATTTGCATATAGCTCTGTAAAATTCACTGTTCAGTTAGAATCCGAAAAACATGTAAATTCTTTTGACATTACACAAAACATAGTGTTGAAGGTATTGTTTTCAACATTTATAGAAAATCCACACATACAGGCGTCACTATTAACACAAACTTATTAGCATTTTCCATGCCATACACATGTAATATCAAAAAGAATTAAATACCATTGGAGTCATTATTGCCCATCCCTAATTGATAAGCTCTTGTATAAAATTACTAAAAAAACGAAACTAGGGAAAGGTCGACTGTACTTCATCTTTAGAGATTAATAGTTGTAGGTGGGAATGTTGGTTTTTGTCTCTCCCCTATATTGCATCCATTTCTTATCCGTAGTTAATGTTTGCATATCTTCTAAATCCAGACATAATTTAGATCAATATCTCTTAAACAACAAAGATGAGATTCACAAAATGTTAGGCAGTGGAGGTTACCTCCTCCGTTGTACCACATGTCAAAGTAAATATGTAGGCAGAAATTTTAAAGTGGGTCTCAAGGAGCATATGAGATGTTTATTACCTGACAGATCTTGCAGTTTCCAAAACATATGGTGAAGAATAACCATCAATTCATACCCGAAATAGATTTTAGAATATTACATTTTGCGGACAGAGGTTTGTTTTTGATTAATCTTGTGAATTTAAAGATTTTTAAGTTACAATTGTTTGGTAGATTTATATCCTTTAACGTTCAAACACAATTCGACTCAAAGCCGACTTTTTTACGTTTTACCTTAGTTTTCTACTTTAACGTCCTTCTGTATTTTATTAACAGATGGCGCTGCATCTCTTCCAATTTTATTTTTTTTCTATTTGCTTCTCAACCCGCTATTTCGTTATTGTTACGAAGTCGTTTGTCCTTTGATTGATTTTCTTTGTGTTAATTCTTGTATAGTTTTATATTATCTAGTGTTACGATGATGCATTGGTTTATATGTTTTAAATTTTTACAGTTCTTAGTTATTGTAGGCAAAAATTCATATGATGGAAGGGTTTCTAGAAGTTAATGATTTTACATCAGTTTTTAAAAATCTAAGCATCCCCAATACCGTCATTTAAATTAACCCTTTGTTGACCGTCGGTACTTGTAAGTACCTTACTAAAAAACTATGTAATTTCTTATTTAATCTTAAATGTGACAAATTGTCCGTTAGTAGTTATTGTATCAAATATTCCCTATTTCTTGTATTAAAATTAGGTTGGCAAAACTGAACTTAAAGTACCGGACCTATTTTCAAAAATAAGAAAAATAAAAATTCCAAAAAAAAAAACGCTGAATATGTCTCTTTAGAACTAACTTTATGAAGAAAAACACAAAAAAATTATGAAAACTAAAATTTTTCGTATCTTGGGCAACAAAGGGTTAAATCAAACCCCCTCTCCCTCCCCCCAAAACCTTTATCGCAGTTTTCTAAAAAATACTGAGCCAGCCTAAATTTTTATTTTAATCAATTCCAGGTAAAAAGTGAATTTATTTTAAAAAATATATGCAAAATATGGGGTTGGCTTAATTTTTTAAAAAATGACATAAAAAACGTAGGATTGGCTCAAATTTCATTTTGTTGTTAAACTAGGCGGTAACTGGGACTTCTTACATTTTTAAAAAAATTACGTAAAAATTGAAGACACCACGACATTTAAAAAATGATGTAAAAAGGGAGATTAACTCAATTAAAAAAAAAAACAAATGACGTTAAAGATAGGTTGGCCCGATTGTTTTTTTTTTTTTTTAGAAAATATGTGTCAAGCTGGAATTTCAATTTTTAGAATATTATATAAAATGTGGAGTGGATCAAATTCTTAGGAAATAAAAAGACACCTCGATTGTTAGAAAAATGACGTAAAAATCAGGGTTGGCTCGGTTTATGGTTACAGTTTTTATGGGATCATAATAAGAAAGACTTTAAAAAAAACAACGTTCCAAAAAAACATCAGATTTACCTTTTTTAATTTATGCCAATAATTACGGAACTTTGTAAATTGCATAAATTAAATTATATTGATTTTTCTTTTTAAATGAAACACTCTGTATATATTTTTAAAATTTCCATAAATAATTCGATTTGTGACACAAAATTTTCAAACACTATTGTTGCAAAATAGAATATAAAGAACTAGGATATGTATTTTAACGTAGATTTTGATTCTGTTCATGTTTAGTTTCTAAAAATTGCGTTTTCGTAATTACATCTTAATCAGCATTAAAAACACTCGATCTTCGTACATTTAACCTTAAAAAATCTGTACGATCAACGATAGCAAAGTTAACAATGATGCTCAGCACGATTTTTATCATTTTACTTATACTACACACATACTGAAACGATATTAATAAATTAACACATTCATATTTCATATCTGGCAAACTTAACATGCGATTTTCATGAAAAAAAAAAAAACCGATTAATTTCGCAAACTAGATCTGGTTTTTAAAACACCAGATATCTACATATATGCTTTTGCTCTTCAAAAAACAGAAAGAAACAAAACGGGTATAAACAAATTTAATGCATAGAGAGCGAACAATTTAGCCACTGGCCACTGGTACATTTGGCACTAAAAACAACAACACGAAATTATTAACCGAGATTAAACACATTTTAATTTCATTAAATTTAAATAAAGCCATTATTTATCCGTTAAAATCGTATACGACTTCTGTAATCATTGATTCTCGCGAATAAATTTGACAGGTCTACGTTATCAGTACAATGACGTTCTAAATAAATTAAATAATTTCCGAATCTTTACAAGATGACGCGTCGCCACTGAATGGCATTCATATGACGAAGCCGACGACTCTGTGACAACTAATCGATGCGATGGTAACGCCATCTCGTCGACAAGTCCGCAAATTCGGATGCGCCATCTGTATGTGGTGTTCGGTACCACCGTGACAGAGAGTAGAAGGGGTTTGTGCCGAATTTTCGATACCGGCAAGTTTAGTAAATTTATATTTTGTTAAAAAAAAAAATAATAATCCATCAGGCATTACAGTTTACAATAGACAATATGCAGATATATTAATGAGAGATCGACTAAATGAAATTGAAATACATGGCAAGTATATATGGCAATAAATTAATTATTCAAGTCTTTAATTATGCTAATACTACCAAAGTAACTAAAGAATTTGATTAGGTGTGGGTTTGGATTGGCAAGAATACCTATAATTTAGTCAAAATACTGTTTTATGACCCTACATGGTGCATGTTCTTCCCTTTTCAAAGCAGGGTGTATCACCAGCAAGCACCGAGGATATTTATTTTCTCTCATTTTCCTTGTTGCACGTCCAAATACAGTAAAATTCTGTGATATACAGTATGGAGTTGTTTAATATTTTAGCATTCATTGGTTGAAATTGTCTAGTTTTGCTTTCTGTTCTGAATAAGATAAGCAAAAAATTAATAATTTTAGGGAATTACGCATTATATACAAAACCGGTATCGAAACTTCGCCTTAAAACCATCACAACATGATTATTCTCCGTAAGAGAAACAGATAACATTAAAATAATAAATAAATTATTAAAAGTATAGCATCACCGCGTGTGTTGTGCTCATCTTCACCTCCCCCAGTATCCACCAACAACACACTGAATCACAACCAACTCTTCTCTGACGCTTTCCTTTTACTCCTCAGTGCTGTTGGGCTTCAGTTTTCACGACGGTGGCGCCACCCACCGCGTCAGGTTCGTAACGAGCGTGCGTACGCATATGCCTGGTTATCATATCTCTACGACAGGCCGCGTAAGGGCACTGCGGACACTTGTACGGCTTCTCACCAGTATGCGTTCTTTGATGCGTCGATAGATGATCGGATCTGGAGAAGACCTGCCCGCAGACTCTACACGTGTAAGGTTTGACACCCGTATGTAATCGCATGTGTCGCGTTAGCATATCGCTCCGGGCAAAAGAACGTTTGCATACCTCGCAGAGATAGGCTTTCGCTGTACTATCGCCGGAAGTTTGTCTACTTTTATGGCGACTCGCCATGTGTTTCGCCAAACGATCGTGGAGGCTGAACATTTGTCCGCAGACTGGACAAACGTAGGCGACATCAGAACCAGGAGGCATTTCTTCAACTACTGGCGATACTTCTAGATTATAACGCGACGCTACTGATTCTTTCGTCGTGGGAGATGCCACGTCACCTTTTACGACAGGTACATTTACAGATCCTCGGGCTGGTAAAAAAGTATTAGGTAGTAATTGTAGGGGCGTTTGGACCAAACAATCGACGCTAACGACTCTATCCCGGGTCTTCATCGACAGATCCAAAGGCGAATCCTGCGGACTCGAAGTCTCTGACTCGAACGATCCACCTCGTCCTGTATTCACCGCCAGAGGATGTACCGGCCATCCTAGCGATGCGCGCGCCCTCTCCGCTTTAGCGGCCTCGAACCACAGCGGAAGGTCAGAATCGGAGTGACTGCGTCTTCTGAAGATATCAGGCAGGTACTTTGAGTGCAAGTAATGCTCGAAACTGTAAGCGGTTGGAGCCGGCGATGCTGGCGTTAAAGGCGATATGGGGCTCGCGGGAAAGAACCTATCGTACGGGTGCAGAGGGGGTGGATGATGCCCCATCCCCGTCACGCAAGAGTAACATGGGCAAGGTCGCGGTAAAAGCGGAGGACTGGAACTGGCATCGTCCTCTTTAAGCCGCAAAGGGCTGAAGCTAATCCTCGGAGAATCGCTGGAACTATGCGGCGATTTATTACTGGAACTGGCCGGGCTGAAGACGTCTTCGTCCTCGCTGACCGCGTTGAATCTCTCACGATCTACGCTGTCAAAGCGGAAGACCTCTGACATAGGATGTTTGGGCGTCTTCAACGCGCGCGTCTCATCCTCCTCTTTGATGTTGTTATTCAACTGTTGGATGTTGTTGTTGATCGTGGGCGTGGTGGGGGCGCTGGATGCGTGTCCGGTCAGTTTGTCGAGGACTTGGCTCAAGCGTTTCCGTTTGCGTTGCTTGCCGATTGGTCTGTTGTGATTGGCGGCCAATGGGTGATTGTTGTTGTGCGGCTTGTCCGCTGTAGTTGTCGTCGTGGTGCTTTCGACGGCTGTCTCCGCCATAGTCATTAGTTCGCGGCGGCAATGGGCCGCGGAACCCGGCTGTGTCTTCTGGCGGCTCGTGCCGCAATTGGCATTCTCGAGTGTCGGAGTGTGGTTGACGGTGTCCGTCAGCTTGCGGTGTTGGATGACGTGGATTTGACCATCTGCAAATAAAGAAAATAACTTTAATTAAATCTTAGAATGGAACGTAAAGGCTGATAATGATAAAGGTTACAAATTTTTCTTTTAAGTACGTTGCAATTGTATGGCGTACGGGGAATATCATTAGATATTTTCAGATCTTATTTGACTAATCGTAAACGAATTGTTCAAGTTCCTGCTATAGTTGATAATATTCATACTAAAATTAGTAGCGGATGTAAAAATGTCAACTAAGGTGTCCCACAAGGGTCCATACTTGGTCCATTATGATATCTTACATTTGTAAATGATCTGCATCTCTCAGTAAATACGGGCAAGCTATATCAGTATGCCGATGATAGGTCGTGCGTCGTGGTGGGTGACTCTTTGGATGTTTGTCGATAAAAGTAAATAAAGTGATACATGATATGATTACTTGGTGTGGGCCATTACGGAGCCATAAAATCAATTTTGATTTTAAAGGAATTTTATGTAGTTGGTAGGTCATTTTCTCCTGAGCAGGTTATTAGTTACTAGGTGTTTCTTCTTATAGCACACCAATCGCCTAGTTTTTAAAGAAATAAATAAAAAAAAACTTAAAAGCTGGGTTGGTTAGATATTTAGCAAATAACTTAATTTTTGGAAAATTATTTAAGAGCGGATTTTCAGAAAATTACGTAAAATATAGAATTAGCTTGATTTTTAAAAAATGATTAGCTTGGTTTTCTACAAAGTCAAGGCTTAGTCTCCCCTAACGAGCCGCCACTGAACTAGAATCAATGCTAAGCAATCAGAATTATGTAAGAGACATTAACTTGAATGAACAATGTGAATGTTGTTTGCGATATTTACTACTAATAGGTTGTTACATTATTTATTTGCTGTTATCAACGGAGAAGATCTAATGTCTTTAGATTAAAAGTATCATGTTCTGGTAACTACTAATAAGTAGTTCATGGATAATTAATTTACACAATATCTAGATAGGTAATTGGATATCACATGGAAAAGTATCTAATTTATTTAGCAAAATTGTTTCTTTACATCTGACACAACGTTTAAGTGGTGCAACTATTTCTTGATGTTATCAAACGTTTTTAACATTAAATTCATATAATCATGTACTTTCATTCGAATATTTTTCTATTATACAATCGATATTTGTTTTCGTGGAGTATGCATCAGTTCATCGCCTAGATTAACGTAAATAGTTGAGGATGCGGTTAAATTTCCGTTAGTTCTAGATTAAAAAAATGAAACAAAACCGCACCTTCAACTTTGCCTATTTTTACGGTTGAATGGGGATAAAACATCCGTTTCGGAATTCCGCGTAGGTCGTGCGGTTTTATTTGGAGGTTTCCCTAGAAGCTAGATTATATAGAAAATATCTTCAGTTAATCGGGGTTTAAATTATGTAAAAAAACGAAGTTTAATAGGTTATAAAACAAAGTTTTAGGCTATTTGTTTTAGATCGTGCTGCAATGCGGCCAGCCAGCGGGAGGAGGTAGTTGGCCCACTCTATAGCCTGGCTGCAATGCGCTCAGTTGCGTCTCGACACCTAGAAACCACTGCAGCGTTTAACTAGCTTTATGTGCCGGGAACTGCGGATGCCGATAATTTAAATGTTGGCAATTCTGATTGTGGAGAGATCGCCGCAGATGTGAATCTTAGACTAAACAGACGATTTACGTTGGCATTATATAACTTTGTTTAATACTTTTATATTTAAATTAATGTAGAAGTAAAGTAATGACTTCGCTAACAGTATCAAAAGGAAAGAAAATATATAGAGGTATTTATAGTGTTCCCACATCGCTACTAAAACAAAACATTCGAGCGAAAATTTAATAGGAAATAATTATTTCATTAGTCGCTGTTGGTAATAATAAGTAATAAATGACATCTAATAATGTGAAAAGTAAATTCAGGGTTATTCACGCTATTCGCCACGGAATATTGGGGCAAAAAAAACGTGACATTCAAAAAGTTTTACTTTTGGGATATTTGAGGGCCTATTATGCATACTTTTTAAAATTATTTTCATATTATACAGGGAACATCCTGTTAATTGTTTTTTTGCATAATTTGACTTTCTTTTTTTTAAATAACTTACTTATTCTGATTTCTCATGAGTCTGTATTCGTATTGTTTCCGGGCAATTATATTACCCCGAAACCGTACAGGTATTTTACTTGTGTGAGTAAAAACTACTTTGATGTAAAAATACACCAAGGAAATTTACTACTAGTGTATGCAAATTACTAAGTAAAATGAAATTTACTCAGTAAAACTTACGATAAAGAATGTCCCTAGTAAAAATCGTTAGGTATAAATTTTCCTACTTATAAACTTCAGTAGTATCGGAAAAATACCTACACGTAGTAAACTTTATCGGTAAATTACAAATTTTAGGGATATTCCTATACAAAATTGCTTTATGTATGTTTAGGAATTTTCCTAAATAAATAGTAGAGCTCCATATGAAATTTCCATGCTAAACGATTTTTACTAGGGACCTTTTTTATCGTAAGAAATTTACCCAGTAAATTTCATTTTAAAGCCTTCACAGCTTTCTACAATAAAACTTTAGCAAGGGGTCTCTGATTGCTCACACATGAAAAAATTGCTCACAAAGTTGAAAATGACGCTTAGAGTTCATTTTTAAGGTAGTTGTTGCCAATTTCATTGGGAACAATAAAAGTCCTGCTACAATGCAATTATTACCGATTAGCTGGGGAACAACAATTAGATGGGTAGGGAATGCTATTATATTATTTCATTGTGGTTAATTTTCGTTTGTATTCCTTTTACCATTTTATTTGTTTCTTACAGGTGTATGGACATGTGGTGTCTGAAAATCCATTTTCTACGTTCGCATTTGATTTTTGTTTTGGTGACGTAAGTGACGTACATGGTGAGAGATTTCATCAACAAATAAAAGCAGTAGAGCGATATTATCAAGGGTTTTCAGATGAAGCAATGTTGGCAGACTACGAATGGTTCCGCGTGAAAGAAACGGATTCCAAAACCAACTGAAGACAAAGAAAGCAAGAGCCAAAACTATTTCTAGAATACTCTACCACATTTTGGTGTCGATGTCATCTGGCAATAATATGCTTGTCATGTTGGCTTGGAATCTTAGTAAAAAAAAAAAAAATAGGGCAAGCATAAAAATTTAAGAAAGTTGTTTCACAATCAAAATTGTGGTGTCTTTTTCAGCAAGCTTAGTAATAAAGATATTCCAATTAAACTCAATAAATTACCAACAAAATTAATACCTACCTTCACAAAATGTGGAATTTGGATTTAGTCACTCAATCGTGAATATCTTTATTATTTTTCAGACGATTTTCTTCTGCTTAGTGCGTGGTTTTTTGCATAAAAGTATAAGCTTCACGTACATGAGGAGAAACTAGACGTTTTCACCGGTTTCTATATTTCCGTGGCCACAGAATCAGTGTAAAAATTAAATCAAAATATTTTCATCGATATCTTTTGAATCGCTTAAGCAATTGAAGATCCTATTATATGCATTTGTTTATTACTTCAGTGTCTTTCATTTGGTACCAACAACCACCAAATCGGATATATCTAGCTGCAGATATGGTTTTGTAAAATAGAAGGTCAAAAAAAAAAATGTAAAAATCGCAAGATCTTAGAAACTGTTTCATAAAAAAAATTTAGCATTGATTTTCAAATTCACCGGGTGAAGATCCATTGAAAAAGTCGCCTCTCATCAAATGTACATGAAAAAAAATTGTAAAATAATGTTATTTTTGTTGTTCCAGGTAAATAAAAATTGTTAACCTTCAATATAACATAAAGTTTTTCGGTAATAATTTTCGGTAGTTGTAACATCAACAATTTTTTTTTATTAGTGGACCTTTTGGAACTACAAAATTTGTTAAATTTTTGTTAATTTTAACAACTCTTTTACTACTGCGTAGAATCTGCTATTTTTCCCTTGTCAGTCGTTCGCGTTTCTTTTCATACTTAATAGTTGAATCGCTTTTGCTTTTTTCCATCGATAGAATAAGGGCCCTGCGACTGCAGCTAAGCGATAGTGAGAGCAGTTCTAGTCACGATTCCTCTTCATTCATACATATTTCATAACGGGGTCAGGTATATCAGGTGTCTGACTGCGCGTTAACGGAAAGATATCGATTGCGCCCAGAATTTCTTCGAAGCCAAGACGCGAGATTACTACCCGAGGATTGACCGAGATCCTACGGAAGCACCCGAACTGAAATAAGTTTTAGTCAGATGCATTTCTCATAGCCCCCATGTCATATAAGTGGCGACATCTCTACGTACTACGATGGAAGTAAGATTAATTGAAATTAAACCATGAAAATAATATTTCACCGAACGAATCGAATTATTTCTTCATTAATCAATCAATTTAAATATCACTGGATAAGATTTTGACAACCGCCTAACTTCAGGAACAAACAGCACCAAATAAAAGTAGCTACTGCATAACTAGTACGATATAAATCCCACTCATTCCTTGTTAGGTTTGTTTTGTCTGATGTTGCGAAAGCTACATATTTCTTTATTTGCTTATCTAAGTATATACATATAATATGTAAACACCACAAACACCACGCGGTGATAATGACTACCTATCGTGTTGGACAGTGTTGGTGTTAAAATCAGCAAGGCCAATCCGCAATTGAAGGAACTATCGTAGGTTATATTACATGCCTCGTTTCTTTATCCTGAGATAAAGTAAAGTGGTACAAAAAAGAATTCTCGGTATGACTAAATCGTGAATAATAATCAGCGTGAGTGAAGTGGGACGCATTTTTTTGGCTGCTGTAACTAGAGAGAGTCGTCAACCAATGTTTAGACAAGTTGGAATATTGTGACGTTATATATAAAGGCAGGTTATATAATTGCTTACAATTTGATTAAAAATTGAGTTTTATCAAACAAGTTTTGCAGCCCCCACCATGCATTCATTACATCATTAAAATTAGTTGAAGTTTCACAATTATAAGAATTTTTTTATTTACAAACATTTATTAACTCCCTTCATTCCAAACTAAGTAAGTCGAAATTGCAGTTTTGTTTTATACTATTTAATGCATAACAGAAAACGAAGATGATTTATGTTGAACAAAACACTTTGCTCTTCTGCCAAACATTAAAGGATGAGTGGAATAGCATTAGAGTAAAAAATAGGTTCATTCAAAAAATGCTTATTATCTAGAAATAAAAAAAGAGCAGCACTAACTTAGGATATACGCAAAATATGATTTATTTGCATGCCTAAAAAAACATCTTTCTTACCCTTAAATTTTAACAGTTTTCCTAGCTTAAGAAGTTGCACGACACTTGTTTCTAGGAATAGCTATTTGTGTTATCCTAGTTAAGTACATAACAATAATCAGGATATGTTTAAACACAATATATTAATATCAAATCTGGCATGGCCATTGCTTATATATAAGATGACAAAAGATACTCAAAGTTTGGCCTTATGATATTTGGAGAGATTATAGTTGTTTTTAAATTGGCTATATATTCATATAGCTACAATATTTTCTATCATTGTTCGACATGGAATGGGTGAAAAGAGATATAACGGGGATAGCGCTGTTTTGCGCATCCCCAATTACATTTACATAACGTGCCAATTTGCATTGACATGCTCATCGACGATCGGCGTTCTCGATCACGCGACACTGAAATGCACATGTGTAGTTCACTGCAATTGTCCTCCCTTTTGGCTTTCCCTGTGTTAGGTGCGGTTGTGAAGAATAGTGCTCTCTCTTGATGTTTTAATATATATACTTCCCAATTTATTTATTACAATCTTACTATATTACTCTGGTAGTTTCAGTTAATAAACCGTCTTCAGGCACTTACCTAGTGATGTAATAGCACTAATAATCAATTGTCAATGGAAGAAAATGTGAAAATTACCGAAAGTAGAATACAATTGTCAATTGCAGCTTCGGAGAGGGTACGCCCGCAATGCGGTAGCGTAGTAGTGTAGTAAAATTATAATAAATAAATTAGGAAGTACTACAGAAGACTGCTGTTTTGTTTTACATATTTGTGTTATGTTAAAGTCTGTTATTTGTGAATTTGCTTTGTTTAAGAATATATGTTTCTAGTTTGTTAACATAGTGTATCTTTACTACCTGCTTTGATCCTTTGAACAATGAAATGAAACTTTAACCATAAATTATAGAATTAATGATAAAAATATTAGAAGTGCTACAGGCGACTGAAACATTTTAGAACTGCAAGGTAGACATTTTACGTTCTACATTAGATAAAATTCACAATAAGAATTAGTACAAATTATTGCAAATATATAGTAATTTGCATAAGTATATACTACATATAGGTATTGCTTAATATACAAGTTGAAACTTATCCACACAACAATGTAGCATTAAGTTATATATCTTTTGTGGATGTTTCAATAAAGGTAAGTAAAATTTATTATAAAATTATAATAATTTAAAATAATGAGTTGAATAAATATTACTACAACAGGTGTTAATTTATGCTCACCAGTATATAGAAAAGTCACACAAAATTGTATACAATTTTATTACAATAAATACTACTTTATCTTACAACGTTGTTGAAAGAAAACTAACTGTTCATTCTTGTTTTTCATACAAATTGTAAGAATTAATGCTACAAACTTAGTGCTACAATTTGATGGTAAGCATTGCTACAAATTGTACTTGTCCTTATATGTTTGTAGTAACATTTCCTACATTTTTCTCCCTGTTTGGGGACTGCTATTATATTGATAGCATTTGTAAACGCTCTCCCTAAGCTATTATCATGTACGCAGATGATACTACTTATTTGGTATATGAGACGTCTAAATGTAATACGAGTGATGATGCACAAATTATGCTGAATGAATTCTTCAACTGGTTTGAGAACAATAAGATACATTTGAACACCGATAAAAGCGTCTTCATTAACTTTACGTCGTCTGTTATGAAGGTAAATGAAAACTATCTGTTTCGTCTAAAGTCTACGTCGATAGAACAGGTTTTAAATGCTAAGTTTTTAGGTCTGTACCTTGACAACAGCATGAATTGGGAATCACACATTGCTAATTTATCGAATAAATTAACATCATTATGCTATGCACTATACAGACTAAGAAGTTCAGTTCTTCCCTGTTGCTACAGCAACTTTCAATCAAGAATAACGTAGGCTATTACACTTTGGGGAGCCTCGTCATCAAAATCCAAGCGACTTTAGCACGATATAATTCCATAAAAAATACAGGGTGTTATTATTAATAATTTTTTTTCTGTATATACACAATGTATGTATTAATGTTAACACTCTTATTATCCCTTTCAATATTGCTACCAATTAACAAAGCGGGCAGATACGCAATCTGACATGTGCACCTTCTATAAACCTGAGATACATGGAAATTAGTCTGCATAAAAATATAACGGAATCCGTGTTTGGTACGGGTGTATATATAAGTGGGGGCAGTTTATACTACAGCAATAAAAACGAACCAGTTAAACACCGACTAGCTTTATATACCTAAGTTTCCACACAGCGAAGGATGCATATAGTCGATCTGTAGTCTTGCTTTGCAGGTGCTTCTGTTTCCAATAGCGACGTTAACTATAATTACAGTTTATTAAGCTGCGGTTGTGCATACCGCCAAGCTTGGCTGGATGTGGCAATGCATCCTTAATACAAAGAAAATACACTCTGGTTTAATATACCCAAGTATAATGCATACAGCTCAGTTGATCTGAAGATATTGAACGACTATTGGCGGCCTCCAATAACGTTGAACGCAACGCTGGATAGAAACATTAATTGTTCGAGCGTAAATGATCCGCCCACATAGTTAGTTATAAACAAGAATGGAAGAACTATTCTATTGAAGCGTTTGCGTGCCTCGACTTATCTCTGAATCTTTTAATCGTTGCACCATTAAGGCAGTTTAATTGATTGATTTTCTGTTTTGAAAGGCCAATCTTACAAGATATTTTACACGGAATGACTTTTTAATAGCTTCGTTTTTGTAAGTGGCGTTTTTAATACGCCTATAAAAGCTAGTTAGCGGAGTTCTTTTTTTTATTATTTTAAGTTGGTCACATCGGGTCAATAACTCAGCAGCATCTCAGCAGGCGATGTGACAATTTGAAGTTATATTTAAATTTACTGCTAGCAAATGTTTTATTATACACCGTGTGTTCGGAACTTGAGTAACTTTAAATAAGAACAATATCAAAAACTTCATTATATTCGGGAAATTCTTCATAAAAAAAAATTCTGCTGGTCTAAGACCTGACATGAAACCATCAGATCATCAGATGCCAATTTCTTCAGCCACATATAGACAGATTTGTTCGAAAATATCAATTTTGCGTCACCGTAAAGTACCCTTCTGGTTTACATCACTTGTTCTTTTAACTTCAATGTTTTACAACTCTTCTTATTAAATGTATGTATAAAAATAAATGTTCAAAATATATGTAATACCATTGACCGTAATACTTACCTTACAAACACTTATGTTTGATAGATACCTACTTATGTGGTCAGTCATATTTAACTTTTTTTTTTATTTATTTATTTTTCTTATTTATTTAACTTTTTCTTACATTGGCAAATGTATTCCTCATATGTATGTATTTGAAATGTCATTTATTTCTATCAGATAATCCAAGAAGAATCCGCTTAAATTATTAATATTGAGTAACTTCATAGAAATTCTGTTGAAACAGTAAAATGGTTGATTTTACCATGTAGCAGCCGTAGGTTAACTTACGTTAACCTACGGTTGCCTAATCTGGAGGACTAAGATTATACAGATGCAGGCAATTACAAAACTGGCAAAGATACAGAGGTTGGCGTGCCTGCGTATTACTGAAGCTGCAAAAAGCACACCGACAGCTGTTATGGAAACTATGAAACACCCCCTTGGACTTTTACCTTAGTCGGGAAGGAAGGATTGGGGCAAACAGGCTGAAATGTGGCGAGAACTGGAGAACCCAGAATGCTCAGGGCATGCCAGAATAACAGCGGGAATTACAAACCTATCTTCGAAATGGGAAGTGATTTAATGGTTTCCAAACTCTCCTTTGATAAATCCTTCAAAGTTGTCCTGAACTAGGATGAGTGAAGAGTAAGACAGAGACCGAAGATTCGGAACCAAATCTGCGCGAAGGGCATTAGAGAAACAACCAAAGGGTCAGCTTGGATAGTTACGCGGCCCTAAAGACGTTAGTCTTCCATCGGATAATCTCAAAACTAGCTTGGAACTGCCTGAAAAAATCTAAGTACCCTGGCTAAATAGAATAAAGTCAATTTGGTGTGGTACTTGGGCATAACGGCATCGAATTAGCAAACAAGCTAGCAAGAAATGGCTCTGAAACAGTATTTAGTGGACCTCCACCACTTCTGGCGATAACCAATTTTGCGGCACGTGATGCAGTAACTGAGTGGATTACAAAAAAAGAAACACCAGGTACGCTGGAATAGAGTTAAAGGGCAGGTACATAGCAAACGGATGATAGGGCAGCCATCACGACACTTAGCTGCGGATATGTTGATTCTAAACAGAGTGCAGCTTAGGATGGTGACGAGTCTTCCAACAGTACACTCATCAAATTGGCATCTTTAAAGGTGAGGCTATTTGTAGATTGCAGTAAGGAGGAGGAAATAGCCTACTATATTTTTTTTTGCATACGGTGTGGTTGTTTACACATACACTCTACTAAATCTAAGAGTTAAAGGAATTAACCGGTTCATGTAAAGAAACTCATTAGGTACGGAATATTATAATAATTTCTAGTTACATCTATTTGTTACACATTATGTTCATTTATGAAATATGCCAATAAATATAGAATTATTATTATATCAAGAGGTATAGATTAATCCAAACCACGTGACCTAGGATGGCCTTTGTGGGTAAATAAATCGTGTTCAGTCATTGATCGTCAGTCTTTATGCAAGTTTTTCTATGCATTTATGTCATTACGAGAATTTTGATGTCAAACTTACTACACTTTGACAAAAGGAAAACAAATATTGATACGTATATAAAATCTGTGAAAAGTAGCGCAATGTTTCCCTTCAACGGTCATATTGAATCTCATTTGACAGATCGTTGCATTGATCTATTAGGAAAATTGATTATTTTGTACGTACATGTATCCAAATGAAAATAATCACATATTACATGATAATTTATAACACGCAGTTTCAGATATTATGATTGGGTGTTAAATAAGAGGCATGACAAGTGTTCAACTGTTTGAAATTGATACCAAAAGTAGAGTGAAACGTTTTCCAAGGTGCGATGACTCCGCCGCTCCAAAAAACTACACTAAACAGTAGCTCGTTGGGGATAAAGAGGCTTTTAGACTATTGTTTCTGAATTTTCAAAACCCCAAATGCGGAAGTCAGGTCTATTGGGGACAACACTGAGATGGAAGTAGGCTTCGTTCTGTACGTTAAAAGCATGTAGGTTAAGATATTTATGCAGAATGCGATGCAGGCTAATCTTGCTGTGAGGTCCGTAATTGCTGTGAACGTGTTAGGACAGATAAACCTGGATTTTCTGCGACACTTGCAACGCCCTGACAATACGAGTTCGAACTGGCAAGTTCACATCAGTAACTTAGCGATTTTGTGATTATTTTTCAATGGCTTTGGTGATTCATACCAATGCTATAGCAGTCGCCACGAGTGATGGCGAGGAGTAGGGATGCGCTGTAGACGCTTTTAAAAGCGTGCACGCCCACTTACTGCAATAATACGTTCTGAGTATTTGTCAGTGGCGGCTCAAAATGTCTCTGTTATTTTTGTTTTTTGTTGTGAATATACATATGTTCATATATTCCAGGAATAAATTAGTAGGTAGGCACTTGTAAATAGTAGTAATTAGTAAACAAAATACTTATATTGTCCGGAGATATCCCATACTAATAAAACCATTTTATTAAATTTTTAATTACATTAACGTTGCATTATTCAATATTAACCTGCACGCCAATGGTATAGAGAAATTATATGCAGAGGCGATGGTAAATCCGTTGTGCCCGTCTACTGCTGCGCGAACCTACTCCCACCGCTCGCCATCACTTGTGGCGACTGCTATACCTATAAACGATTTTCAGTATTTGTATAAGTTGTTGGAGTGTGTATCGTGCCATTTTTTTAAATCATATTTTTGTTTTACTGATAAATATCCAAGATTCAAGACTTGCTGTTCAACACATCAAAAATGCGACTTTCTAATAGAAAACGCTTTAGTTATTCGTGTTTACCCTTGTCATTGTAATTTTTGATATTAAGCATATCCATTAAAATAAAAAAAAATCAGTTTTGTACGGAGTGCACCGTATTGCCAACGTAAATATGTTATTGCTAAACGTCAGACGGTTGACAATACAATAAATGACATTTCTGAACAACTTAATGCTAATTAGAATCAATAATTTGACAAGTTGAAACAAAAGCGCCACCTCTGTAGTAAGAACGGAAGGTAAGAAATGAAACTCGGGACATAAATACTGAAAATTTATTTTATTCACAATTTTTTTGTTTTCATATATTCATTTCTCAATTAAGTCGCCGCTTTGACGAACGGAAACGGAGAAACAAGAGATTGGTGTGGGGGGATAAAACAGTAGAACAACACCGACATCTTCCAACGTAAAGTGCTCATCACTGCTTACATACTACAAATACGTACTTCAAATGTTTAAAAAAATATAATATATTCAACTATAAAGTCAATGTCGACATGATAATAAAAATAAAAGTAATAATGAAAATGCGGGGGGGGGGGGGCAGGGGAGGGGGGGATCAATAATTTATTAAATAAGAGACGTAGTCATATTAGAGTACTGCCTACCCTAGGAATACAACATTTATTTAATTAATTTATCACTTAGAAACTATATACAAATTATGCTTCGTTAACAGAGAAGTCTTCAACAAATTAATAATTATTATGATTAGACAGAGAGGGACAGCGATACGTCTATAATGGGGGATTTACAGGCTTATTTGACCGTTAAGCATGTATTTCAATTGAGGCATATACGTCATCACATCCCTGATCCGTACCAAGACGATGACGTCGTTCAGATTCGTATGCTTGCCGTGTTGCACGTAGATTCGGATTTGCGAGTTGCTCGCCTTGTACAGGGGAATCCCGAGCAGCTGTATGACGCGATACAAGTTCTGAAAGTCGGTATTCTTAAAGAAGAACTTCTCGTGCAATTCCACTAGGGTGATCAGCAGCTCGGTGATCACGTGGGGTTTCATGTTGATGCACGACACGGTCTTGCTCTCCAGCACCACCTTCTGCAGCTGATAGGCGTTGGCCTGGTCGGAAGTGGGCGGATCCGGGATCAGAATGAGTTTGCGCACGTCCACGTACGAGTTGGGATCCGTCCGGAAGTTGGGCATCTTGGGGATGTTCTGCGATTGGTGGTGCTGGTGCGGCGAGGGAATCGGTTGCAGGTGATTGGCGGTATATCCGTTCACTTCGCCTCTAGGAACTATGTTTCTCTGATGTTGCGTGTGTTGAAGGACCTGGGGATAATTCGACGTGGGAACGCTGGAGATGGTAGTGGAGGGGATGCTGTGCGTATTATAATTGTTATTTTGATTTAAAGGAACGTTACTGAATACTGGAGGCGTTATAGGTTCCTTAGCCCATTTCCCATATTTAAAATCGACCTTCCCGTTATTAGAAGTCAATAAAGCCGTCTTCGACGGCCAATAATCTTGAAACACCGATCCTGGAGGGAAATGGTTCTTTATATCGTCGATACTAACCACCGTGCAAGAATCATGGACGAACAATTCGTTGCGAATCCCCTGGACTTTACAGCAGAACTTCAAATAGGATAACGGCCACCCTTTGAGCTTCACACTCTTTCCTTTTAAACTCTCAGTTTCACCCTCGAAATAAAACAACGGGACCAACTTCATCCCGTTATACTTCGTATAAGGGACGACAGATTCATTATTGATTCTGATAAATCCGCATTTATCGACAGACGCCGCGTTGGTCAATTTCAAGAAACAATCTTCTAAAAACTGGTAGAAATCCAAAGCGTCATTCAGATTGACGATCAAATCTTTCTCGTTGAATTGATCCCGTCCGTACAGGAAATCGCAATGGACGAAATTTATCTCGTTCAGCAATTTCGCTTCCGCCTCTGTCACGTAGTAACTTTTCACGCAAACGCAATTGTAGAAATCCCACTTGAATGCGTTGACGTACTTGTATAAGACTTTCATCTCTAACATCCTCACGGAGCAGTATTTCGTTTCGCTCCTGAAGATGTAGGGGATGTAATTGTGCCCGATGACCGTCCATCCGAATTGGCCCTTTTGACTGACGTCATCGAAGACGGGTTTGTTGTCACCGCTTCCGCCAGCTTTCGAGCTGTTCGCTGTGCTAGAGGAAACGGTCGGGTTCGAATTGGTCGCTCTCGGAATCGGTTTGGCTTGGATGCTCTTGCGTGGCGTCTCGATAACAGAAAGCTTGGTTATAGATGGTGGTTGGGGCGTTGTCCTAAGATCTAAGTCATCTTGTTCCTCTTTGATGGTGACGCCATTCATGTTGCCATAAAAGATCTATGGGAGATTATCAAAAAAAAAAAAGACAAAACAGTAATAAACTTACTTAATTTGCTAAAGAACAAGCAGGAAGCAAAGAATTGCCTACAAGCCTTTCTCTCTCTCAATATTAACGTCATATTGTAAGTGTTTATGGTTTATGGTTTTCATTACTTTTTGTATTCTTATCTTCGAATAAAATAAGTTTTTACATGACTTTTAGTAACATGAGAAATGCTCGCGTTTTATTGGTCAAATGCAAATAAAATTGTTTCTTGTTAGACATTACCCCGAAGTAAAAAAGAAAAAAAATAATTCTAAACTGGTAAAAAAGAAATATACATGTCCCCGGATCGACTTTAAAAGAGGAAACTTTTTTAATTTTTGATTTCTCATAAAATTTCACTCTTGATGATTTATTTAACTCGAACGGTTCTCGAGATAATATCATTTTCTTGCTAGAAAATATACAAATTGGGCTCAAGTTTTATTTAATAAATTTAACAAATAATGGTAAAATAAAATAAAATTCTCAAAAAGCTAAACTATTAATTTTCTATAACAAAAATCCCAAAAGAAAGGTGAAAAAATCCACCAAACTACACTAGTGGAATAACACTCAGAGTGTTATTCCACTAGTGATTTGGTGAAGAGCATATCTTCCAAGGTTTACCTTAGCCGAAAACACTAAGTTTAACACTGCTCTTCACTTGTTTCTACTGAAGATGGCAACTTAGTTGCCGAAATACGTATTTAGATTTGTTATCTAATTTTGTGGTAAGGGATTTTTTCACCTTTCTTTTGGGATTTTTGTTATAGTTTTCAAGCCACAGTCTCCACCCATCACAGGATATTAATTTTCTATTAAAATAACGCTCCTCCTTGCTCCAAGAGCCACTTCATAGGTCCAGAGCCCGTATGTGGGATTACAAGGGATTCTGCTAAAAGGGAGATCTGGACCTGGCTGGACAATGCAAGCACAAACAAATGGAGGACGACAGAAGGTCAACTCCAAGCTAAAGCGCTAATGGGGGATGGGGATGCCAAGTTCTCTGATAACCTACTTAGACGCAGCAAGAAAGAAGTTAAAACCATTACTGGGCTGGTAACTGGACACTGTCCCCTGAAGAAGCATCTTTGCAACACAGGCCGAGTAAGCGAACCGTGGTGTAAAAGATGTGACCTACAGGAGGAAACCAGTTTACATGTAATCTGCACATGTGAGGAGTTGAAAACACTCCGGCAGGAACATTTCGGGAAGGGTCTATTGCAGCCCTCGAAGGTTATCAAGTTCCCACTGGGCAAGATACTGGGCTTTATAGAGTACACCAAGCTGCTCGAGTGGAAGTAAGAGATTTAATAGGGACGGTGCATTAGCACCTAGCTCAAGTGCCTGGACTAAAGGTGTCCCCCTAACTTTATGAATGAATGAAAATGAATGAATGAAAATGAATGAACGCTCCTCCTTTTTCTGCACAGATTTCAATGCGAGCTCTAAATTCATTGAAAATGCGTCTTATTTCTAAGATTGATAGGGACTGGACTGCATTTTGTATCCTATTTATTAATGGCTCTTCATCATTGTCTAGTGACTCACTGTACATAATTTGTTTTAAACGACTCCACAGATAAAATCCGAATATTGTAAGATCAGGACTTCTCGGTGGCCATAAAATGGGACCATCCCTTCCTATCCAGTTATCATTGAACTCTGTATTGAGCCACTGGCGAACAATGCCAGCATAATGAGCAGGGCACCCATCGTGCTGGTAAAACATTTCCATTCGGTAGTTTACCGGCAATTCATCCAGTTCATCGGTTAAAAATTTTTCCAAATATGAATTACGGTTTAAATTTTGATCAAAAAAATATGGGCCAATAATGCCATGGTACGAAATCGCACACCACACATTAACTTTTTTAAAATATTGTCTGCGATAAGTAATTCTGAAGTTTGGATTCGCGTCACTCCAGTACTGGCAATGTTGAGACGAAACGACTGCGTTAATTGTAAAGGTTGATTCATCGGAGAACATAATTCGTTTATGAAAATTTGAATCTTCCAAAACTTTGTACCCTATTTCTAAACAAAAATCCATACGTTTGGCTTAATCACCAGTTTCTAAAGTTTGCTTAAATTGTGGTTTAAATGGTAAAATTTTGTTCTCCTCAAATATTCTTTGTAAATGAGATTTACTTATCCCAGTTAGTATTTCCCTACTTCTTAAAGATAACTTTGGAGCTTCTAATGCGGAATGAAAGGCGTGAATTAAAGAGGCATCGTCTTCATCGAACAACATCTTTGACTCCTTAATGTATAAACTGAGCCTGTTTTAAGGAATTTGGTCACCAAGCTTTTTGCTCCGGAGTTTGAAATGGTAACTGCCGGAAATTTTTGGTTGAATTTTCTGATAACAACTCGATAGCACTCTTCCCCAGTTCCGTAACATTGAATTAGATAAATTCTTTGTTGTAAAGTCAACATTATAGCATAAATACTGTTCAAATTAGCGAAGATTTAATTTACAGTTCTATTCACTTATTAGATTTGTCAACTGCTGTCAGTTGTATTTTTCAATGAAATCCGCCTACTTACTTCTAAAAATTACGATAAAAAAATTTAAGTCTAAATTTTGAAGAGAAATGATATTATCTCGAGAACCGTTGGAGTTAAATAAAAAGTAATTTCTGTTTAGGAGGTTTGAAAGCAAGCAATCATCAAGAGTGAAATTTTGTGAGAAATCAAAAATAAAAAACTTTCTTAGTCTTAGAAGATAGTTTCACAGTTTAGAGATGGTTAATTTTCCAATAAAGTTTCAGACGTAAGGGGTAATTGATTTCTCAAAGAATTTCCACCACTCCTGAGAAGCTACCACTTAAATAAATCCAATTTTAAGTATACATTTTAACGCATCCATCACTCAGCGACGTGGATCCCATTTGCGACATTTCTATGCACGGGACGAATCTGATTCGGCCATAAAAATTCCAGTTCGACCATCAATGTTTACTCCCGGGTAGAGTAAGAACCAGCCGTCGCTCTAAATACGTATTATTGCGGTATCGAAATCCGGACATTAAACGCAATTAAAAGACGAAGTCCGGCTACGGTATAATTACAACGCCGGAATGACTGCTATTCCTACGTACAAACCTTAGCTACATGACAGCACGCGTGGAAAGTATTCCGCGAAGACTACTATGTATGTATGTACATTTATAAATAAAACTATGCGCGTACGTACCACTTCTTCGATGGTACCAAAGTACGCAAATGGTCACGAATGTAAGGTGGACAAGCTGCAGTATGAGGTGACCACGTATTGCTGGATTTGACCATAATATCGTCAAAAATCGTAGTTGTATCCATATATATGTTTCACAATAATACTTCAATTATATTGAATTCTTGCTTTTTTCCTAATACTTTTCAAAAAATATCGTCATTTAATAATTTTTTTAAAAAAAATTAAATTGAAAAACTAAAGCAGATATAAAAATGATCTTCATAGAAGCATTGCAAAAGGTTGGGTCCTAGTTTTATAACGGTTAGTAAGTTTTGATCGCGGTCAGTAGGTTTATGAAAAAAAGAAAATGGCATATTATACGCCCGCGGAAAAACTATTTATAGAAAAAAACTTTTACGGTTGGCAATTCAGCTGAAGTTACACGCATTTTATTTGCAGTAAATTATCCGGAAAGAACAATTCCTAGCGCGACTGGCATTCTTAATACGTTTTCATACAACGTTTACATTAATAAATGACAAAAATAAGAATATCCCAGTGCATTAGCGAAATGAAATCTTACTGTGACCTCTAGACAAATTGCCGACGAATGTAATATTAGTGCACAACAACTGCTTTAAACCATTTACATAAGAATAAATATCGGTCGTACAAAACTAGCCCATCTCAAGAACTTTTACCCGATAATTGTTACCGTCGAATGGAATTTCGTGAAATAATGACGAATAAATATCACGATAACGAATTATTTTTGAATAATATTTTATTTACTGATGAAAAGACATTTTACGTTTCATGGGCATCATAACCTTGCAAATCTGTGTTATTGGTCGCGTAAAAACCTACATTATAATACACAGTCTCCACAAAACTTGGACGTGTGGTATTATCGGGGATGAAATAATTGGACCTTTTTTTTATTGAAGGAAATTTAATACTTATTGCCGTAAGTATTTAGAATGATTGCAAACGAATATTATTCCTGCTGTATGGGAGTGACTTGAGATTAATAAAATTTGGACGATCGCCCAGCGTACAATACCCGTAATGTCAGTGATTTCTTAAATACCGTTTATGAAGATAGATGGATCTGTAATTCGAGTCCTATTAAATTGCCGAAACGCTCCCTGGATTTAGCCTCAAACGACTTGTTTTTATGGCCCATTTTAAATACCACTCAGCTATATTATATAAGCTAAAATACTCATAGCTTGCTAATATCTATCATTACTGTCTACGTTTTACAATTAAATGAATTTTGCTAATAAATAAAATTTCTAATTTCTGAAAACCGTGCAAATATGCGCTCGTTATTATAACACAATGTTTCAACAATTCTCCGCGTAAATGAATATAATTCGGCCATAAGGTGTCCGCTTACATTAATAATCGTTAAATTCCAGCACGGTATATTAACTAACACATGGGACAGGATAGAGGCGCACATCATAAAGAAACAAGAATCTCAAAGGCCACGATAACCACATGTCTCGTGTTGTCTACACCTGTATCGTAGACTTCGATAAATATGTGGAAGAACATACCGACTCTATGGTTATGTAGTACCTAGATTCTACGCTGTACTTTATATCTACAATTAATGTAAGTTGTATTTTACTATTTCGCTGTAACCAAATGGTTTATTTCTATTATGAGTCTCAGTGCGAAGCAATTATAATTTTAATGTCTTCAAGTTGTCTAATTAAAGGAATGGATTTAATAACTGTCTCCCATCTATCTATATACAGAGTGTTTACAGGGTCTAGTGATTTTATTTTCAACGTAAAAATATCTCAAAAAAAGTAGGTTTCATTTTTTATTTTTAAGCGGTGATTAAGCATATTAAAATAAACATTTTTTTATGTTTTTCATGAAATTAACTTTACACTAATTGTTCAAAGTTATCGCCGTGACGTGCCATGTTTCATCCCACTACAGGTACAAGATTACTTGACAGGTCCCCTAGAATATTTAATCAATAGATGTACAATCTGAAGGCTGGTATCCGGATAAGTTAAAGCTTAATAAAATCATTCCTATTCATAAGAAAGGTGACGCACTAGATGTAGGAAATTATAGACCAATATCCCTGCCCTCGGCATTTGCTAAAATATATGAGAAGGTGATAAATATCAGATTAGTTGATTATTTAACCCGCTCTAAAATATTATCATCCGCGCAATTCGGTTTTATTTCTGGAAAGAACACTAGTGCTGCGATTGAACACGCTTTGTGCAACGTTTATGAGGGCTTGGATAAGAGAAATGTTGTCACCGGTGTATTTTTTGACTTATCTAAAGCGTTCGATAGGCCACTTCGCTTTTGTTACGAAAATTAGCGTCGATTGGTATATACGGGGTGGCCTATGATTTGTTTTATTCATACCTGATTGGTAGGAAGGCAGTGGATTTGAACCCTCCTTCACTTTGCTAACTTTAGTGTTGATTTGTCCGTTTACTGATCGATCCATTTAAACATAACCCCTTGCGCAAGTTGTTGATCAATCGTCTTAGCGTTAAAAACCTTATTTTATGGTGGTTAATCACCGCTTAAAAATAAAAACTACTATTAAGATATTTTTAGATTAACGACCTTATTTTAAGATGCTTAATCACCCCTTTCTAAATAAAATCGACAAATTAAACGACCATAAACAGCCTCCTGTATGTATGCATGGACATGCTATTGCAAATAAGGTACATTTATTTCCAAAAATATACATTAGATACATATATACGCAAAAAAAGAGTAAATGCTATTTTGTACAACGATTAAATAAGATCATGCGAAAAACTAGGTTATTATAAATGACCATCTCGTGTACGGATCACATTAAACGGACGCAAATGTGCAACGATGTCGTGTCCAACCGCGAGAGAGAAATGATAGATATATTATTTGCGTAATCGGCCGGTTTGCGCAATGTTTAGCGATTTTTTCAACTCTCGTACGAGTGCCTACAAATCGCTGGAACGTTTAAATTATAGTATTATTGCGATAATTACGGCCTGTGTAACGATCATTCCTTAGATAGCTTTTGCAATATCTATGAAACACGATCTCCTATTTAAACTATAAGCTATTATGAACGGGGAAAAAGTTACGGCTTATACTCAAAAGCGGTCATATTTGTATTTCTTAAATGCGTATAGGAAAATCAATCGAGCAACACCCACCCTGTATATATTTACAATATACAGGGCATCGCATATATTACAAATATGCGATCACAAAAATTTATTTAACATATCAAAAAATTGTGAATTTCTGAGCTATATTTAATTTCATAATTCCGTTTTTCTATTAATAAAATAAATACCTTAGAAATTACAAACGCTAGCTATTTTGCAGAAACACTCGGTATATTAAAGCTATATTAATTAAAAAAATATTGCATTTTCCCCTCTTTTAATTATTTTCTTTTTCATACTGTTTAAAGTGACATTTCTGACATTTCAAAAACGATGAAATAAATTTTATATTTTGATATATCACAGATAATAAATATAAAGTCTCATAATCATAAAAAAAAATGTTACATTGCATGATACAAATTGAATAAATAGTTTAGTCACATTTAAAAATACCCATTTTAAAGGCACAAAATTCCTTATTAAAGTCGACATATTAATCAATACCATATTGGAGAATTATTTAAATAAAATTTGCATCTAGCAAACTGCAACTGCTATTATAGATTATATATATTATATATAAAAAAAAAAACTATTGAATCACCATGACGTTGCAGCGAAACAAAGAAAAGAAGCTTCGTAGAAACTGTCAATAATTTTGACAGGTAACACACGAGATTTGACATTTCTCGGTAATTCAACCGTTAGATTCTATTCGATCGCATTAGATATATTATTAAAGACAAATTGGTATACTAATTAAAACGCTATAATATATTATAATAAACAATTACCTTAAATTCTTGCGGCATTGCCAATCCCCTCAATACGTTGGTAAGCATCTTGCATTCATACAATATGTTTGTAGCACCACGTCAAATGACTTTAGAGATTTATAGTAGTAGTAGTGTGCTGTTTATTATTTTCACATATGTAGGTATGCTTTTTTTATAAACACAGCCAAGTAGGCTTTAATAATAATTGTTGTGGTAAAATTGATTACTTATATGCAGTTGTTAGCTTTAATATATTCATTAACTACCAATTAAAGAAACTATAAAATGAGGTTCTATACTTCTGGGAATATAATATTGATTTACCACGTAATTTTTGCTTTAATATTTCTCGATGTACAGGATGTCCACTTAAGCATGAGACAAGCGGGAAAAATTACTTTGAGATGCTTAGTTTAGGTGTAAATTAAGAAGAAAAGAAGTTGCGTTAAGTATAAGCTACCTCCCTTTATTTTTAAAGATATCAAAAGTGTTCACTAAAAAAACATTATTTCAAGTTTCTACATATATTCAAATATGGAGCCTCAATAAACATTTATTTTTTAAAGTTAATAATACAAAAATACAAGGTAAAGAAACAAACTATTCAATGTGGTGTTCAATATCTAAAAAATTCGTATTTTTCTGCAGGCGTCATCAAAACAACTAAAAATTCTAACGTATTTTATATCTATAAATATTTGAAATTGGACGATAGATGGCGATCTATAAATATTTGAAATTGCACAATAGATGGCGGTAATGCAATTACAATTGACAGTAATGAAGTTTTTAATAAGGAATTTTTTATTATTACGTAATGTATATAAAAATAATTATTTAAATATTCGCCATTAATATATAAAATAAAATACGACACTTTTAAATCACGTCATTTGATATTGGCAGCTAAATTACAGCGCCATCTAGCCAAGAAGCTACGTATTATGCGATTAAGTAAACGTCAAAAGCGGATACATTGAAATTCGTTGACAGCTGAATTATTATTAATGCGTTTACATATCTAAAATAGTAAATGCAATTAAAAGCAAACAAACTTTATATGTATATTAAACAAAACGTCCACATTTTCTGAGAAATACAGATTTAGCCTATCCGTGCGGATATTACAATATCCGAAGGAACAGCAGCGAAAACGACAATTCCAAACGGCCGCTATTATTGGATTCAAAACTTTTCCTGTTTCCCGGGGATCCGCGTGGGGAACGCCCACAGCTGTTTTCCACGAATCGGCTAGTCTTAGCCCGGGTTCTATACAAAAACGACAAAAAAAAAAATGTGGTCGAAATGGTGTAAAACAGGAAGCGACAAGCGATTTTTCAATTTTTTCTGATGTCTCTCCATGTATAGTGGAGAAGTTTGCGATATATCTGTCAGTGACTGACGTAAAATTTGAATTATGAAAAACGATTTTTTAATTGTTAATTCGACCGAATTTACGATGTTTGTGTTTCGGTGAAAAATGGTTTTTTTTTTCTAGGTTAGAAATACTTGCACTTAATTGGATTATACAAGCGAATTTTGACAATTCCCGAATTAAAACATGAAGACTGAGAATTAAAAAAAGTTTTATGTGATAATTGAAACAGAATATTTGACACCATTTACGAATTCGTTCAAAACTCGTTAGAGTCGCTTACAACTTGGTGTAGGTATCCAAAATTTGTCAAAAACCAAAGAAATATTTACAGTAGAATTTATATTTCTATAAAGAATTTGTCTAAAACTCCTTGGGGGCAAAAAAAATTACTGCAAAACTTGCCAAAGCGACCAAAATTGACCTAAAACTAATGAATGATAATTCGTGTTCAAAAAATTCGCTGTCATTTGCCCAAAGCTCACTGGAGTGGGGGTGGACTAATAAATTTGAACAAAACTTGTTGTAGGAAGGTCAGAGTTTGTTCAAAACCGATGAATGATATTTCATGTTTGTAACTAGGATTTTTTTTGCACTTTATTGCGACCATAAGCTTCTAATTTAGGGATGTCAAGGGATAATTTTAACCATAAAATCTTTAACACCAACTTTTTTACGGTTTTTATGTCACATTTAAATATTTTCAGTTCTTTCAAACATTAATGTGCTCTTATTTGTTAGAATGGACTGTTTTCACAGTAAAATCGATGTAAACTTTTCGTGTTTTCTGACAGAAGTTGATGATTAAAGAACTCATAGTTAATAAACAAAGTTTGCTATAGAACATAAACAAGTTAAGAGAGTGGTTCAAAAAAAAATAAACGGAAATTGACTAGTTTTAAGTTAATTTTTATAAAGCAGTTGAATGTTAATAATGGTTTCGTTTACCAAAGAACAATATGCTGATATGCATTTAGTTTATGAGGAACATTTGCTTATTTAGTGGCTCGAATTATTCTAGCGTTTGATGATATTCGAAACGGCTGAAGACGTTCTTCAGCCGTTTCGAAGAATTCAGCATTCGATTGCAAATCGTTACAACTCGTGTATCGAAAATTGTGGTCGTAACTTCGAACAATTTTTATGAAGTTAATGCAATATTATTTCCAATAAAATGTTCTTAACTTAACTCTTTCCTGTTGTAATCGAGATTGTTATTAAAGATTTCTAGTTTATCTTGACACCGAGATATTTCCCAGACACTAGTTTATTAATAAATAATCTTTATTACAGTGTCCTCAATCATTTTCGAAAATAGTTATTCTGTGATACCCTGTGTATAATAGTACTCCTTCGAATTGAAACTTGCACTCGATTTTTTATTTTTGCAAGACAACAGTATTTTGAAGTTTTCTAAACTTTAGCATGACTTTTTCGTTCTCTTTTGTCTTTCGTCTTGAAGCCGTATAGGCAATCTAGATCAATTGCTGAAGTTTTATTTAATATCTTTGTTACGTGTTCCGTTTTTAGATGAGAACACTTTTTATTAATTATTAGCACAAAAAGATGAGAGTTTATCGAGACAAAGAACCAGTCACAATTGGAAATGAAATTAATGAATAACTTTCCAATATTTATCTTCAGGTAATTTTATTTATGAACAAGTTTCTTTACCTTTGTAGCTACTATCAATCTAATATTGAAAGTCGATAATAATTGTTCTATTTAATATTATATTATATTATATATTATAATAGAAAGAATTAAATATTAAGAAATACTACGGCAATAATATTCGAGTATAGAGTTAAGCACTTTGCATTAAACTAACGACACTTAAACGAATTTTAAAACAATTTTTACAATGGTTTTCTTTTTGCACAAATTTAATTTGCATTTTTTTTTAAATCAATTTTAAATATGAACTCAGTATAAAATAAGCATAAAGATAAATATTATAATAAAATAACCCACTCTGTCTATATGAAACAATCATTTCAACGACCCCTGTATATGATGCATTTGTAAGAGAATGCAGCGATAAAGATATGTTAAATATTTAATTATTTTATCGCGAATAACAATAAACGATGTCCGGAAAGATGTAATCGATTAACTACGCGGGTTAACACACTCATTTTTACCGATAAAATTACATTTCTAGGCCAGGCGATGTCTAACAAGAAGTGAGGTTAGGTTATGATCCTTGACGTAATATCGAGAGAGTGAGACATACATAGACATAATAGATTTACCTTTCGGTCATTGCTATTTACACGCAAGGGGCTCCCATTTCTCTAATATTCACCGATGTTATAAGACGCAAAGCACAGTCGCCATATCACAACTCACATCATCACAAAATACCCCAGTCGGTTTCGTTATATAATTTACAAACAAATACCGTTTTGTGAGATCAGCCGGTCGGTCGATCGCCGCAGCGAAGCGCTCCGGCTACAACTCGAACCGAGCCGAACGCTGAAGTGAGATAGCGACACAGATGAGCCCCGTGCTTGTAGTTGTAGCGGACATTCACACACGGCACAGCGTATACAGGCACTGTCTGACGTAAACAAATATAACAAGTTGTAGATGACACACACACGGAGAGAGAGACACACCAGCGGCAATAATGCAACACTGTAGAAATACTAAAACGATTAATAAGATGTGAGATACGTACCCCGGAAAAATAAACACACGGGCCGCCACGAACTCTTAACTAAAAACGGTTGTTTTTGGTACTGTTGTGTTGTGTATTCTCTAGCGCACGGTGAAGTAGTAGTTTTACTGCCAACTGTCTAACTTGTAATCCATGGTTTTGCGCAACCGTAGTAACTAGGCGGGCATACCAAGACAGGTCGGTGCGTCAAGCGAACACTGCTCGTGCAACGGCTGCGGGGCCCCGTCGAGTTGAGTAGGTCGGTATGATCGGTAACTTTAACGGAGTGTGCGTTACGCGCGCGCCATCTATAAACAAGAATTCACACTAGATTTGACAGTCGTTCGTTGCTGCTTTGGTGTGTTCCTGTCTCTCTTTTTTTTCTATATAGTTCGTGTGTGCGTGCGCCGGCCATACAACATGCTGTACGCGATTCTTAACTGTACGCAATTGATCGGTGATGTTTAATTTGAAACACTATGTACGTAAATATCTACATAAATAACGTAAATTATATCTAATGTGAAGTGTGTAAGCGTGAACCGAAGTGCGTCGGTGTAGAGTTTACTTTTAATTTTGGAGTTTCATGTATATATTCTGCGTAGTGTTTGAAATATACAGGGAGCGTCCGGAAGATTAGATTTTATTTAATTATATTATTATTTGTGTGCCAAGAGATTTTAAGATTGAATACGCATTGCACAAACACAATTATGTATTTTATTTTTAAACATTGTTACATTAACTAATGATATTAATAAAATAAAAATCTTTCCATGTTTTTTACCACGTATTTATTCTACATTTTCGTGACTATAGTTTCAACTCTTTCGAGTTATTTTCAAACGATAAAAATTATTTATAAATGCTTTAGAATATTTAGTTTATTGTGCTTTGTAGTTTTTTGTCTGCCATATCTCTGTTTATGTATTTTAATGTATTAATGTATAAAAGATCCATAAGCATATATATGATGATGACACAAAAAAACCTGCGCTAACGACAAATTTGTACTGACTGCGATTTCATTAAAACCGCATAGAGATACGTGTACGAATTCCTTGTCTGACTGAAACTTCTGTATATCAGGGTTGGGCATGAATTATTATTATTCAAATAATTATTTGAATGAAATGTTCATCTGTTATTCTTTATTCCGTATTAAGTTATTGTTGAATAAAACTATGGGAAATTTGAATGAAGAATTATTTCAATAAAACGTTATTTGAATAAAGCATTATTGGAATGACTTTCACCAAATAAATCGTTATTCAAATAATTTATTACTGAATAACACCGAAATCAATTTAGATTAGGTATATGCCTACATGTTTGTGCAGGTAATCATATAAAAATTATCGCTAATTTTAGGAAGGACGACATGCCAGTACTCATTAAATCCGTCAACATCTTCGACATTCCTCTAGATTTACGTGATGTCATTTCTGAAGTTGATAAACAAACCTTCAAACTCATAAAAATTCCACTTATTTTTTCCCACACAACTTTAATCTCTTTAAAAATTGGCGGGCAATATTTAAATAAAATCCGCTGATGTTAGAAAGTGTACCAGTAACACGACATGGCAGTAATAATTATATCCGCCGATATCTTGGACATCCTTCAAGATTTACGTATTGTCGTTCTAGAAACCGATAACCAAACTCTCAAACTTATGAAAATCACATTTATTTTTTTCCCACAACTTCCAATGTCCTTCAGAAATGGCGAGTAGTATTTATATAAAAGCTCCCGCTAACGTTAGAAAATGCATCGGTAGGAAAAAACCTCAAACTTACAAGAATTTCCTACAAGTTTGAGGATTTGTTTATGATTTATATAGGTTAGAATTTGATATGCTATGTAAGAAGGTTAATGGTGCAATAGGTAATTCTATATACGAAAAATTTAATAAAGTAAAAAAATTTTAAAGGTGAAACAGTAAATGATTTCGATTTCATTTCAGTTTATAACCCATTGCAAACTTTGAAAATGCACCAATTTTTAAAGTTTGCAATTTTATTTTAAACTAGAAACATTCGAAAATGAAGGAAATGCCACCCACCAAAATTGATCAAAGTGCAGGAGATAGAGAAGGTTGCAAAACAAATATGAGGCAGTATGAGAAGTATATTTATAAAGAAAATGAAAATACACCAGCTGTTTAATTAACAGTGCGAGTCCCGGATTCATGTGTTTTTTGGGGTCACTGAATTGATGGAAACTATATTTTAAGTGTTGTTAAAAACTTTATTCAAAGAGATAAATTAGGAAAAAGCACGATTTATAAAAAGAAAATATATAAAAAACAGTGTTCTGTCCAACCCTTTCCTTTTTTCGAACACCTCAATCATTTTTAATAACCTCAGAAAGAACGCCAAATAGCATTTTATAATTCATTTTTAAAGCATTACATTATTCACAATAACTACCCGCCATTACAGGTGCAATAAAAGAAAAGATACCCTAAAACCATCTTTTCATATTCCATACGGTTACGATCATTATTTTTATTATGAATCCACTGCAGTACAAAACACAATACAAAAGTTCACATGTTGCCACCCATCATCGGTTCAGTAACATATACATATATTGAACATATCGCCGGACATAAAACAGTTTTATTTCAGGCGCATTTCAACGTTACTTTTAAAGTTATTATTACCATTACACTCGCGGGGGCATTATTGATGTGTCTGCTGCATATATGAAATTCGAAATTCGACCTAGTAACAGGCACACAATAAGTCAGTCGCCGTGGGCGCCCCCTAGGCGTTGACATTTATAAATTCACTATATAAAACATGGAGTCGATGCACGTTTCACATGCTAAGAGTTAAGAGATGTGCATTTTTATGTAAAAAATAAAAAAACAAAGCTCAGCTGTATCGCATGTATTTGTTGTTTTTGAATGTGTAAATAGTATTTTTATTCGTGAAATCACTAGAATGTTCCCATCTACATCTTATCGTTGTGCTTATAAACGGAATTTCTATTTGTATAATAACACCGCGATGCACCGGCTCACAGACGGTAGGTATAAACTTACCGCAAATCTTGCCGCGGGGCCTCGAGCTTCTTATAACAGTGTTTGTTAGTGGTGAGTACTTGCATAATGTCTACTATAATCTTCTGGCACTTACATCCTGTAACCGTACATACGAGGTAGCCTCAAATTCGAAAGTTGATAATGCGCAGCCGGCCAAGTGTGAAATTATCAGCGGAATCGCAACGGATAAAGTGTTTATATACAGGGCGAATCACGGCGTGTACGTTTTTATGTCAGTAAGTAATGAGGAATGTGAGATCCATGTGGCCGCCTATTTTTTTCTTTGAAAGGCCGCGTAATAAGTAAAAGCCAGGTCTGTAGAAAAGTAGTTATTTTTACAGATGTGATTTAATAAAAATAATTTTAATTTGCTCTTAAAATTAGGTATAACTAATCAAAAATAATATCTCAGTGGGTTCGTCAATAGACAGAACCGTCGCATCTGGGATTCCGAAAATCCAAAACCAATAGTTAAGAAGCCTCTTTAGCGCTAACGAGTTGCTGTTTGGTGCGATTTTAGATTGGTGGAGTCATCAGATCTTACTTTCTTTCTGTGAATGATGATGGTTGTGATGTACATAATGAGTTGAAGTTGGCAACACTAGACAAACACACAAGTTGACAAGATGGTCACAGTAATGTTAGAATAGATGTTTAGTAGAAGAAGTACATGTTATCTGTTTTATAGTTGTTTTATTTAAATAAAGTTTGTAAATCAAACAATGTTGTATTAATGCAGACACTTGAAACAATGAATCTAAGAAATATAGATTGACTGTTGAAAATCCTATTCAGGTCATAATGTCATAATATAGATGTTAAGGGAACTATTAGGTTAAAATGTTGTTATAATGATATAGGTATGTATTGAAACATTATTTTATGTTGTGAATACTAGAAATAAGTCACTTATGGGTCTTGAATGCGCTTCTAAATTTGGAATTGTTAATAATGTAACTCAAGTTGATGAAAATCAAATTTCTAAAGCTAAGAGGCCATATCATATTGAACTAGCTGAAAATGCAGTGCCTGTAGTATGTCCAGCAAGAAACATACCACATGTCCGATGAAGTCAACGCTTTGGTCAAGGCTCATACCACTAAGCTAACGGGTCATATCGTAAAGAATTGCTTACCTATGTTAAAAGCATTTTTGTTGAATATTTGAAGACATTTTTTGTTATACCACCATGCAAAAACACCAAATTGTAAATTTTGAATGGTAAAAAATATGAAATTATACACATATATATAACACACGACTTTGCATGCGTCGTTTACTTGTTACATATATAGTTTGTGACTGCACGGTGATCAAACCTATTATTTATAACTATAGGAAACTATAGATTGAGACAGCTTTTTCGAATCTGTTTATAAAGGTAAACACCCGTATTTATATAAGGAAAAAAAATCGGATGATTTATTAAAACGCTTTGACAACGTCTATACCCTATCTGACAGATCGTGACAGATGGCGGCAGTCTAGTTTGGTACCCCGTTATTACAACCGTATTCAGTAGGCGAGGTATATAGCTGTCTGTCTCCTTAAGTAACGTCTAAGATACAACATACACTGCCGTATGAACCAGTAAAAATGTATATCTATATGTTGTAAGGACAATCTCGCCGAGTTTATTCCAATATCATCGTTGAGTTGACAAGTGCAGACAAACGGTGAGTCGACTGAGATGCCGCCACACCCAACTGTCGTTACAAGTTCCTGACGTAATAAGTTCGACGAGTGTATTTATTTATGTGCATTTATAAGAAGTTCTAGTATCATATGTACGCATCAAGATACACGGGAAATATGAAATAAACATCAGATGTTGGTAGGTAGTCGTTTCATTAAATTAATGAGGTTAGGAAAGGGAGGTTACTTTTTTTTTGGTGTATTGTAGATCGACGTTTCAAGTTTGCAGGTATGCCTATAGGTACGTACACCTTTAGTTTCAATTGCCAAAGAATAATCTAGTTTCTAATTGTCCTTTCTGGAAATGATATTACACTATTCGAAATTTTTAACACCTCTGTGTCTATCTAGGTATACTATGGGTCTACTCTGTAAAGGGAACCACTGTCACCTTGTTCTTTAAATGAAATACCTTCAAAATAGCGGAAATGTGATCAACGTGCTTAATTCTTTTACCGAAGATAACAATTAAAGAGCAATTGAACCAAGTCAACTATATATCCGTTACAATACCAACGGCAGGGTGAGTTTTCTAAATGGCAAAGTGTTTTGTCTCACGTTTCTTTTAAGTAAATTATTACACCATTTCTCTAACTTCTTTAATTAACTTTTACAGACAGGTATCAGTACACTACGTTCTTACTTCCATTAGTCTCACATACATGTTACACGCATACTATAAATGAATGTGTCCATCTGAACATGCGTACTACATAATGATAATGTGATTCAGTTTTTTACTAAGCATTGTGCACAGTTTACAATAGATGCCGCACTTCACTCATACACAACACAAAGTTCATAAAATTATGATTTCTTTTTCAGTTACTACGATTATATAATCATAGTAGCTATGAAAAAAAGCCATTTGTAAATGTCAAATAATTAGTAAATGTGGTTCCTGCAATTATTCGGGATTTTGCCTATTCTTTTCCGATTATTTAATTTTGTTATGTTTGATTTTGATTAGAATTCATGGCAGTGGTTCTACTGCCGTCATCAGGGTAGCCCTGATAAGGACTAGTGCTTAAACCAAGTTAATTAAATCCTCTTCTAGACTATTACCCATAAATCGAGTTAGATATTAGCAAATATCTTCCAAAAAAAGTTCGTCTAAAAAACAAATTAGCTATTTATAGCATTTCTTTTTAAATTACGAAAAATAAATAATATTCTTAATTAATCTTAATCACTCTAAATTGTTATTAAATCAAGAAGTAGTAAATGAGACGGTTGATATCGCTTAGTGCTAACAAATCGTTTAATATTTGATCCAATACACATCCTAAGTCGTGCTCCAAGTTCAATCTGTCGCTTGGTTTTGTGTTCATTGTCACCATTGTTGAAAATCCACTTTCACACCTATAAGTTATGACACTTGGAATCAGTGTTTGTTTCCGATAATAATGGATACTCGTCAGCAATCTTTCGCTAAAATGTTTCTAGTTATGCGTTTTCCAAATCTATTTCCAGTGTATTGTCTTCGCGAAAACCAATGAAAAATGTGCTTGGTTTTAATTTCGATATCAGGAACTATTCCTTCATCAATTGAAAGCGCCCAAAGCATTTACTAGGCGATTTTCCAAATCAGGAAAATATTTCCTGATGGAATGTACTACTGATGACAAGTGACTAATGAAATAATTCCAATAAACGAGATGTGTTATCTCTCGAAAGAAGTATAAGAAAATGTTGCATTAGCAATCGTAAAACAGTGACACAACATACCCGTTGTAAATATGCGAAATAAAAAAATGAATTTAATACGAGTGCTTTTAGATTGTGTACATATACGTATAAAACAACAGGATTTATACAAGCACAACATACACTAGACTCTGTTGCTTTTATATTAAAATAGTTAGGGATTCGACAAGTTTTTTCTGCAAAAAATGAATAGTGTTTTTGTTTTTCGCCTAGAAAAACACTCGATTGGAATATTTTATAGAAACCGATGGTATTTTTTGATTCACAATGATGATTCTGTCGTATTTCGTGCCCTGCTTTATTATTTTGTTTTGTTTGAAATTACTTTTTATTTTTTTTTTTGCTATCGAATGCCGATTCTTGCTCCACATGACACCCGTCGTTCAACTATTTATAGGGACGTATACACATACATGCCGAAACACCTACATAAGTTTCGGGTAGGTGCTGGTGTCTTGTTGAAAGTTGAAATACACACATTTTATATAGTATACGTTTATGCAAATCTCTCAATACCTAAACGTTCTACGTGTATAGCGGCTATTCCATATGCAGCGCGCTTACTTACGTAAAACATTTTATGTTGTACATATGCGGTTGTATCTAGATATATGTATAGTAGGCGTTACCTTGCCAAACTGTCACAGATATAGCAGAAATTGTAATTGCAAATTTATACATATATGCGGCGAGGATAATTTTCGTTCTGTGAATTAATGTGGCCGTAAATATAAAATCATTTATCGTTATAGATATGCATGAAATAAAAACCTGCGATAAGCCACCTATACCGGGTGTCCAACCTAAGATGCAACGGTTCCCAGCCAATTTATTATTGCCTTTTTGGAAAAAAATTTCAAATAAATGTTGCCTCGAATCATATTCTACATACGGTAAAATTAGTTTCAGTAATGGCGGACTTCCGGTTGTACCGGAAGTAGATACTAACTTTATTATTTTAAATGGAACAGCCTGTATATTATTGCACTTTTGGATTCCCTGTTAAATTTAAATAACAATACGTTAGGGATACATTGGGGCTAAGTTAAATGACGTTTTTCGAAAAAAATGACATTTGCAGTGTCTTCCGTGTTTGGAAATACCTCAGGAAATACGAGAGTTAGAAAGATGCGGTTTTCGGCTTAACCATGAAACAGCGCACGTCTTTTATTTTAAAATTTTTGCGTTTAAATTACAGCGTTATTAAATAGGGATCTGTAATTTTTGAACTCTACAATCATGGATAACTTGATTTTTTTTAAATTGAACGGTATAGCAATTTTGACATAAATGGATGTAAAATTTAATTTTCTTTCGATTTGGAGATCGCAATTTTTCAGTTTCTCACGATAGATACGTATTGCGAAGTGCCGCCGCCGGCGCAGGCCACCTTCCACTCGCATTTCACCAGGCTTGGGACTGGTAGCAATAATACTAGCATGCTTAGAAAGTTGCCAACAGAACACAATAACAATTCAACGCGTAATGCCAACCTGTACTGTTAATTTCCTAGCGGTAATTTTTCTTTTCAACAAAATTAAGATTTGTCGGCGCAAAAAACAGTGTGTAACACACGGCCAGAAACTCTTTTGCCAGTATTCGCACTTGTGGGAAGGAAGGTCGGAACTTCTCATCTATAGGGTGGGGAACTTGGGGTCCTATATCCTTTCATCTCTGATAGAGCGGCACGATCAAGCCGCGGGGTGTGTATGTGAAAAAGTTAGTAATTAATCGTCTATGTTTGAAAAATTGAAATTAATGAATAATTTCGTCTCATTTGGTGAAAAGAGAAGGTCGTCAGTGCACTAGGCCTTAGCTGTTTCAATGAAACCAGCTAGACGTCTGCGTGCCCAGGCAGCGCACAGAGTTTGCTTCAGAAAATCACGAAGGAGTGGAATTTGCAGATCGCAATGAATCTGCACGTTCCGAACGAACCAAGGGCCTCCCAAGATTAGCTTGAGTGTCCTGTTTTGAGGTGCTTCGAGGGACTTCAAGTTTGTCGGTGACATGGACGCCCACGCAAAAGCGCCATACACCAGGAATTTGTGGGACCTCTCGGTTCTACAAACCGTATTTACACTCGCAAAACTATAGTTTCTGGCCTAGTGATACAAATAACTATTTTTTTTAAAGCACGAAAAGAGAAGGAGGTGGTACCACCAAACTTGTCGGTTTTTCTTTTTTAATAAAACTCGAGAAAGCGTCAATAGGGAAAATCAGACAACCAGTCATATACAGGGTGGGGCAGAAAAACCTATTCGATTTCAAAACGTTATAAAATTAAAACCACTCAACTTGACAAAATTTTTTTTTTATTAACATATCGCAAATTTTATGCAATTTTCAAATTTAAGTTTTGAAAAGCACATCACTTAAATGTCGTCCTTGGGAGCGGATACACTGATTTAGGCGCTCGCGGTAGCTTTCCATGACTTTCACCGTCATTTCCACAGGAATTTCTTCAATTGCCCGAGCAATTTCCCTTCGTAAAGCAAGAAGGGTCCTTGGTCGATGCTGGAATACCCTCGATTTGAGGTAACCCCAAAGGAAGAAGTCACATGGATTGAGATCCGGTGAGCGCGGCGGCCAGCCAAGATCACCTCTCAGAGAAATGAGGCGTCCGGGAAACATTTCTCTGAGAACGTCCATCAGGAACTCCTCCATAGCCCAAAAGTGACTGTGTGGTGTGCTCTTTCCCGCCTAGGCGTCTGGGGGCCTTACTTTTTTTAAGAAAATGGGCAAACCGTAACGGTCAACAGCGAGCGCTATTGTTTCATGCTGGAAAATTTTCTTCGACCCAAAATGGTGGAAATTGGCGTGGAAAATGTGTGGTTTCAACAGGATGGTGCAACCGCCCACACATCGCGACGATCAATGGACGTTCTCAGGGAAATGTTTCCCGGACGCCTCATTTCTCTGAGAGGTGATCTTGGCTGGCCGCCGCGCTCACCGGATCTCAATCCATGTGACTTCTTCCTTTGGGGTTACCTCAAATCGAGGGTATTCCAGCATCGACCAAGGACCCTTCTTGCTTTACGAAGGGAAATTGCTCGGGCAATTGAAGAAATTCCTGTGGAAATGACGGTGAAAGTCATGGAAAGCTACCGCGAGCGCCTAAATCAGTGTATCCGCTCCCAAGGACGACATTTAAGTGATGTGCTTTTCAAAACTTAAATTTGAAAATGGCATAAAATTTGCGATATGTTAATAAAAAAAAATTTTTGTCAAGTTGAGTGGTTTTAATTTTATAACGTTTTGAAATCGGATAGGTTTTTCTGCCCCACCCTGTACTATAGTTCACCCTTAATAGTAAATATAAATTTCTTTTCTGTTTAATTTGACAGTTATTACAGTATCAGCGGAAAAAATAGATATAATATTCAGGATAACATCTTCTCAAAAAACAACAGCGATTCCTTTACAACCGTGGAGAAAAGAACTTCCATAACGTTTCATAATTTTACTCGTTGGAGACGCCGATCGACTCAATCTAAAACCCAACTCGACTCGGCAGCAGCAACGCAGTGTCCGGTCGAATTTCCGCCGCGTAATACAAAGTACGAGACACACACACAAACATACAGCGCGCCTTCTTCTACCTCACAAGAGACAACAACAGTGCGGGAGTTTCTTTTACTTTGTGTCGCCGACACAACATTCCTCTATTTTACCTGTCTTCGTTGGCGCGTCTCGCTTCTTCTCTCCTGCGCGGCTCACGATCATCAGAGAGAGGACCGACAGACGACTATAGCTTGCTGACTAACTGACTGTTTTATTTGCGTCACCTCGGGCGGTTGGGTTTTTGTGGGCGCGCGCGTTGTTGGCCGCTGCCGCTGCCGACCCATTTTCGGCAGAGGCGGGCGCTGACGACACCGTAAAGAGCCTTTCACCCCGCATGTATATTGTTAAAGAAGCAAGTTGTTATATTGCTGTGAACTGTGAAAGGTAGCGATGACAATAAAAGTCGAATTTATCGGTTTGTTAATCCGATTTGAAGACGTACAGATTTCTCTCGGTGTTTTGTAAGAAGCAGTTTGTTTGATTCCCGGCACAGCGACCTCTGCAGGTATATGTGCTAATGCAGATATTTGCGCACTTTTTAGAATTAAATAAAAGGTATGTGTGTTCACTGTGTCTTTTATTTACAACGGGTTGAAATTGCAAAACGTGGTTCCTTCAAACCAGGAGGAGTTCAAACGAACAGTCTTATGCGTTCCCATTCCAGTCTCTTATCTCAAAAACAAACAAAAAAAAATGCCCTTTCATCTGGATGCATTACTAATAAAAAAACATGTAAATGAAATTAAATAAATCCTTAGATGTTTTGAGTTGTCATCAAATTGAAATTTGCATGAAATATTCATAAATTTTTTTGTGTATTGTTTATCTGCTTAGTGGATTTGGGTATAAATTGAAACTATTTTTAAAAACTACACATTAAAAAACGTAATATTTCAAATTTCTTCATTAAAAGATTCAGTTGTTTACATCTGAGAAATCAAGCATTCAAATTTTTTTTTCTTTCTAACTGAATGGGAAAAAAATACAGTATATAAGTGTACTAAAAAAAAAACAACTATAAAAAAATCGTTAGAACATCACATTTATACATTTTGGTGGGTGTATTATCAGCGCATATTGAATTTCAACATTACTGATTGTAGTTTTATATTTTAAACTACTGTGGTAAGTAAATATCTTCGACTTGGTTGCATTTACCTATTGCCATTGCATAAACAGATCTTAGAATCTGAGACACATGTACCGTACCGCTCAAACTTTCTTGTATTTTATCGATAATAAAGGATAACATTACAAATATAACTTTTTACATTGGTATCAACTTGATTTGAATATTAATTTTTTATATCGACTGACTTTTTTTGTTACCTCAGGGCGTGCTCGTGTTTTGAGATGTGTTTCTGTTCGGTTTCCGTAAAATCCTTTGAACAGTACTCTTATATACACTTCAGCGTTTCTGCTGATATGTCTCGTGCTCACACTTGGCTGTTCAACCTCAGAAGTAAAAACATTGAATTCATTATCTTCATGAATATGATGATAACGTTTATTAAACAGCACAGATGCTTTCAAATCTCTATTTAACATTAAAACATTCCATTCTTGGACACCGTCTGTTTGGATACCGTTGTCTATATATTTTTCAAGCCGAAAGACAGTTTCGTCCACATTCACCTAAATGTAAAATTTGAAAAATTGTGTAAAACGGAAATATAAATAGATATCAATATATATAATTAGGAAAATGACATAAATGGTTACGTACCAATCAAATATATCATATGAACAAATTCTTCTTTTGAATATTGCATATTTTGAAGTATATAACATAATGGATAAGAAAATAAATAAACAAGCAATGATATTTAAGAAGGAAAATAAATTACTTTTTTTTAGACCAATTACCTTGGTCCACTAAAAACATGTTCTGTAATTTCTGATCATACATAAATGACATAAAATTTTTTTTTTTTTAAACTTTTTATAAGTTTTATATTATGACCCGATACTGACATATATTGACTAATTCGCAGCTCTATTCAATTGTTTATTTTTTATATACCAAGGCGACTTGAAAATTAACGGAAAAACTAATCGTGCATAAGGCATCAAAAATGTTTAGTATGGATTGATAGGGTTTTGGGCAAGGGTTAATTTAGCACAAGCAAAAATATAGGGTGCTATTTAAGAAAATCAAGTTACCTTGGATTAAACTTAAGCAAATGTTCAGGACTATAGTGGACACCTGTATACAATTACATCGATTTTAATTTCAATGTTGAATCAGACCGTATGTATGTATGATATTTAAAATATGAATGTCTAAAACAAATGCAAATATACCTTAGCCTTAATCCATGCTTTGCATCGGGACCACTTTTGACAAAAGAGTAAATAACAACGTTGTTATTAAAGATATAATATAGTAGTTTATATGAAGTTATTTTTCTGCGTAGAATTGAAAAATGAAATAATATATAGGGTGTTCCATTTAAAATAACGGAGTATGTATCCGTTTGCCTACTTCTGGGACACTCTGTTTGGTCAACAATATTTTTAGGTGATGCAGCATTGGATTCTATAACATTCCTGTAGAAAAAGTGTTTTCCTAAAACAACAAATAGAGCTGTAATTCAAGACGCAGTCTTCGGTGGCACACCTGTACATACATACAATGTATGGTTCTCCTATATAATTTCTTTCAACTAGGGGCTGATGAACGACCTAATATAACTTTATTTATTATACGAACGGGCAATTGCAATTATTTCTGATTTTTTATATTGAAATATCATTCCACGCCTTGCTGGATCAAAAACTATTACTTCCGACAGATGTTCCCGCGAATTCGCACCTACAGAACATCGGCACATACTTATTCACGCATACATCTATTACAGTACCAGTTAAATTTACAACTTATCCGAGCTGTTGCCGCGTATATATACAGCGTTTAACAGGTATTTCCAATCTTCACTTGTTGAAGATCTGTCGACAGCTCCAATAAAGCCTGTATAACGCCGCAGTTATGCGCTTATGCGTGCGCGGATGCCACGCTATACGCTTATGTATGTAGTATGTAAGTACCTTTACGTTCTGCGTGTAATATAATCGTCGGTATGGGTATATAAAATCGTATGTAATACATATTATCCGCCGTGTGAGCCGCATCGCGCTGCCTTGGAAAATATTAACAACGTTGTTTATGAGGCCGTAACTGGACGAAGTGAAAATATAAGCCTAATTAATAATTCAGTTATCGAAGCCCCCGAGTTATGGCGGTCGTATCTCAAATCGGATGCCGCTGTAAATTAGCTCCGGTAGGTATGTATAAGTGGGAGCCGAACGCAGCTTGCCGGCCTATGACGCGAAGGGAAGGTTTCTTACAGTGTAAATACGAAGATGTAGTCTATAGTGCTGTTGAAAAGTATATGTCAACTGAGTGTTCGTTGTAACCAGGGATTAAAAAGGTTCCAAAAATAACTGTTTCAAACTGTTATACAGGGTTAGTCAAAAGTATGAAATAGGCAATTTATCTCCGTAAATATGAACTTTATGACAAAATGTCATTAATAGAAGTTTTTTACTAATTATTCTTTATCTCTTAGCCTGCTAGTTGTTTTTTTTATGTCAACGCATTTCCATGGAAACGTAATTTCTTTTTGTTTTTTAAATGCCAACCTAGCAATTTTTTTGCTGATTTTTGTTCTTCTTTTTTTCCTTGAAATGATCCGGTATTTTTTTTGTGTAGTTTGATAACAAAATTTTAGAGAAAATGGCCATTATTTTATTCAATCAAATAATCTTTAACTTAAATTAAATGTTCAAACTGAAGACCCTCTGCAGCTTGACAGTAACCTAATCTATCATAAAAATTGCGTAATGAATTTTGCAGCCAATTAGGTGGTATTTGTGCGATTTCATGCCTTATTCTGGCTTCCAGATCTTCAAAATTTTGGGGTCTTTCTTTGTAAATTGTAGTTTTTAAATGGCCCCAAAGAAAAAAATCTAAGGGGCTTAAATCGTGGGACCTAGCAGGCCATTCAATAGAACCCCGACGTCCTATCCAACGACGGGGAAAAATGTTATTCAGAAATTGGCGAACATCTACCCCATAATGGGGTGGAGCGCCGTCTTGCTGAAACCAAATATCTCGGATTGGCATTCCTTGTCGATCTGCATCCGGAAATAATTGTACAATATCGGGTACAATGTGATCACGCAATAGGAGTAGGTATCTATCTGCAGTTAAATTCCCATCAATAACATATGGGCCTATTATGTGCTGCCCAATAATACCAGCCCATACATTAAGTTTTTGACGGTGCTGTGTATCGTGTTCCATCATCCAATGCGGATTCTCACTAGACCAGTATCGACAGTTGTGTCTGTTCACAAATCCATTTAGACAAAACGTGGCTTCATCAGAAAATAAAATGTTGTTTAGACAATTTGGATTATTATCATCATTTCCATCATTGTTGCACAAAACTGCATTCTTCTGTCTGAGTCATCTTCGTTTAGCTCATGGAAAAGGTGTATCTTGTAGGGTTTGAGTTTGTTCTTTTTCAATATTCGAACAAGCGACGATTGACTAATATCATTATTCAAAGCAAGTTGCGTGGTTGACGTAACTGGATTATCCATAACACTTAGTAATACATCAAGAGCTTGATCATTATTTGTGGCTGATTTCGGACGTCCAGACTTTGGCATATCTTTTACATTTCCAGTTTCACTAAATTTCCTAACCAATTTAGACACCGTGGATTGTACAATAGGATCTCTTCCAGGATGAACGTTGTTAAATAAATGACAAACAGCTTGGTGTGAACGTTGTCGATCTCCATAACCAACCATCATGAGGATTTCAATTCTTTCAGTTTCACAGAGTTTCACCATGTATACAAATTAATAAAACTATCTGTACGTCACAATGACATGAAAAAAGGAAACAGAGTTACGTTTCCATGGAAATGCGTTGACATAAAAAAAAAACAACTAGCAGGCTAAGAGATAAAGAATAATTAGTAAATAAATAAAATAATGGCCATTTTCTCTAAAATTTTGTTATCAAACTACACAAGAAAAATACCGGATCATTTCAAGGAAAAAAAGAGGAACAAAAATCAGCAAAAAAATTGCTAGGTTGCCATTTAAAAAACAAAAAAAAATTACGTTTCCATGGAAATGCGTTAACATAAAAAAAATAACTAGCAGGCTAAGAGATAAAGAATAATTAGTAAAAAAACTTCTATTAATGACATTTTGTCATAAAGTTCATATTTACGGAGATAAATTGCCTATTCCATACTTATGACTAATACTGTATATCGGTTCTGACTAAAACAGTTATGAGAACCGAAATAATCCCAAAACAGTTATTATTCATTGACAACAACCAGCACGGCTTTAGAAAAGGAAAATCGACAACTACTCCTTTATTATCTTTTTATAATCTGATCATCAATAGCATAGACGATAAACAACTTCCATTGTCATTATTTTGTGATTTTAGTAAAGCGTTCGATTGTGTCCAACATTCAATATTGCTGAACAAATTATATGAATACCGTATAAGGGGCACCGCTGCAGACTGGATTGCATCATATTTGGATAGTCGCATGCAATATGTTAGCATCAGTTATAATAATGGTGACACTGTAAAAAAAGTTTAAATCTGCTTGTATATCCTCTCTCTTATTCAATTTGTATACCAATGATATTTGCACGTTTGCGTCAGACATTTTGATCTTTATGCATGCAGATGACACCACACTTGTCATTACAAATACTAGTCTGGAGCAAACAGAGATAACTGCAAATAATGCAATAAATCGTCTGCGTAAGTGGTTGTGTGCGAACAAATTAAGGCTGAATGACGTAAAAACAAACTTTCTGTTGTACCATACCGATCAAAGGCAACAAAATATCACCTGCAGCATTAGTGTAAATAACAACATAATTAAACATAAGGCAAAATTCTTAGGAATAATAGTTCAGAACACTCTATTGTGGGATGATCTACCTATCCTACTTCACAGCAAAGCTTACCTGTTCAGGAGTTTACGAAGCTGTTTACTGTTGGAAACACTAATATCATTGTATTATTCCGAAACACAGTCCCGTTTAAAGTACGGTATACTTCTGTGGGGCCCCTCACCGGCAGCAAAAAAGGTATTTGTCGCCCAAAAACAAGTTTTAAGAACACTTAGCGGCATAAGAGCAACAGACTCATGTAAACATATTTTTCATCAGCATTACACTCGCCGTACGAGTGATTTTCATGTGCCAAAAGCTGATCTTTCTGTGACATATAGAGGTTTAGAACATTTGGGGCGAAAGCTGTATAATAAATTGCCGAAAGAATATAAAAATCAAAAACTGTTTAAACAACGCGTGAAAGAAATGCTGACATGTAACTGTTACTATAGCATAGAAGAATATTTACAGTCCTAGCTGATAGTTGATTTAGTAATACTTATATATCTTTTGTAATATCTTCTCTGTTTAAAATGTTCTTGTGTTCACTTTCTTAGTATTTATATCACTTTTTACTATTGTTTCTTTTTCTTTTTTTTGACTGATTCAATTATTATTATAATTCTATGAATCAATAAAGATTATTATTATTATTACAACGGTTCTGACTAGAGCTGTTATCCGGATCCGGATAATTTTGGATCCGGATAATTTACTATCCGGATATCCGGATCTGAGTGCTATCCGGATCCGCTATCCGATACCTTAGATCCGGATCCGCTATCCGAAGCCTCAGATCCGGATCCGCTATCCGTAATCTCGGATCCGGATCCGCTTCTTGAATTCGGGTATACTATTCGGTGCTGGGATCTAGATCCGATAACTAACATAAAACGTAAAAATTATTATCGAACAACTGAATGGTACTAGTAATTACCATTAAATTAATTACCATTAAAGTAATTAGTAATTACCATTCTGTTGTTCGATAATAAGTTGTATGTTTTATGTATAGTTATCGGATCTAGATCCCAGCACCGAATAGTATATCCGAATTCAAGAAGCGGATCCGGATCCGAGGTTTCGGATAGCGGATCCGGATCTGTGGCTTTAGATAGCGGATCCGGATCTGAGGTATCGGATAGCGGGTCCGGATCCGAGGTTTCGGATAGCGGATCCGGATCCAAGGATTCGGATATCCGGATAGTTTTGGATCCGGATATCCGGATCTCCATTTTGTCGGATATCTGCAGCACTAGTTCTGACCTAATATCAGTTTCGGTTACGGTTCTATATCGGTTTTTATATTGGTTTCATTTTAGGTATATATCGGTTTTTATATCGGTTTTAGGTTAGGACTTGTTATAGTGTGTTATTGTGTGATCTAGATTTATAGAGGTTTTGGGATATAGCTTTCAATTTACTATTGGTGTTTTTCCCAAAATTAAAGAAACAGTAATAATTCTGTCGGATTATTGCAATTAAGGGTGCATATACACAGGGCCGTATATGGAGAGGGGTTTTGGGGGTTCAAACCCCCTCCGAAATAAAGTGCAAATATACATAAAAATTAGTGTCAACCATTTTTTTTGCGCATCAGGACTTGCCCTCAGATAAATTGCTCCAAGACAAACCCCTCCCGAAATTTTTGTTCAGATACGGCCCTGCATATATAGGTTAGAGAATCGTTTTTGAAACCGATAACAAAACTCTCAAACTTATAAAAATCACATTAATTTTTTTTTGCCACAATTTCCAATGTCCTTCAAAAATGGCGTGTAGTATTTATATAAACATTTCTGCTAATGTTAGGAAGTGTACCAGTAAGACGACATAGCAGTAATAATTATATCCGCCTATATCTTGGACATCCTTCAAGATTTACGTATTGTCGTTCTTGAAACCGATAACCAAACTCTCAAACTTATAAAAATCACATTTATTTTTCTCCCACAACTTCTAATGGCCTTCAAAAATCGCGGCTAATATTAATATAAAAATTCCCGTTAACATTAGGAAGTGTAGGAACGGTAGGAAAAAAAAACCTCCAACTTATAAGAATTTCCTATAAGTTTCAGGATTTGCTTAACAAATTATCCAAAATACCGTTACGGAACCGAAAATAACCGATATACAACCGAAAAAGATATTATCACCGTAATCGAAACCGATATTTCCATGAATTTCGGTTCTAAATAACTGTTATGGATAATGACGGTTCTTCATAACTGTTTTGAGAACCGGAACCGTTATAGGAAGGCATAGGAAGAAACAGTTCGCTTAATAAGTACAATCTTCATATTTTAGTGAAGAGATAAGTCTTGATTTAATTTTGCATTTTAGAGTATAAATTTGTATTGAAGTTTATGATGAGTAAATCTACAGTTTTACAGTAGTGCATAGTCGGTATATTTTTGACAATAATTGTTATAAGGTCTATATTAGAAATTCGAGTCGCAACAATAGGAAAATATTCACCTTATTATGAAAATAAATAGACATACGCCCCCACGTATGATGCATAAAGCACCAGACGAGACTGCAACGTCGCCACTCAGGCTCACGGCTGCCGCGAGTTTCACAATCTTCCTACGATCCTAATTTTACATCGGCGATTTTTACAGACAGAGATTACGCGTCGCGCTTTTGTGATATTTCGTTGTTAATGCGGAATTTCAGCGTCCAAATTCGCCGGTCGCGGTCGCATCCGACTCGTTACCCGAGAGATCGCGCACTTTGCACGTATCAAGTCTCCATAGTGAAGGTAGATTCCGTGCCAAACGATTCACGAAACCCTTAATTAAATTGTTAATAACTGTCCTGAGATTTGGCGCAGGTACAGGAGTGTATAACAGCACATAGGAGCGTATACGAGGAGTACAAAAAGAAGCACAATCGCGCTTTAGGACGTCTTGCGGATTGGTGTGCGTGCGTGAGACAGATTTCGTGAGATTCCGAGACATTTCTCTAGCAACGCAGCGACGAGATAATTAATTAATTAATTAATTAATTCCTGTTGCGCGGGCTTCTCGCTTTGAAGTTAGAGGTAGATCTCTTTTAGCGATATATATATGGCGATAATATCTTTATATGAATACCTGATAATTGAAATGTCACTCGCACAAGAACTGATTGTGTTCTTTCATACTTTTCTTCTTTTTATGTAGACAAGAAATACAGGGTTAGTAAAAAGTCCCGGAACGGTCGAATAACTTTGTTATTTGAAAATTATGATTTCTGAAATTTGGTATGGGGGTATAGTTAATATAAATGCATTTTATGCAATACAGTTAATATTTTTTTCACTTCCGGTTTAATCGGCAATACGTCCACCTTTTTTTTTTTAAATGGAACGCCCAGATTTTTTAACACTTTTGAATGCAAAATAAAAAACTACGTTCAGGAAGTATTAAGATGTTTATTTTTATTCACAAGAAACCAGTTAAAAAATTAAAAGAGTGTCCTAATACAGAAAAATCAAGATACCTGTCTATTCAGGTTGCGATTACAATAATTGTTCAAAATGCTCTCCATTTACAATTTGACAAAAATGTAAACGGTCAGTAAAATTTCTTATTGAATTTTGTATTTGTTCTGGAGTGATGCGATTGGCTTCTTGAACTATTCTCTCTTCCAATTGTTCAAAATTATGGGGACGATTTTTGTACACTTGACATTTCATGTGACCCCAAAAGAAAAAATCTAATGGCGAGAGATCTGGCGAACGTGCTGGCCATTCGATTGCTCCTCTAAGTCCGATCCAACGTCCCGGAAAAATTTCATTCAAATAATCGCGGACATTATGGGCAAAATGGGGGGGAGCTCCATCTTGTTGAAACCAAAAATGTGCATTAGGGTGATCACCTATGTTTGCATTTGGAAAGAGGGCCGCAAGTGCTGGAACAACCTCATTTCGCAATAAATTTAAGTAGACGTTGCCAGTTAAATTTCCTCTTATAAAAAATGGTCCTATGATGTTGTTTCCAACAAGACCAGCCCAGACATTCACCTTTTGAGGACGCTGTGTATGGACTTTTTCAATCCAATGCGGATTTTCAATTGACCAGTAGCGACAATTATGTCTGTTCACAGTGCCGTTGAGACAAAACGTTGCCTCATCTGAAAAAATGATGTGATCTGAAACATTAGGCTGCTGCTCGATCAATTCCGTCATTGTTTCGCAAAATTGTAGTCTACGATCTGGATCATCTTCAGTTAACTCATGGACGGGATACATTTTATAGGCTTTCATTCTTGCTGATTTAAGAATCGTATGAGCAGATTTTTGAGAGATCTCATGAATTTGACCTAATTCTGTTGTGGACACGTGATGATTTTCTTCCACTGTAAGTAACACATTCAAACTAGTTTCTTCATCTGGTGCTGTTAATGGACGTCCCCTTCTAGGTAAATCCTGACGAAAGACTTCAAACTTTTGAATTGTTCGGCATACCGTACTTTTACTAATGTGACGATCCGGATAAACAGTATTAAACAAAATACGAACCTCTTCAAAAGAATGTTGACGATCACCGTACCCACGCATCATTAATATCTCAATTCGTTCTGATTCAGTAAGTTTTTCTGCCATTTTCAAATGTGTCAATGTTTAAAATAAGTAAATTTATAGCGATGCAAAAGTTAAAACGCTTTTAAAATTGTCAAATGTGACGGCAAAAAGAATGCAAACACTAAACAACAACTTTTTTCAAAGGTACCTTGATTTTTCTGTATTAGGACACTTTTTTAACTGTTTTCTTGTGAATAAAAATAAACATCTTAATACTTCCTGAACGTAGTTTTTTATTTTGCATTCAAAAGTGTTAAAAAAATCTGGGCGTTCCATTTAAAAAAAAAAGTTGGACGTATTGCCGATTAAACCGGAAGTGAAAAAAATATTAGCTGTATTGGATAAAATGCATTTATATTAACTATACCCCCATACCAAATTTCAGAAACCATAATTTTCAAATAACAAAGTTATTCGACCGTTCCGGGACTTTTTACTACAGTGAAGTCGTAAACTGCGCCTTTCCTTCATTAAAAACAAGATGAAATTAGGGATAATTTATAATATTGTTAATCCCGATGGAATACGAATTCTTTTATTCACGTATACAAATTGTCGTTTGCTCTTCTAAAACTATTTATTTTAATGAAAATAATTGTAGTACAACGTCTGTAAGAATGTGCTTGTTGACATATCTATTCTTACTTACTTCCACACCAAGCATGCGCAATCGTACGCGCGAACAAACCAAATTCAAATTCTAAACGAATAACATATATTTTAATTACACACTGAGTGCAGACACAGGTTTTTTTCTGCCCTTGTCTAACTACTACAAAATGCTATCAACAGCTTTAATTTTTCAATTTGGAGTAAATCAACGAAGGCCTCAGTGTTCGATTCACTTCGCTCATTTCTTAATGAAGCATCGCGAGATGTTGAGGGTGCGGTCCTAGTTTTATAACGGTTAGTAAGTTTTGATCGCGGTCAGTCATTTTGAAAAAAATCAAATATTATACGCCCGCGGAAAAACTATTTAGCTGTAAAACAATTTATTGCTTCTTGTTACTGAACATTTAATAAATAGTAAATTTTCTTTTTAGCATTTGTTGTTATATTTATAGTTTTACATTGCTTTTAAGTTTGAATTGTTAAATTCGCCGAGTTTTTATTTCTGCTAATAGGAATTTGTTAAGTTTCAGAATTTTATTTATACGTTTATCACTTGTATTTGATAAGAATTTTTATTTAGTTAAGAACGTTTAATATTATTTTATTTTTTGTGAGGTTATCATTATGTGTTTTTAGTTATTCAGTGGTTAATAATGTCTTATTTTTCTATTTACCGTCAGAAAAGGAATTTTGTGAATTAATGATTAATAAATATCCCGAACAGTAACAAATCAATGCTACGCATGGCAGTCTATTGCCGTTTTTTAGTTATCAAATGAGTATTGTATTATTATCTCCCTTTTCACTGATGCAAATGTAATATTGGATTTAACATTTGTTTTACAAACTTCATAAGTCATGTTTAGTCTAGGAATTTTAACACCAAAAATAGGTTCGCTCCGCAAAAAGTCCTGATAATTGATTTTTCGATTGGATTATGTCAGTATAAAACCAAGTTTGTGCCGTCCGAAACCGCGAGCGTTAGTCGCCATCTTGAAAAACGCCTTTTTGCAAATATCTCGGAAACAGTGAGTTTTATATTAAAAATTGCGAAGATCGTTTTTGTAGAAGATAAAATTTTCCATCTTTTTTATTTGAAACTTCTTTCTCTATTGTTAATATTTGCCGAGATATAATCGATTAAAGAGACAAAGTTTGGTTTTTTGAAAATATCGCGATAATTTTTGGAAATACGAAAAAAAATGTAATGATCAAAGTTGTAAAGCATGACATTTTCTACAATTTTTGTGTAAAACTTTTTTTTGTTAAATCGATAGTTGCCGAGTTCTAGGGCAATAAATGTTGCCGTCAGGTAAAGAAAAACAGCGATTATTGGTAATGCATCAAAAAAAAAAAGTGTAAGGACACGCGATGTCTCGGCGGCAAGTATTACAGGAGGTAATTAGTGCACGTCTGTGCGTTCTTTAACAATAAGGGTATATGGAAAAATCAATATCAGGATTTTTTGCGGAACGAATGAAGAAATTTTTTTTACTTCTACTGAACTGCGATGATTCGCCGAACGTTAACAAACGTAGCAAAAACCATTATTGTAGGGTAAAATAAGCTTCAGTGAATACTGCGATAATATTTAACAGAACTAGAAAAATCTTTACTTAATATTAATAAGAACGTTATGAGAAAAGTGACGTAAGTGAGTTAATAAAGACGTAGAAAATCGTGTAACTGTTTTTGCATTGTCATAAACGTAACAACGAGATATCTTCTAAACAAACTTTTTTTATGATTTTAGACCAACAGAAAAAAAAATTCTACAGATAATCTAATCTGCGCGGATTAACGATTTACTCCGATTCTCTGCACAAATACTAACATCATAAAAATTCCCCGCGCAGAAGCTCCTATCAGGCCGAAATCTGATCATTAGCACTGACGCGAAACGACTACTATACTTTAAATACATCTGAGAGAAGGCTAAGATGCCTGCGTCGGCGCTTCACGGGTTATAAAAGACAGATCCCGCTAGATTTGGGAACGCTTCACTCACGATACCTCGACTGCACATACCTACCATCTACCGCTACAACGATCAAAGCGAACTGTAGAGGAGAATTAACTGCTCTCTGTGTTCTCAGACGCAATAGGAGCTTTGTGACTGTTGTGACGTTTGATGCCGGCCGGTGTCTAGGATTTGAGATTCAAAGAGATTTCTCTGATTGTGCGATGGTCCGATGAATAATTTTATGTCTTGTATGTTGTAGTACTTTGATGTGTTTCGTTTTTTTTTATGCATTAGCGAGGTATAACGTACGAGATCTCTGTACTAGTACCTATTCATTGTGTAGGCGTTAAAGCAAAGTTTCCATAACAATACAACATATTCCACAAAAGATATATAACTTAATACTACATTGTTGTGTGGATAAGTTTCTAGATAATTATTTGCAATAATTTGTACTAATTCTTATTGTGAATTTTATCTAATGTAGTATGTTAAATGTCTACCTTGCAGTTTGAAAATGTTTCAGTCGCCTGTAGCACTTCTAATATTTTTATCATTAATTTTCACTTCAAAAAACTTGCTTGTCAACTATACCATCAAACGATACAATAACATTTCTTGTAACCGTTTTTTTTACTCTAAAATTCATTAGTAATTTAGCAAAATATCACCACCACATCTTGTGTCACTTTGTAATACAATAAAATGACAAAAAACCAATGGATCAGCTATCAAATTTACCTATTAATTGCATGCGCGTGTGTTCTTAAATATGAGAAATGCTTTTTAATGATAAACTTATACGTTTTCTGTCGTTTCCAAGAACTTTCCTCAATTCCCCTTGACGTATGCTTTGATCGGCTCCTGTCACGAAATAGTCTGGGAAATTTTCAGAATTTTCCCACGTATACTCTTTCATATATCGATCGATGCAGTTCCTCGTGAAACACCCGGTATACTACACCATTTCCACCAGTAATTCAGAATCCATCAGATGTAATTCAGATTAACGAGTTTGATTTCAGAAAGCGTCAAGTGTAAATCAAATTAGTAAATTTAATTGCAGAATGTATCAATTGTAATTCAGAGAACGATTATTTTTGTTTTACATACATACAAATTGTACATAATTGTAATAATTACATAGAAAAACTGTTGAACTTGGTTATATGTAGGTTTGGTATATGTATATGTAGAAACTTATTGACCAACAGTCATGTCATCCAATGCCAAAGAAGCAGCATAAAATGTAGAACGATACGAACCCAATCTACTTCAACTATCATTGTTTTGGTTTGGTCAATAATTTCTTTCAGATATATTAATCTTTGTTCTCCAACATAAGGAACATTTACGTTTGAAATTCGAAGTGTTGTTGCTTACTTGAAAACGTACTTTAGCAGCTGAAGTACAATTGCTATGTTCTGAATTACAATTGATACATTCTGAAATTCAATTTACTAATCTGATTTACAATTAACGCTTTCTGAAATCAAATTTACTATTCTGATTTACAATTGACGCTTTCAGAAATTAAACTCTCTAATCTAAATTACATGTGACGGTTTCCGAAATCAACTTTATGGTTTCTGAATTGCAGTTGGAAATAGTGTAGAATATAAATGTGTTTCATTTACCTACGAATTCGAAAATTAGGGTAAAATACTATATAGTAAGTGTGACTTATTTTCTATCAGCAACTAAGTTCCATCGTTTAGTAAAAATTGAGGTATTTGCTTCCAATTTTTTTTATTTTATTTAAGGATCAATAGAAGAACCCTTCTTCTATAGTAAAAATAACCCACGTTATTTATATAGGAAAAACAAAAATAAACACAGGAGGGATGAAGCTGCATCAACTATACTATGTATATATCAACGCAGCTTCTACCTAAACAGCAGGGTCATGGAAATTCCGGGGAAAGCGGATCGCGAGAGGAAAATTTCCGAGCGTACGATAAACAAGCACCCGAGCGCGGTGAACGACACACAGGTTCGCGCGTACGCAGGGGGTGAGTGGGGGTGGCCCGGCCGTGACCGTCGACAGCCACGTGTCCACCGCCGGGAGGCGACCTTGAACCGGGCCGACGGATCCCTTCGCTCAGACGGCAGACGCTCTCGCTCGGTCGGCTGGAGAGAGGCGAGAGCTCGCGGTCGCGGCCGATCGATGGAGCGACGCGTTCGGGCCACCGTCGCTTCCGCGTGGCCCGAGACGTGCCGCCGGCGGGGGTGGGTCGAACGCTGCCCGGCGCGGCGTCTGGGACGCTCGTCCGGGAAAGTGGCGCGCACGTGGCAGGATTAGGACCGAGGAAAACTACCCGGAGATCCTTTAGAATTGAGGGACAAACGATAAGATACATTGTACAATGTAAATATGAAACTAATACAGTTGGACAGAATATTTGCTAAGTGTGTGGATATATTATACTACACTCCGCCAAAAAAGTATCGCATAATTTAGTTTTGAATCATAAAAGTATCGCATAATCTTTGTTTGTAGCATAAAGTTGTAAATATACTTTAATGCGCTCTAAGATATAATTTCTATGATTGTTTAAATAAAATACAGGCCAAATAAAAACAAGAACTCATACTTGAGATTTTTATTAAAACAAGAAATTTTGGAAAGAAAAATGTCATAACAGTAGCTTTTAATACTGAGTATTGCCACCTCTGGCTCTTATGACCGCTCGCATACGGTTTGGCAGAGATTCGATTAACCTCCGTATATAAGCCTGATCCAAATTCTCCCACTCGTCACGGAGAGCATTTTCTAGTCCATGCAGGTCCGCTGGGGCAACATTTTGGGTTCGTATCCGTCTGTGAAGGAGGTCCCACACGTGCTCGATAGGGTTCATGTCCGGACTTACCGCAGGCCAATCTAAAACTGGAATACCAACATCGTTAAGGTATTCCTGGACGATTATTGCAACATGCGGTCGTGCATTATCGTGCATTAACATGAATTCGTTTCCTATAATTGGCGCATATGGTACTACATGTTCTTCTAAAATGTCCGTTATATACCTGTGGGCAGTCAGTGTACCTCTGTCTACTGGTACTAACTCTGTACGACCTGTTAAACAGATGCCTCCCCAAACCATAATAGAGCCACCAGCGAAATTAGGTCTAGGTCTGATATTACACTGCGAATAGCGCTCACCGTCTCGTCTATACACTGAGATACGCCTATCTGAGGTGTAAAGACCAAATCTTGACTCATCTGTGAAGAGTATATTGGCCCAGTCATTAATGTTCCAATTTACATGTTCTCTGGCAAACCTTAAGCGAGCCACTCGGTGGTTCCTAGTGAGACGAGGGGCTGTTACAGCTACTCTAGCTCTTAATCCACTCTGTCGTAACCTATTCCGAATAGTTTGAGTACTCACACGAGTATTTCTGACTCTAGCCAAGTCGTTCTGCAATTGTCTCGCAGTTACATGTCTTCGACGTAATGCTTGTAGTAGTAAATAGCGGTCATCTTGGCGAGTAGAACATCTTGGACGACCTGGTACAGGTCTTCTACTGTAAATGCCTGTTTCCCTATATCTGGCTACGGCTCTAGAAACACTTGACTGATTGATGTTCATCAAATTAGCAACGTATGCTTGAGATCGTCCATCTTCGATTAAAGCAACTATAGCAGCCACTTGTTCTGAAGTTAAATTGCTCATTTTAGTTTTAAAAGCGTTGGTACAGAACTCTGACTTCGCACTTTAAAATTTGTCCGTATAGGAAGACTTTCAATAAACAACTGAACAAACCTTACACATATGCATTTTTCTAAATGTGTTCTTTTAGAAAAAAAAAAAAAGTAAAAACGCTAAGTTCCATTATTTTGTTAGTGTTTTTATAGTTCACATACACGAGTCAAACTTTTTGTGAACGTATAAAAATATCTTGGTTCATAAATGCCCTTTTTTAGTTTATGCGATACTTTTTTGGCGGAGTGTATATGGTCGAATATATTAATGCCCTCAATTTTGCAAATAATTATTTGATTATAATCAAAGTAAACTAAAGAAAAATATAAAGCCGATAATTTTGCGTTGTAAACCAATTTTGTTTCTACAACAATTTGTACAAACTATCTCTCTCTCTATCTATCACGGTTTACCAGTTGCAGAGAAACTACCAGTGAAAAAAAAGATTATCTCAAACTGGATTTACATATCTCATTTGGTCATGATTTTATACACAATTGCTCGAGTTTTTTTTTTATATTTGGTGTAAAAATTTCCCTAGTGTTAATAATTACGTGGCAGTAACAATTATTCGGCAACAAGACTTTTTGTTTTAACTCATAATATTCTTAAGTTGAACAACATTTCGTTAATTTAACACTTAATTCTTTTCATATATAAATTTACACTATAAAATCATTTTCTGCGTATCCACCCTTCCGAAACTGGCACGAGCCCTAATTCCACACATTCCACCCGCCTGATGCTACTCGGGAAGCGTTCACCTTCAACTTGACTCTGCCCGCAATCGATATAGGCGAAAGCCGGACGTCTAGGGCGCGTGCGCGTCGGGACGCAAACACGGACCGTGTGGCCCGCTCGCGAAGGGTTGAAGGTCGGTACTACGACTACAATACGTAGATGCAGGCACAAACACACAGACGAGGGGAATGCCGGTCGCTCGACCCAGCCATCGGAAGCAACAGGTGAAATACCATAGCGTAGTTGAGAGAAACGGTAGCGTAGATTCGATCTCAATTTGGGTAATTACGACCCAGAGCGGTCGATCTAACGACCGGGCACAGGTATTGCTTCTAGTCTCTCCGCGGGGACTCCGAACGCTCGCAGGTATAAGAAACGGAGTGTTTATGAGCGCCCTGGACGTTGTTGACTTTTTTATTGCAGCGCGCTGACGAAGTCCGTTGTTGAAACTAAATATTAGGAGATCGGTAGCTTTTCAGAAAGAGCTGTGGTCAGGGTTGTGTGCTGTTGAGAAGATTATAAGGGGAAAAAGGATTTCGTTTATATGCTTACCGAATTAAGTCTTATAATTGGAATGACAATACCCTTTATACTGTAATCAGATTCAAATCAGTGCATAAACACTGTAAATAATAACTTTCATACGAATTTTGAGCTCTCTCACTGGATGTTTGAAATTATACCATTTAAATATATACAATTCAAAACAAGCAATAATTCAAAAAATTAAGTACAATGCTCTTCAGTTCTACACACTAAAAAATTTTAGTAAATCTACCAGGATTCCTGCTAAAAATTCCAGTAACATTTGGGGGAAAATCACCAAAAATTGGGTAATTTTATGATTTTTTAACAAAATTACCTACACTTTTGGAAATTTCCGACATATCGACCAGTATTTTCCAATTTCAAGTAAAAGTGCTACGTGAAAACGTAATATTACTAAAATTTATATGCTCTCCCAGGGATTCTTATTACATTACTTGGTGATTTTATCCACAGTTAGTAAATTTACTTAGGCAACTAAATACTTACAATGCGCGCATGTTCAATTTGTAGATAGATAGCACAGAGCACGCACGGAAATGGCAGGGGTCGTTCTTTTTTTATCTATAGGCATATTTAGGTAAGCGACTAATTTAAAATAAATCTAGTAGTTAAATAATACACTCTTACTATGTACTGAAGGTGAACTACAGCTGCATTTTCATAATTTACAAACGTTGGAACATAGGTTTGTACACACACAAACACACAATATACCTAATTGTATTCCACAAAAACACGTTAATATGCCTCGACAGAGTATATAAAATATATTTGTAGTTTGTGTATTACCGTAATGTTAGAGTAAATGGTTATAAATATTGTTTATTGCAGTCAGATTGCTACAGGTAAAGTAGAGGTTATGAATGTATTATTCAACTTGTCTATTTATATTTAGAATATTATATTATACTTATCTATGCATTTGTTTTTATGGTTAAGAAAGCGTTTAGCTTTCTCGTACTTTATTTTTTATATTCTCTTCAAATAGGTAATTTTAAACCCTATATTTTACACACATAACACATTGCACACTAAGATACTAATTGATATCTATATAGGCATTCATTTCTCATCAATGCTTACGATCTTGTAAGTTTATCAATAATGAAAGAAGATCAGTTATTTGTTTGTTGATACTTGAATCCCGTGCCTCTGCTGTTTTAGCTGTTTATAGTTTTTACGTACATATTTTATTTTGTGTGCAATGATGTTGATAAGAATTAAATGCAAAAGTGTACTAGCAAGTGTCTTACACTACACGTTTTAAAGCGTAGGATTTACCAAATCGTTTTAGTATGTGTATTATAACGTTGAGAGAAGGAAATATTCTTTAGGCTGCGTCACAATCAAATAATGCAGATCTTTGCACCGTCTTAGATATTAATACAGAACTTATATACTATAGCGATTCGTCTAGGTGAAGGTTCTTAGCCTCAAAGTCGACGCATCAGTGCATGAAATTATAGTTGAGCAGTTCGCGCGCAACCAGCGTCTTTCACGTTACATTAGGTATGTAATACCGAAAGAGTTCGGGAGAAAAGAGCATAGTCAGAACGCGGGTTCAAGTTCTTCTGGCATCTGATACAATTTGTTCAGGTATTTGCCCCAGTTCTTCCGGTATTAGTACGTCCAAACGGTCTACTACAAGGCTATATTATAGGACGCGAAGAAGTTGCATTACGAATTACGACGGAGCGCAGAAAATCTCTCTTAAAGAATCAATTAAATCGTACTTATAGCGTGTATATACACTTTTCTAAAATATTGCTCTATCATTGCCGTGCGAGCGGTTTGGGACCGACACAGCTGTGTGTACAAGTGTATACGGTGCCTAGCTATGAATAACGGGATTTCATATATGCGCATTGCCAACAACGTGGCAGGAACAAGACACTCAAAAGCGCCGACTCAATAATTAAGACCATAAATCGGAGAATTTATGCATATTTATGCTTATGAGGCTGTGTCGTGGTGCGCTTGTGTGTAATTGGATAGCCGCACGGTTTTTGTTCTTGTATTATAGTAGATCGAAAGCGGTTATATGATGTTTGGACTGCAATTGAGGCTTTTAACGTCCAAATTGTAAATAATATCGGCTACATAATTTTCTCTGTGTAATTGATCGATAAAATAGTATATTTTATAATAAGAGATGAAAGGTTTTCTGCTTTTATTTTTGTGAGCTGAGAAATTTGAGTCAGTCTCACGAAATACAAAGATCGTACCTAAATAAATAAAATTTTTCTTTAATTGTGTACTATAACTCGGAAACAATTCTTAACAGACAAAAATATATGATTTTTTCACCCTACTATGCACTTTTATTTACAGATTTTTAGAAAAACCTACAGGTTGCAATACATATGCATGGTTGCAGTACTTCTGTTTAATTTGAAGTAATTTTTGTTGGATTTTTTGTAACATCAGTTATTTTTGCCTGTGACGATGTTTAGGATTCAGACGCGATGTAGTTAGTATCGATTGGTTTTTAGGCTGTGCGTTGTGGAACCTGCGTGTACGAGGTCAAGGTCGCCAGTTGGGTCGTCGCGACGGCTAGCGTCGAATGGTGGGGAGGACGCACAATATCTGGAACGTCTGGGCAGTCGGATACGTATATTAACATAAAGACCGTAATATTTTGTTTATTCTATAAATAAGATAAACTTTCCCAACGTCAAACATGTTTATCTTTGTTTATAGAATTAAATGCTATATATGTATATTGTTCCCAGGGGATTGGTTATTGATGTATTTTGAAGTTAAGATATTAACAGAGAGTGTTCGTGTTCCAATCCTTGTTTATTTAAAACATGTTGTAAAATAAAAGATTTTTAAATAAACAAGGATTGAAACACGAACACTCTCTGTTAATATCTTAACTTCAAAATAAATGCTATATGCTTTTAAATTTGTTTTTCAATTCAAAGTTTCAAATTAATTGTTAATTAGTTATTATTGTGAATATAATAACACTGTTTTTGATTGAAGTTATATAATCTCTACACTAAACAATTGCATTGCAGGTAGACGGATTGGGATTCATTAAGTTGGTCATCGCATCACCAGATTGACCCTTTGTGATTTTTTTTCTACGGCCTACTATAAAAAACCATCATATGCATGACACCCGATGCAACATGCACAAACGCATAAGATATTCTTCTCTTCAGTTAAATGTGGATAATATGATAATATGTACATTTGAAAATGTAAGGCAGACCATACACACGGAGCTGAATAGAGACATATTTGAGCATCTTTTGATTTAAAATTATTATATATATCTAAAATTGTAAAAAATAAAATAATTTTGTGTCACGTACGGTTTGTTTTTATTACGTTATAAATAATCTAAACAACTTACATAAAAAAGAATAAATGAATAGGGGTAAATTGCTATTATTAAACATATTTTCCATAATATCTTCGAAAATACTGAAAATAAGTACCTATTACGTTATTGGTACCATTGTGAAAGCAATTTTACAAGGAATTTGCTGATTATACTGGAAAATATAGGTTCCATTAAAAAAAATCGAAAGAGAAGCGTTTTAATTTCGAAATTTGACATATTTAGGGTGTATATTATGGGTATATATTTCTAAGTTATACCACCTTGAAACATGCTAACTGTTAGCCTCCAAATCCATAACAAAAGATTCATGGCATAAAACAGTTTTTAAGAAAAAAGTTAAAATTCCCAAAGGGCGCAGCTGCCAAAATTTTGACAAAAATTTGCAATATAGCCTAAACTAACAGTCAGAAGTGCACATAACCATATATCAATGCAAAGGTGTTTTAGGTGGCTATCGAAATAATAACTAAAAAATATAGCAATCCATTTCAAATAAAAACGTTGAAAGTGGCTCTGGGAATTTGTAACACCCTGTATATTTAACAATAATTTTACCATATGCGCATTGATCAACTATATACATCCAGAAAATCTCACTTTTCATATCTTTCGTAGTTTTCGTGCTAAATTCCGCAGACACACTAATGACTTGAGGATTGGAGCTCTCTTTAATTTGATAGATTTTAACAAAATCAGTCCTCAGTAATCAACTCCTGCATTAAAAAACGGAGGAATTGTTTCGAAGCGATATTCAGGTAAGTTTCCCATCATTTGAGTCGTTTGTTTATCGCTTGCTTTTGTTCTATATCAGTTTAAACACTCACGTATTACGAATTTAATTTGATTCCTGCAGTTGATAAGCCAATCAGTTTGACGTATTCGATTTAGGAGTACCTGTGTTCCGGTATGCATCAATTTTATATGTTCTTTTCTTAATATAAGGGTGGTCAGTATGTACCCATTTGGAAAAATAATTGGATGTTTTTGCTGAACTGTAAGTGACTGAGCTAACCTCCCTCCAATAGATATACATAAGTCCCATTTCACTCAAAAACGGAAATAGTGATTTTAGCTTGGTGTTGGATTTAACCTCCTGATATTTTTCCAAAGCAGCTATTTAATAGTTAAAACATTCCGTCTGACCTCTTTTAATGAACATGCACAATGATCTATCCAACTCTTCAACTGATAATCTGTGTAAAGTGCTGTTATGAAACGTAGTCAATGCGCATATACTCTCTGCCATTTATATAATTGTGAATAACGTTTGAATAGTAAAAATTATTATTATTATTGTTACTAAGCAAAAGGGCTTAATTGGTTTCATTTCAAGATCAGTTTCTTGTGGTACTGGAAAACTGGAACACGCTGAATAGTGCAAAATATCTTTATGACCTGCTGTCATGTACGATATACCCATAATTAATAAAATAAACATTTAGTTTATGAGCAATCTTCTGTCCTCGCACAGTTGGACTACTAATATTAAAAACTCCTTGCTGTTGTATTTAAAAATCGTTGAATTGATAAAAAAAAAACCGCTTTTAAATTGCCGATTTGAAGCAAGTCGGCGTATCGTGTGTGCGGTACACCGCTACTTCGATGATTCGATGCTCCCGAGAAACTTTCCCATACCATTCAACCGGTATTCAACAGAAGATAAACACCGCTGATTAATGGACAGGCGATTTGTTTGGCCGGGTATTATGGAAAATTAGAATTTCGTGCCCAGTCGGCTTGTATATATAGTCACTATAATATCCGTTCGAACTTATAGTCAAAGGCGAAGCGATATTTAACGTTCAGCATTAGTAAAATCTAATAGTTCTGGTGTGGTAGTGTAATCGCTACTGAGTAATTTAAAAGAGATTTAAAAGTTTCCCGTCTAGTTTAAAACGCTTGCCATCAGCGTAACCGATAATTGCTGTCGATTAGGTAATAACTGCTTATGCCGGTTATGATGATTTCGTGCAGTGTTGATAAATGAGACGCATAAATCCGAAAGGTATGATATGGATATCGAAGTAATTTAATAAAAACTTATAGTAAACAAAAAATATCTGAATGCCGATTAGCTCCTTAAAAACAATCTTTCTTGAGCAATGTATAAACAGTGTTTTTTGCGCTGTTATGCGAATGAAATATGACCCTGTACAACGGCTAAAATCTCCTCGTTGTCGTATCGAGTAAAATAATACGCCTACGTACAGATAATTTTCCTTTAGCGCACTTCTCCCGCGAACCGTGTAATTCAGTAGCGGTTCAGTTTACGTTACCATTGATGCGTATCTTATTATGAGTACAGACGTGTAAAATACTCGGTTACATACTCAGCTATGTGACAAACATGATACAGAGGCGCATATACAGGTCGTAAAAAAATTTTGATTTCATATGTAGAGCCTTGTACTAACAAGCAAAGTCACCCAACTGGTCACCTATGATTTTGACAAAGAAAAATAATTAACCCGTACTTTCTTTTTATTAGCTGTGGATTTTCACTTGTAGGGTGAGTTACAGACCCCTAAAATTACAAATCTGAAAGATATTTTTAACGATATCTACAGCTGCGGTCAATATAATAGCACCACGCACAAATTTATACTGACTCCGTTTACATCTGGTTAACTGTTGGGCCGATTCAACTCAAAACAAAATAATAAATTCTTTGATGTTAATGGTTTATTATCATAAGAAAATTATTTGGTTTTTTTCAACAGTTTATAATACGCTAATAATTTAAACAAAACACTTAAAAACTACACAGTCAAAATAATAGCACTTCAGTTCATTTTTAACAAAAATTCGTGATCTTTCTTAAAATAAATCAAAAATTTCACTCAGATATCTTGTAGATAAATTAATTGTATGGTTTCAATACTTTGTCGCGTGCCCTTTGTTTGCTATTACCGCGGCACAACGCCTTCCCATGGAATCCACTAAATGCTGGCATCTTTCAACTTTGATGGAACTCCAAATTTTCTGCACAGCCTCCCAGAGCCCTTCAACGCTTGTTGGTTTTATTGTAGATACACCCTTCTTTATGTCCGTCCACAGATTTTCGATAGGGTTCAAATCTGGGGACTGTGCAGGCCACTCCATTACATTGATAGAGTTATCGTTGAACCATTTTTTTGCCATTTTGCTGGTGTATTTGGGGTGATTGTCTTGCTGGAAGACCCACACCAGCGGCATTTCGTAGGAAGCATACGGCAGCATAATTTCATCAAAGATTTTTACATAAACTGATGAATCCATAATGGTTTTGATCCAATATATAGGACCCACACCTTGATACGAGAAGCAACCCCATACCATAATACTATGACCTCCATGTTTGATAGTTTTTGCTGTGAATTGTGGCTTGTATTGGCTGTTAGGCGGCCTACGGACAAAACATCTGGAACCCTTTCCACCAAAAAGAACAATTTTGGATTCGTCAGTCCATAGCACATTTCTCCACTTTTCCTTTGGTCAATTTAGATGTGCTTTAGCAAAAGATATCCGTTTAGCAACATGCTTAGAGGAAAGGAGCGGCACTTTTCGAGGACTACAGGCATTGAGGCTGTTGTCTCGAAGTCTGCGCCGAATAGTTTCCACGCTTGCCGGCACATCCAATGTTTTTTTGAGCTCCGTAGCTGTCATAAAGGGATTTGCTTTAGTCGTCCGTACTAACCGTTTTACCATTAAGGGTGACAAAACTCGCTTCCTACCACGGGATTCAACTTTTTGCTCATATCTTAGGGCATTTATTATCATTTATTATTATTATTAGCCCAGCAATTCCCTTGTTTGGGAATACGATTTACCCTCGGACGCAAATTTTTTTATTAGTTCACGTTTTTCCGGCGGACAATGCTTTCCGCGACCCATAACTATACAATTTTTATAAAATTATTACACGATTTTATAGAAAGTATATTAAAAAATTTTTATTACCTTCCGTTTTCACTTTTTTTTCACAAAATTTTGCAAAACAAATTTAAAAAAGCCTACTGGTGCTATTTTATTAACTGCACGAAATGATGAGTGTTCACAAAAGATCTTTTATAACTGATTGACAGTTACGAAATTTGACAACAAATGCACACACTCTGAGATAGCATAAAAAATGTAACTGTTTTTTACACTCCACAATATATAGTATAATAAATAGGTGAAAGTTTTACATCTTTCGAATCAGAATATTGCAACTGGTGCTATTATATTGACCGGCACTGTAGTATTAAGATATTAAAATAACTATTGCTTTATAGATTTTGTTATAATTCTTGGATAATTTTTGAAAAAACCCAATCTAGACAATGGCGAAACGTCAAATAACGATTTAATTTCTACATTCAGTATTTTATTATTGCAAATGCCGCAAAATCAAGATACACTAAGGGATCACAAAGAAAATGGAAAAGAAAATAATACCCAGTTATTGCAGTTAATCCTCTGTTTAATATCATAAATTACAAATGATTTTTGATTTTCTCAAAACTGTATTATAGCAAAGTTCTATACCCATTTAGTGTAGGAGTACCATATGATACTTATAACTCGTATAGCTACGTAAATATATCATATTACAGAAATTGTCCCAAAGATGGCGCTGCCGCTTGTTTCATAAGCATTGTAAATTCATATTCGATGTAAATTGTGTTCGGTAAACGCAGCCATATAATATTTGTCTGATGCTTACAGAAGATTAATATCGAAGAAAAGGTACTGTGGTTGACAATCGCCCACAGTACGAACATTGCGAGATGTTTCTACACCCAGCACTCCTCAGTTAACGGGCGGTTTGCTCTCCGCAAGCATGCCCAATGCGACAGCAATTCGCGCTGGCCAATAAAATTATACACAACTATATTAATTATTGCAATATAGCGTAGTTGATTTGTATGCAAAATCTTGTTGAGAACATTTGTCACAGGAGTTTATACAAACATTTTTAATTACTGATATTAAATCGATCGTTATATATTTGTATTATACATTAGTATGTACAAATATTTTTCTTTCCAACTATTAGACAGTTTTACCTGTGTGAACACCCCACTTTTTAAAAATAAACGTTTCTTTTTATAGGAAATCCTAATATTTTGTTTGTAGTTACAATAATTTCGTTCGTAGTTCCAACCATCGAAAATCCATTTTCGCAGTTCTCTTTAGAATCGTTTGTAGTTGTTTGTAATGATTTTTCTTTCGTTTGTAGTTGAAAGATAAACAAATGGCAATAATTTAAACAAATCGTTTAAAAGTGAATTTGTTAGCAATGGAGATATCGAAAATCCGCTTTCGCAGTTCTCTTTAGAATCGTTTGTAGTTGTTTGTAGTGACTTTCCTGTCGTTTGTACTTGTAACTGTTTGTAGTGAAGTATTTTCTTACATTTTAGAAAATGTGTCAAGTTAACCATATCTGAGATAATACAAAAACAAGTACCTAAGCATTTCTTACACGTTGCTGACAATCATGCATGGTTGTTAGTGGACTGGCATAAACTTGAATTTTTCTAGTCCCCCAAACAAACAAAAATCTACACTCTTATATTTTATTCCATGTTTTCTCGTCACACTGTATAACAGAAGTAAGCAATCTAAACAATAGACAGTGAAACCGGTGACAAATTATAATTACCAAAGCCTGTTGATGTAACGACTTATCTGTTAAACCCATAACATGCTATTAATACCACTAGATAGATCACGCGACACTCCACGTATCACATTAAATATTAAATCAACACATAAAGGTAATTTTATATCCCACAATTCAATGGCTATTGCGGTACATTTTGCAGATAGGTATCGATATATTATGCGTTCACACATAGAGCTTGGAATTCAATTTTAATCTCATAAGTGTGTGAGAAGATACTTCAATGGCGTGTAAAACCATTGATATGTAGGCATAATATTATAAAAAAATATTTCTTCTCTTCTCAAAAAAAAAAAAAAAAAATGTTTGATAATAAATTGCCATGGAACTCCCATATTAATTACTGACGGAAAAAAGCTATAAAGGCATCGCTAGGCACTGCTCGGTAATTCTTTAAATGATCTTATGCTCATACACGGCAATCATTAGATGATTCACCTACGCTGCTCTGGTTTGATGGCAAAAAATAACACAGAGGACTGCACAACTACACACACTAAAAAAATTACACTTTTCCTACGGAACATTCCTGTAATGTATAGGGTATTGCCAAAAATTGGGAAATTTACCTAAAGTTTTATAGTAAATTTCCCAATTTTTGGTAAATTTACCCTATACATTACAGGAATTTTCGTAGGAAAAGTGTAATTTTTTTAGGGTGCAGCTTCAACAAATTCAGAGACCTTAGAGTGATGCGGACCTGTCCCACTGCAGCGCCAGAAGTCCTGCTGGGAATCACACCACTGCACACCTGTCTTCAGGCTATATCAACTGCCCAATCTCTCAGTAGACTTAAGGGATTAAAGCATGGGGAAACTAAAGGACACCTTAAAATCCCTGAAGATTCCAATATTAACTATCTGATTCACATTACAAAGGACATGATCCCTATGCAATACAATTTTCTTATATCTTATAAAGTGGTCATTGAGAGCTGTACTAAGTGGGCATCCGGTTAGCTTCAATCTAAAAGAGGAGCCCTGGCATGGTACACAGGCGGTTGACGAATAGAAGGAGTTGCGACAAGTGTAGGGGTGAGTGGGCCTAACTACTACCTCAAGATGCTTACGGGACTTCACACTATCATATTTCAATCGGAAATTTCTACTATAAACCACTGCGCCGTAAAGAATCTCGAGATAGGGATACCAGGCGCAACCATAAGTATATTTACTGACAGTCAGGCAGCGTTGAAGGCTATTAGAGCCTATACAGACGAGTCTGGTCTGTTGCTCGAATGTGTATGTAATCTAAGTCAACCGGGACACAATAGCCATGTTACTCCTCAGTAAGTTCCACTCATCAAGGGATTGAAGGGAACAGGGAACGAAACGACAGATAAGGGTGCCAAAGAGGCAGCGAAAATGCCTTTCATCTGATTGCTGTTGTGGTCTGCAAAAGAGCCACCTAAAACAAGCAATTAAAAAATGGGAGGGCAACAAAGAGGCTTCCCACTGGCAGAACACGCCAGGACAAAATTAGGGAAAGGCACTTTTATCAGGGTCGCCGAAGTTAGCAAAGATGGTACTGCTATCTTTCAGCAAGGGGGACTTCAGGCTACTGCCAGGGTTTTGGCCCTAAAATATCTTCTATACAAAGCTGCAGACCAAATCTGCCGTCTATTATGTCTAGAAGATCTAGAGACGACATATAATTGCAATATAATTGCCCCGAAACCGTACAGGAATTTTACCAAATCTTCGTTAGAGTGTACTAACAATTATGATTTGGGTTAATATAACGAAACATTTTCAATTTTCAACATAAAATATTTAGAATAGAATAGAATAGAATATATTTTATTGTCATCGTTCTGTTAAAAGAACATAGACATTGTCCATAACATTACATTGATACAAAAATCCACAGGGCACGTCATTATTAATAGGTACATGTTAAATATTCTTCAATAGAATAGAAGCTATGTTTATACAAAAAAGTTTTTAATTTAGTTTTGAAATGGAATTTGTTACTACAAGTTTTTATATCTTCTGGTAGTTTATTGAAGAATATTATTCCTTTGTATGCCGGGCTAAATTCAAATGCTTTCGTACTATGTATAGGTATACTTTTGTTTATTCCATTGCGTGTCGTCATAGTACTATATATATCAGAATTTCTTAAAAAGGTATTTTCATTATTTTTCAAGTTCATCAAAATTTCATAGATATACAAACACGCCACGGGGAGAATATTCAGTTGCCTAAATAAAGGACGACAAGAAACGTCAAAGGACTTACACAACATGCAACGTAGAATTTTTTTTTGCAACGTAAAAATTTTTTTAAAACTAGGTGTGGCGCCCCAGAAGATAATGCCATACCGCAATCGTGACTCCACATACGCGAAATAAAAAATTCTCAGCGTATCAATGCTTACAGCACCCCTAAGACATCGCAGTCCATAAAGAGCAGTCGCCAACTTACGCGACAGTGTGGTACAGTGGAGTTCAAATTTTAATCTAAAATCCACTGTCAAACCCAAAAAGTTAACATTATCACTCTGCGGTACGGACTTACCATTACACGATACATACAGGCTGCTACCACCCTCCACCGTCGTCAGCGAAAATCGCATCAGACCCATCTTACCGTGGTTAAGTACCAAATTGTTAGCATCACACCATCTCATCATGTCCCTGACCAACTTGGATGTTAAATTAGAGGCCGATTCAACAGTATCAGTCGTTATAATACAACTAGTATCATCAGCATACTGTGCTAGTCTACAATAATCAAGCGTCGACCGTAAATCGTTGACATAAATTAAAAATAGGGTGGGACCTAATATCGAACCTTGCGGAACACCGCATGTCAAGTCAATGTAACCGGAACTATATGTCATTATCATATCATCCTGAACGCCCCTAACACTGACTACAGCCTTCCTACCAATCAGGTATGAATGAAACAAATCGTAGGCCACCCCGTATATACCAACCGACTCTAATTTTCTTAACAAAAGCGAGTGGTCTACCATATCGAATGCTTTGGATAAGTCAAAGAATACACCGGTGACAACATTTCTCTTATCCAAGCCCTCATAGACGTTGTACAAAGCATGTTCAATCGCAGCACTGGTGTTCTTTCCAGAAACAAAACCGAACTGCGCTGGTGACAATATTTTAGAGCAGGTTAAATAATCAACTAATCTGATATTTATCACCTTCTCATATATTTTAGCAAATGCCGAGGGCAGGGATATTGGTCTATAATTTCCTACATCTAGTGCATCACCTTTCTTATGAATAGGAATGATTTTATTAAACTTTAACTTATCCGGATACCAACCTTCAGATATACATCTATTAATTAAATATTCTAAGGGACCTGTCAAGTAATTTTGTACCTGTAGTGGGATAAAACATGGCACGTCATCAAAGCCTGCTGAATGTTTTTTAGCTATATCTTTAAGAACATTTTCTAATTCACATTTGTTTGTTGGCAGTAGATATAAACCTTTGGCGTTAGCTACAGCAGGTAATTCGGTTTCGATTTTATTTTTGTTTTTATTGGTGACTGTAAATTGTTGTTTAAAAAGCGCTGCAACCTCATTGGGATTGTCAACTCTATCACCCGAGCCATTAGTGAGAATTAGATAGTCGACGCCACTACTGGTAGCTTTTGTTAATTTATTAATAATACGCCACGAGGTTTTTGATTTATTTTGCGAATTTAAAATTAAATTGTCATAAAATTTCTTTTTTGTTGTTTCGACCAGTTGTTTATATTTTTTATTGGCTGACTTATACAACTGGAAAACTTGCAAGTCACGACTACTCCTATACCAGTCATATAAGTCACGCACATACCTGCCGTATTGTCGAAGTTCATCATTGTACCAGCATTTGTCATTCTTGGGATTAATTAGATACTTTTTCCGCGGGAAACTTATGTCAAAGTAATAATAAAAGATATCATAGAAAGCATCAAATGCCTCATTACAATCTAAATTGTCGGAGTAAACGTCTTGCCATGTTTCACTACTTATAGAATTTTTAAAGTGTATTATAGACTGCTCTGAAAACCGGCGTTTATAGATAAATTTAGGAGGCACGTCATATTTGTGAGTTACATCCATTAAGAGATATCTATGATCTGACAATAATGACTCACCGGTTGTACTATAATGTTGATAATTTTTTGTAGCAAATATATTATCTATTCGAGTTCCAGATGCATGACCCACACGCGTATCTCCCTTTATACAAGGCACAAGGTTAAAACATGCAAATACATCTAATACACCATCCACAGCGCTACTTTTTTCATTAAAATTAATATTAAAATCCCCACATACAATTACATCAACCACATCCACACACACATCATCTAACACATGAAACATATTTTCTAAAAATATGTTCAAATCTCCAGTGGGTGATCTATAGACACAGAGTATTATTTTTCTACTATTACCAGTACCAACGACTGCTCCACAATATTCAAAGTCCTTTTCAATAGCAATAACATTCGATTTAAGTGGACTCACATTTTGACATTTTGGTAGTAAATAAATTGCTACACCGCCAGCTCTAAAATCAGTGCGACAAAAACTACTAATAAGGTTGTAATTATTTAAGGCCACGACTTTAATTTCTATATCCGATAGCCAGTGCTCCGATATGCAAACAACACCAGGAAACCCCAAATCATGTAACAAACCCTCAAACGGAGCAACCTTGTTACGTAAGCTGCGAATGTTCAGATGGAATATCTCAAATACATTATCTGATTTACGGGTATATTTGACATAGGTAGTAGCATCGGCGTTGGTTTTCAAAAATTCGAATTCGTGCCAACCCCACCAGAATCACTCACGCTTACATAGATCAAATTATCATAATTAATATTCACCGACGCACATGCATTACCATCAGGTATGCAGGTGCCCCGGACTATATAGTTAGCAATATATCCGAATATTCCTTTCTTACCCTTTGTGTTACTATGAAAGCCATCTCTACATTTAGCACCAGCACACAACAAACTATTTATTTCAGTGAAAGAAACATTTGATTTACACAATTTAACAGTATTATAAAGATTACAATTGTACTTGTAGATAATGTTATTTAATATTTGACGGCCATTCCAATATGGCACACTCAGAAATAATACATTAGTGTGATACAGTCTTCGAATCGTTTCCAGCACCAAGTCACTTCTAAATGGTTTTCCTTTTAATACATCGTTAGAACCTGCCTGGATAATAACATAGTCAGCCAATGAAAAGTTTTCAGTTAATTTGACAATGTTTGAAACTACATCGGAAAATACTGCATTCGGTTTGCAAATTGTTTGAACGGTAAAATCGCTACTTAGGTACGATTGAAGTATACCCGCAGTGCTCCTTACGTGACTATCCCCTAAAACCAATATTTTACGTTGACGTTTGTCTCTCACATCACTAAGTTCCATGTTAGATTCTTTGTATTCAATTTTTTCAATTTTTTGGGAATTCACAATTTGTTGGAGTTCGTGCTAACGAACAGTGTTGAATTAACAAAATAATGATAACATTTCTTCTTGTTATTGTAACTTTAATTTTTCCTCAATTTGATTAAAAATTTTGTTAATACAATAACATTTTTACAAAAGCATTCTCTTTTCTTAGTGTATAAAAAATGTATCTATAAGTATTTAAATATAATGCATCATTGTCATATTATTACTTTCAGCGTAACGGTGTAAGAATTAACTAATAGCCTAATTCTATTTACTCCCCGTACAATTGACGTGCAAAGCTATTTTCGATTCCCGTCTCCGTTAAACTCTTAATGCGGCATTCTTCGCCAAACAAACATTCCGTTCGAGCGTACGAAGTGCCGTCCGTACGGCGTCCTAAAAATGTAACAAGCGCGGGGTAGATTAATGTATATATACAGCGCTTCGTCTCGTCACATTATTCACGGGCATTCCCGAAACCCCTTTGTCGCGTGATCCGGCGATCCGTTTCTTCGGCGACCGTAATAGCGCGACGATCAAATTGGCCGCGATCTCTCCTCGAGCCAGCCGCTTGCCAACGCCTAGACGGTAGACGCGTGACGCACTGCTATCGTAGAACGCGCCCCTTTATATGCCTACGCGCGTCGACCCGGCATAGTATGTCCTTTTTACATAATAATCGTACACGGGAGACGGCACACCTGGTCCTCGGTGCCCGCATGGAAATTCTCTCGCGAATTCGTCGGTCGCAGACGGTTCGAAAATAGACGCGCCTACTCGCTTATAGGTATAGAAGCCCGTCTGCACCGGCGGACACTAGCAACTCGTCTGATGCGTTTGAAAAATGTCGTCAGCTGTTGTCGCGCGAAATGCGTCGTGCAGTTTTGCGTGTGTATACCGCAAGATTTATAGATAAATTCATTAAGTGCATTCCAATATCTGATATAACCAGAGAAAATTTCGATTCTCTTTAGCGACATCAAGCCAACACAGTAAAAAATCATTGTGTACTGCTTACTATACTAATTGTCCGCCTGCGTCCGCATTATAGCAATCCTGTAGTGTAAGCGAGATACACAGAGGTATCCGTGCATTAGAACGGTAAAGAAGTATACGGAATATTCGACTGGATTACATTAGCATATTGCTATGATGCACTCGTATTTGCCAATAAATCCACATTTCTACGCTGTCGCCGCACAGGCGCTTGAGCCGTCGCACACGTGCGTGTCAGATGCATTTTATATTTCGTCGGGAGAACTACTCGCTCGTACTATTTAATAAAACGCGTTGTTGGTAGGTAGATAACGGTTATTTTAAAAATGGAGTACTATACGCCGGAGCAAAAACTCTTCATGAATAAACACTTTTACGGTGGTAATTCCGCGGAAGTAACTCGGGATTTATTTGCAGCTAATTTCCCCGAAAGTCAAATTCCCACAATGCAAGCACCATTCGTAGGACCGTTAATCGATTTGAAACTACATTTTCTTTAGTAAATAATAAAAATAAAGTTGTTCCGGATAAGAATGTAAGCGATATAGAAATTCGAGTATGTGCTTTAGTTGAAGTAAATCCCACTATGTCATCTCGACAAATTGCTCGCGAATTAGTTATCTCTAAACCAACGGTTCATAAGATTTTACGTACTAATAAATATCGTTCATACAAATTTACAAGTTCACAAGTACTTCTTCCCGATGATTATTATCGCCGAATGGAATTTTGCGAAAGAATGATAAATAAATATTAGAGCTGTTATCCGGATCCGGATAATTTTAGATCCAGATAATTTACTATCCGAATATCCGGATCTGAGTGCTATCCGGATCCACTATCCGGATTCGCTATCCGAAACCTCGGATCCGGATCCGCTATCCGATACCTCGGATCCAGATCCGCTATCCGAAGCCTCAGATCCGGATCCGCTATCCGAAACCTCGGATCCGAATCCGCTTCTTGAATTCGGATATATTATTCGGTGCTGGGATCTACATCCAATAACTATGCATAAAACATACAAATTATTATCGAACAACTGAATGGTAATTACTAATTACCATTTATATTATTATTCAAGAAGCGGATCCGGATCCGAGGTTTCGGATAGCGGATCCGGATCTGAGGCTTCGGATAGCGGTTCCGGATCTGAGGTATCGGATAGCGGATCCGGATTCGAGGTTTCGGATATCCGGATAGTTTTGGATCCGGATATCCGGATCTCAATTTTGTCGAATATCTGCAGCACTAATAAATATCACGATAACCAATTTTTTTTTAACAACGTATTGTTCATAGATGAAAAAACATTTTACCTACACGGGCATCATAACCGCGCAGTTTGTCGTTACTGGTCGCGTAAAAATATACATTTGAATATACCAACGCGAACGCAGTATCCACAGAAGCTAAATGTATGGGCAGGTATCATTGGAAATCATCAAGAACAAAAATTCAGTATTGTATGTAGACTTGAAAGCGGTGAAGCCAATGCATCACTATGTGAAGAATTTGGAATGTCACATTCTACCATTTCCACCATTTGGAAATCGAGGGAGAAAATAAAAAACGAATTTGAATTAAACAGAGTGAAAAGGAAGAAAATTAGAAAATCGTCTCATGAAGACATCGACTCTGCCCTTCTGGAGTGGTTCAAAAGCCAAAGAAGCCGGGGTGTGCCAGTTAGTTGATCGCTTTTGAAGGAAAAAGCCGAAGATTTTGGGAAGTGTATGGGTAAAAAAGAGTATAAATGTTCAGCAAGCTGGATCCAACGATTTCGTAATCGTCATAACATTGTAGCAGGCAAAATATCCGGAGAAGCTGCTTCTGTTTCTACAGTTGTTGTAGAAGACTGGTTGAAAACGGTATGGCCAGAAATTCGCAAAGGATACGAAGATCACGAAATTTATAATGCCGATGAAACGGGTCTTTTCTTTCGAATGACTCCTGACAGAACTTTAAAATTTAAAGGAGAAAAATGTACGGGGGGGAAAATGTCGAAGGACAGGATCACCGTTTTAGTAACAGTGAATCTAACCGGAACTGATAAAAAACCACTCTTAGTCATAGGTAGATCTCAAAAACCACGATGTTTAAAAAATGTGAAACACTTGCCAGTCCAATACCAAGCAAACAAAAATGCATGGATGACCAGTGACATATTTACTCGTTTTGTTCGCCAATGGGACCAAGAATTAAAAGGTTGCAAAAAGAAAGCGTTATTATTAGTGGACAATTGCCCGGCGCACCCCAATATTGAAAACCTCTCGGCCCTAAAATTATGCTTTTTGCCTCCGAATACAACATCGGTTCTTCAACCTTTGGATCAGGGCATAATAAAGTGCTTAAAATTTTATTATCGTAAATTTCAAGTGGCGAAAATGCTCGCTGCCATCGATCAGCAACAGGATTTTAAAGTTAATATTTTAGACGCAATAACATTGCTTTCAAAATCATGGGAATACGTGACTTCTAAGACGATCATTAACTGTTGTACACACTCGGGTGTGCAACAACAATAATTGTTGTTTGGTGATAGTGGAAAACCTAGCATTGACTTTTGTCAGTGTGATAGTTATCTTTGTTTACGTTTCTCTTTAAAAGCTATAATAGCCTATTCTAAACATTTTTTGGCTATGTATGTATGTACTTAAGTAACGTTTGTTTCGGTTTCAATAAATGCTTTTGAGTACAAAGTATGCTTATAATTTACGTTCCCTTACATAAACATGTACCATGAAACAGAATAAAATAAAATTAAAAGTCAATTGTTTACAACGACTACCGTTTATAACGACTGCCTTTTTGCGGTCCCGTCGGCGTCGTTATAAGTGATTTTTACTGTATATATATCTGTATATTAGTTAATAATAGGCGAGCCACGCGAATCGTTCATCTCATCTTGTACTTCGATTTTCCCAAATCCCATCGTCACATGTTTCGTAGTTTCGTCAACAGCGCGACCCCGCGATACACCTGTTGAACGTACTTCTTGCTCCCGTCAAGGTCATTGCACACACAGCCAGCGAACGAACGGCGCGCGTGAGTCGAGCCCGTGCGTCGACGCGACGACTGACTGACTCAATAACCGTGCCCCCGCGCCGCACCGTACCGCTTTCTTTCGTCTTACGCGAAAAGAGACGCCGCGATCGTAGGTATGTAGTACGTATTATGTACCGCGCTATGGCGTTATATCCAGCAGCAGTAGCCCATAGGCACGAAGTACTGACAATGCTGAGGATGAGATGAGCGCAGAGAAGCCGTTGCGTCTAATAAAACAACCTTGCGAGGACGCACACCTAAGAGCAAACACGGGACACTTCGTAGCGAGCGCGGAGTTTTAAACGACATACGTTTATGGTAAAAGCCGGGTATAACGTTTAGTATGTTAATGAGGAGTGCCGGCAAAATCGGTAGGTACTTATAGGTAAACGCGTAGGAGTCGCTTTCCTTCTATGAGTGAAGATAGAAACGTATTCAAGACTGTATTATCGCTCGTGTCGATCAGCTTAATTAGATTTTAATTTCGTAGCGAGTTTATGGGATCTGTGCGAAATGAAATAGAATACAGGTTCTAAGTACTTCTTGGTACATTTCAATTTATCTATGTACCAAGAATACCCGATAGCAACGTCGCACAGTGGCCAATGAGAGGAAGAAAACTATAATTTTTTATTTTCTCTAAATATGTTTTTATTTTCAGTACGACTTACTTAATAGTCTGCTACTATATTTGTAACAAAAGCATATCAAATTTTGCTATACATGATTTACAATCAGAGAAATAATGTCGATAATTGATCCGTCTATTTTATTTTTCTTAATAAAGTGTCCTTTCACATGTAATTACTGACCAAAAATTATCTGGACTGTTTCTGAATCAAAAACGGGTGTGCTGCATAGTAGTAGTAGTAGTAGTAGCATTTATTTTGTAATAAAACCATTACAGAAATTGTCAATAAAATAAATATGTTGCTTATAATTATAAGTAACAATGTCAATATAAATAAAACACAAATAAATAAATAAGTAAAAAAGTAGGTAAGTAAGTATATGACACACAGATTACGATTAACAAACAAACATAAAAAGACGACTAGAACAGCAGAAACTCATCAACCGAGTAGTACTCCCTCTGCATCAGAATTCCCTTTACTTGCTTTTTGAAGGCGATGGATGGCAATTTTTTAATATCCATGGGCAAGTGATTATATAATTTAGCACCCCAGTAATCCATTGACTTCTGGGAGGAGGTCAGGCGGTGGTAGGGAACCCTCATCTCATTCCTCCCTCTTGTGGAATAGGTATGTAGGTCACCATTTACGGAGTATAGGTGGGTGTTGTTGTGCACATGCATGACGACGGACAAAATATATACCGATGGTAGGGTAAGTATATTTTCGGCTGAGAAGAATGTTTTACAGCTTTGATTATATTTTAGGTTGCACAAGATTCTAAGCGCCCGTTTTTGCAGTAGGAAGATTTTATGCGCCTCCGTCGCCAGTCCCCAGAAAATGACTCCGTAAGACATGAGGGAATGGAAATATGAGAAGTAAACAACTTTTGTGGCTTCCAACGTTGCCGTATGTTTTATTCTTTTCATGGCGTACAATGCCGATGACAATCTACTGCTCAAATCATCCACATGCTGGATCCATCTCAGTTTGGAGTCAATTATAACTCCAAGAAACTTTCCACATGATGAGGCACTGCTGTTGGTGGCGAAGGTTATATTTTGTGTTTTGTCATAATTCAATCTTAATTTATTTGCAGCCAGCCATTCTTCAGCAATTCCAACTGCCTCTTGGGATTTTTCATTTAGTTTTTGAGGGTTCTCAGCGTGCACCAAGAGTGACGTGTCGTCCGCATATAAACAAATTTCGGTTCCACCCATGTTATGCGGAAGATCATTAATGTATATCAGGAACAGGAGTGGCCCAAGTATTGATCCTTGATCCTCGATACCACTCGTATCGAGAATTTTTTTAAAATATATTCAAATATATTGAGAAATTTAGTAACATGAATGTCTATATAGATCCTATAAACGTATGAAAGCACAAAATATCGAAATTTGTTGTAGGTTTTAATCGCAAGTAGTTTTTTCCGCATTCGGCGAGTTCTGGACCAGTGTGCGCCGTATTTTATATTTAATCTTAGCAGGAATTGGGGCTCTGTCCGTCCACTAAGTGGACAATTTTGCGCAAAGATCTTAGCTTACACCCGTTTAAGATCCATCTGGTGCAGGAATTAAAACCAGGAGACCATCACATGCGTCGTTCTTTCGCCGATTGGGCTCTAGACCAGTTGGAAACTGATCCGATGTTTTATCGCAAAATCGTGTTCAGCGATGAGGCTCATTTTTGGTTTAACTGGTTCGTTAATAAACAAAATTGCCGCATATGGAGTGAAATCAATCCACAACAGACCCTATAGACTCCATTACATCCAGAAAAATTCACCGTTTAGTGCGGTTTACACGCTGGTGGCATCGTTAGCGCACCATGATCAATGATTTTTTGTTTGAAAATATGGATGACATTGGTGCAGGCGAGATGTGGTTTCAACAGGATGGCGCTAGGTGCCATACGGCGACCGCAACCATCGACTTATTGAAAACAAAATTTGGCGATAAGGTTATTTCAAGAAATGGACCTGTCAATTGGCCTCCAAGATCGTGCGATGTAACACCTCTCGATTATTTCCTGTGGGGCCACGTGAAGTCACTAGTTTAGATAAACCAGCAACAATTGACGCCTTGGAGGCGAACATTGAGCGTGTTATTCGTGGCATACGACCAGCAATGCTCGAAAAAGTGGCCTAAAATTGGACGTCCAGAATGCGCTCCGTCAAGAACAGCCGTGGTGGCCATATGCCCAAAATCATTTCCAAATGTTAATGCCATGTATTGATCTTTCGATTAAAAAAATTGTTTTGATTAAAATTTTTTAATTTTTTCCAATTTTTTCCATTTTGTGGTTAGATTAATAAAGTATTTTAAGTTAAAAATGCTCTAAAAATTAGTGGCTGGCCCTCTATGTTTAATATTTTATATAAGCGCCCCAGAAGCTCCTATTATCACCTGACAAAGTCAGAAGTAAATCTAACTCAGTTTAATTCCTATGGCGAAGGCAATAAAAAAATCTCAGAGTCTCCGGTCCCCATGAAGCTTTTACTGCAGAGCGACGGTGGCTGTTGAAAAACTGCTTAGAATCCCACATAAAGGCTCATTGTTGAACCAAAGAAAGAGTTTGATGTGGATATGAACAACGGCTAAGATAATTTTGTTCTTAATAAGTGGACATCTATCTAATGCGTTTGTTATGTATGAAAGGTAAAACAAAAACTTATATAGTCATGATAGGATTGTCAAAATAAAACCCACCGAAAACAACTTCCAATATATTTTTTTAGTTATTTTCCAGATCAAACTGTTGACACCACGATATAAAAACTAATAAAGCCCTTTTTGGTAGATAATTTAATCCTGTTTAATTTTGTATGGAAGTAATTGATCGTTAAACTTAATATTTTCAACGCTATTTGAGTAAGAGTCTTGTATAAAAGATTGTATTTTCAAACTCGAGCTGCAGAGTGCGTACTGTGGTCGCACGAAGCCCAAGGTTGATAAAACTAGAAGTTATACATTCATAAATAAAAGCAATGTAATAAAAATTCATTAAAATCCAACAAGCATTATATTACAATTAATAACCACATCCGAAGTAGGTAAACCATATGTTTGTTCTTAATTGCCATTCTAGATCTAAATCTTTACAATCTATACCTAGTTACACTAACAATCGTATAAACACTACTGTCCGTAAAAGTAGTGCACCTTCTCCTATACTAACGCGCAAAAATACGCGGATAGCTACCAATTCCCCTGAACGTATCACCAATTTACCTCAGTTAAAATCTTTCCACATTGTAACCCGAGTAAATGCATTATGTATCGCTTTAAGTTAGTTATTATGGAGTAGTTGTATCGTGTATTGTATAGCAACATAGAAAGGTACAAAATTGAGAGCGATTTCCTTCGAATTAACGGAAGCGTCGGCCGAGAACGGAAAAAAAACTCATCGCCAGAGATTCCGTTATACGTGGAAGAAGAAAACAAGTGAATGTTTAAGCTTTAAATTTAATTTAATAGTCGCAAGAAAGTATTCTAACACGTGCTGGAGAATACTCCATATTAATGGAATTTTTACTTTTACCACGTAGCTACTACATTTTACGCTTCTGTTTCGGAGAAGAATATTTTCTAAGAGCTTTCCTAATGAGGAACTTCAAGATATGTAAGTGCTAAACGCTTTTTGTATAGATGGTCCACGTTCAGTTGATAGTATAGAGATTATGAAAGACGCACGTAGGAATATATTACTGATTGTGAAGTTTGAATCACTATTTATAATTGGTGATAGTTTTAAATAAAAGTAATGTGCATGATTCTTGTTATACAAGGCTTTAAGATATTTAATATCCTATATATGTAACTACATGTGGATACAATAAATATTAACATATAATTTATAAATTTGAATGTATAATCATGAACTTGTTGAATGATATTAGAAGTTGTATATCCTGTACGTTTTCGTGCTTTTACGAAGGTAGCATGGATTGCGTGGGAAGGTATTTTAAATAAAGCTGGTTTAAAATTCAAATTCTAGACGAGCAGGCTTTCCCATTTATGAATATATGTTAATTGATCAGGAAAAGAAAGAAGTATAACCGATATGTATGGGGATATACAAAGAAAATTTCCCTATGAAACTATAATTTAAGGTTACTATTATTCCCGAAAGCGAAAATTAGTTTTAGTTGGTTATATATTTTCATATGATATATGTATACCAATTGTCCGCATTATAGCGATCTTGTAGTGTAAGCGAGATACACAGAGGTATCCGTGCATTAGAACGGTAAAGAAGTATACGGAATATTCGACTGGATTACATTAGCATATTGCTATGATGCACTCGTATTTGCCAAGAAATCCACATTTCTACGCTGTCACAGCACAGGCGCGTGAGCCGTCGCACACGTGCCTGTCAGATGCATTTTATATTTCGTCGGGAGAACTACTCGCTCGTACTATTTAATAAAACGCGTTGTTGGTAGGTAGATAACGGTTATTTTAAAAATTGAGTACTATACGCCGGAGCAAAAACTCTTCATGATTAAACACTTTTACGGTGGTAATTCCGCGGAAGTAACTCGGGATTTATTTGCAGTTAATTTCCCCGAAAGTCAAATTCCCAATGCAAGCACCAATCGATTTGAAACTACATTTTCTTTAGTAAATAATAAAAGTTGTTCCGGATAAGAATGTAAGCGATATAGAAATTCGAGTATGTGCTTTAGTTGAAGTAAATCCCACTATGTCATCTCGACAAATTGCTCGCGAATTAGGTATCTCTAAAACAACGGTTCATAAGATTTTACGTACTAATAAATATCGTTCATACAAATTTACAAGTTCACAAGTACTTCTTCCCGATGATTATTATCGCCGAATGGAATTTTGCGAAAGAATGATAAATAAATATCACGATAACCAATTTTTTTTTAACAACGTATTGTTCACAGATGAAAAAACATTTTACCTACACGGGCATCATAACCGCGCAATTTGTCGTTACTGGTCGCGTAAAAATCTACATTTAAATATACCAACGCGAACGCAGTATCCACAGAACCTAAATGTATGGGCAGGTATCATTGGAAATCATATAATTGGGCCTTTTTTCATTGACGGTAATTTAAACGGAAATAGATACCTACAGTTACTTGAAAATAATATTATTCCGACAATACGGGAGCGATTTAATATAAATGAAGTTTGGTTTCAGCAAGATGGTTGCCCAGCACACAATACACGCATTGTAACAAACTTTATAAACGCGGTTTTTGAAAACAGATGGACTGTTAAATGGCCAGCGCGGTCCCCTGATCTAGCTCCAATCGATTTCTTTTTATGGCCCTTTTTACATGATACAATATACGGATACGGTTATCAACGGCCATCAAACCTAGAGGAACTGCGCGCGAGAATTATTGAAATCAGTAATACTGTCACAGCAATTATGTCAACAAATGTTCGTCTGAATTTTTATGATCGATTGGGTTACTGTTCTTATCAAGAGGGAGGTTTATTTGAACACTTAATAAATTAATTTACTTCAAATTTTATTATTGTTTAAGAATAATATTCTCTTTTAGCTAATTGCAGGTTTATTGCAATGTTGAATACAATTCTGTTTTAAGAATTAAATAGTTTATTTTCCATTATTTTATTATAGTTGCGTTTTTAGATTTTATACTTGTTGAACAATATTATTTTAGTTTTTATTTTAAAGATTAGGAGTTCTGATTATTTATTTTTGATTATTTATGTTGTTTATGAGGCTGTGATGAATTACTTCACTGACATGTTATCAGTGATTATCTGATGCTTCAAACAACTAAAAATATTTATTTATATCGGGAACACACTACCTCTAACAGTGCTTTTTATTTTTCAGGAATAGTATTTTCTACCACATGTAATGTTATTAATCACTTATGCTATAACATAGAACTCTAAAAGACTTTGATTTGCCTATATGCCCCAATACATTTATACATGGAACTTATAATACGTCCGCTATCGTTTGTAAATGCCATCCGCGTGCCGCTATGTAGGCGTGGCAATTCATGGTGGCACGCCCATTTACAGTCGACCAGTAGTTACTAATACATGCATCGTGCTATGAACGGTTGCCACACTGTATATATGAATTATTAACCTATTAAAAAAAAAACGAATGTGACTTTATCAAAAACAGTGACAATTATGGTGGTATGTGCACTCGGTTCCGGCATGACTCGAGCGTCCCTGCGCACAACACAAAATTATTTGAAAATTCTCCTTATTATAAGGCTGTTATATGTTTTAATCAACTACCGAAGCAAATTAAAGAAATATCTGCACATTGTTTTTTGCTGGACAACGCATTTTACAGTACGCATGAAGTATTTTGTTATACAATATTGGATTTTCTGTTTGTCTGCGGTACTGCGTGTCTTTGTGCTTGTATTTATTGTAAATTTATATTTATACCTATTGACAATGTCGATGTTCTTTGAACGAATAACAATAAACATTACTATTATTATTATTATTATTACCAGAGACGATTGCCACAATGGATGTAACCAACATCAGAAGAAATATATACTATTCGAGCAGAAAACTTTTGCCTGGACCGTTACCACAAAATGTTACTGAAGTTCATGAAATTGTCAACAGTTATAGTGTAAAAACAAGTAAGAATGAAAGTTTCGTTTTTATCAATAGCCTACATGACGACATTATAGTGCTTAACAAGTATTATAGTGCGAAACAAATATTCGAAGTTTGTGTGGATGGATTACATATTCATGGATGGTACGTTCTCATATTGTACAAAATATTTCCTTTCATGGGTTTAAGAACGGTCATTATATCCCTTTAGTGTTTTGTATCGGGATAAACGCAGTGAAACGTATGCCAAATTATTTACGATGCTGACTTCAATCGCAAAAGATACCAACCCATACATTTCTGTGGTGGAGGTTGGTGTCACGCCAATATCTGCAGCCGTGACGATTTACTCCACCATTCAATGACAAAGATGATGCAGTTTTGATTATTGTTGAGAAGATTCCAACATCCTGCCAAAATCATCCTCATTCAATCCGCGTAAAAGTGTAATTTTAAAAGGATGAAATTTGAACCTCTTAAGTATTCTACAAACTGATGAACTCCTGATGCTTGAGGTACCTGTTGTGTCGATGTCGAATTCCCAAGCACTGCGACCTGACCTAAGACTTCGATGTTAATATATTCATTAGTGACAATTCGATAAAAATGTTGTTTTTAGTTATGTACAGAGCCCGTTTCCGTAAATTTTTGGATTAATTCCAGTACGAACTTGTACCGCACATCTTGGCCTGCATGATTTTCGTTGAATAAGCGAACTGTAGATCTTGCTCACCTCCAAATCACATAATAAAAAGTCACTAATTCCACATGTTCTTGGATAGAATAGACCATAATAATTTATTGAGAATTGACGATTAAACTAACAGTAAACTCCACTAAACGCTGTAGTTGTAGATTGGCTGTTAATATAATATATTTTATGATATTAACAGTCAATTTTACAGTAATTTTAATTTTTCCTTTGTATAAATATAATTATATCTTGAAAATATACATGGTACAAAATAAGGTATTGTTATATTTCTATTTTTTTGAGCGTGCCTGAGATACGTCCTAGCTAATTCGAGCAATACCTATTTTTTGTAGCGCTGGATAAGCGAGTCTTTGCGAAACAAGACCCGCCTACATCCTACGTTCAAACCCACTCTTGTTTCTAATTCAGCGCTATCCCAAACGTTATACACATTAGATATTTAAACTCCTGCTAGAAATGCGACCGCATTCATTACCAACTACCTACTAAATGTACGTATGTATATCTACTTAAATTGCACACTCATACCGTGTTGGATTTACTTAAATACCTGATGCTGTAAGTGGACTTGCAGAAAGCCACTACATGCGTAAAAATATTCCACGTATCTATACTGAGGACGCATTAAACAAATGGTAGGCGACATTTTGCAGATTCCTCGGCCCGCTTTTTGCGGCGTTATTGCGAGATTGGCACTCCGTCTTTGAAAAATAACTCTCGCAGGCGCATTTTCAAATGTGTGTCTACACCAGACGGTAAAAGAGATAAGATAGGAAACTGTAATGCCGAACGTGCTTTTCTCTGCACTTCTAGGCAGTGGAATTTCTGTTTTTGTAGGTAATTTATTTTTTTAACCGTATTTAAGTGAAAAAAAAAACACTTTCTGTTTACAGCGAAAAATATTTGGCAAATAATTATCATTGTATTATTAATATCTCTCTCTTTTATATGTTGTTGTTGTTAAAATAACCATTATGTTCGCTTCGAGCTATTCATCCATTAATCAATCAACCTGCAAATTCAGAACAAATAAAGCAGTTTATTAACGGCTGTTTCGTATTTATTATATCCTTTTATGTTAATGATATGAAGTAGTGTATTAGATTATCTTTATTATGGATTCGCAGCGGTCAAAAGCCACCGCCGGTACACCGGCAGGTTGCAGCCTTTTAATCTGATTTTCAAAAATTATGATTTGCGTTTAATACGCTTGTATTAGCGCCATTAACTAAGTTAGAAACACTAGAACTAACTTGCATGCAATAACTAGCACATGGGAGTTGCTATAGGAAATCTACATAATATGTTATATCAGCATGAAACTGAATGCTTGTGTTTGGAGGACAAAAAGACAGCATAGCACATCTTATGCCACTGCCCAGTCGTCAAGCCAATCAGAAATGTGATCTTTGGAAAGGTTCAACAAGATTCTAAGCTGTCTTAAACGCCTGAACATGTTGCATGAACGTTGGTTAACGTAACACCCGCTTTAAAATAGTCTGTAATGGCGGTACTGCATAGAACAATTAATCATACCAAGCTGATGCTATCTCTCTTATCAATACCAATACCATATTTAGAACGCTCACCCTGCTTAATATAATGCATTTCTGTTAACAGATCAAACGAAATCTACTTTTCTTCATTATTATACAAGCATTGTTTGATTTAATGGAAAGGAAATATATGCAGATTTTAATAATGATCTATTTCTGGTACTTGTTCGTGCTTAATTAGCATTTAAAAATATTTTAATGTGGTAATGTTTGGCAGTTAATGACACTTATTTTATGAAACCTAGGATAGGAAAGATAATTACTTCTCTACTACTATTAAGACGGTAATAAATGTCATAAAATTTGAATAGTTTCCAAACAAATGTTCGAATTGTAATTTAGATTATGATGAATCATGGTATTAAAATACTAAGCCGTTGGTATTAGTAGAACATAGTTCTATACACATCTGAGTATACAAAGTTATAAGGAAGATATAAAAAATTTAATGTGTTATCTAGTTGAAGATGGTTTTAGATTATCTTTTTGTAGGTAATGAATTGAGTGCTAGAACTTATTCTGTATAAAAAAAAGAATAATATACGACACATTTTTATGATGATAGTTTAAAAATAAATATTAAATTACTTGCATTAAAAAAATAAATTGAATTTGATTCATATATACCAACGAAACTTATACAAAGCTCTTTTATCTTCAAGTTGGCAAATTCTTTCCGGTTTTCATTATAACTGTTTTAGATAACAGCGAAAAAAAATCTATTGGTGTCAAATTCCCGGCGACCATAAAAACCGCAATCCGAACCACAGACATCCTGAAACCGTTCTGGAACGCACAAAACACATGGAAGAATGAACGAAAATATTCACTTGGGATTGTATAATTTATCATAACAGTGATTTTCTTAATTTATTTTCGTGTCAAAGCTATATGAAAATTACAATAAATGAAGTATCTGGAAAATATGATACAGGATTGGTGATATACCCACCATTTTGCTTTGGGGTGAGATAAGGTTCAGCAACAGTGATAAATCCTATCTAAATTGAAGCGAACTAGATGATAGATATATAGCAATATGGTTGGTTTTTGGCCATTTTGTTAAATATGTTTTATGGAATTGACAGCCGAGTGGGTGAAAATTCATGTTAATGGTTTAATAAAATAAAAATTGTAGTGATAGTATAATTATATTTCATTTAATCAAGTATTTCAATGACTTGTTGATTTGTATTAAAATTTTTCACGTTAAAAAAACAATTGTGTACGCTATTGTTAAACATATTAATTAACCTTTCTAAAAAAAAAGTACTTGGACCCGTATTAAAATAATATGTCTATCAATACAATACAGCTGACAAATAGTTTATTGGAAATGTTCTACTTAACTTAGCCGTGAGTCTAAAAAACTTATACTCGGAAATATTAAACATAGGTATATATCAAAAGACAATTTTAGAGTTGCATATGCTTATTCTTTGCCTCGAAATGAAACCACAAATTCTTTAAGCATTGTGTCTACCATATTACCATTTTATTTGTATAATACCATTATGTTCTCTTATAGTTAAAAAAAAGTCTTTGCGACTTTGTATTTCGCAGTTTGAAATCCTGTGTTTTTGTAACAGCACTTTTAATCCACTTTATAGTATGCTGGAGTTCAGTTTAAATTACAGTATTACAATTGTTTTGCAGGTTCAATTATATATGTCTTGTGTCTCGAATAACCTGTATAATTAAAAATAATTTTAAATTGTACATACAAACATCTAGCGCTCAACTAAATAAAAAGGATTTCAAAAAATCATATGCTTTTCCATAAAAAGCCCGCGTCGTATGAAATGGCCCACCAGCCTGTACACCTACTCTCATTTGAACATGTGCGTAGCAAAATATGTACGTTTTTTATAAGCCAACAGTACTTCACTTGTTTCGTGTCCGCTCTTGTCGGCACTTGCAAGTTCTAAACACAGTTTACATGCGTGAACGTACAAAATTGGCGATTAGTAGGAAAATAGTCATAGCATAAATAGTAGGTGCTGAATGTGTAAAATTTTTGTTATGGAAGATTGTATAGACATCTCCAAAACCACAAAATTGTTTTTAGAATAAAATATAAAAATAAAATCGAGTAGTGTGTAATGACACTAAACTATATCTATGCCGAGACGACATTAAAAACGTATCTAGAAAAGACTTTTTCGAGCAAAATTTTAAACTTACAATGTATCACTTAAGTATTTCTGCATGTCTCATTTACCTACAACAAGTAATAAAGATACAAAATAGTAAACTTTTTTTTAATTTTATATTATTAATTAGAATATAATAACAAAGTAAATATTTCAAATAGCTAAAAGATGCTCTCTGACTACAATAACAATTAAAACCCAGTAGGCGACAATATAAATGTATTCATACGCTCTTTGTCGCGACACACATAGATGCCCACCGTTATTCTCCTAAATCTAGTGATCTAGTGTACATTATTGGATGGCTCTTAGTAACATTCATGCAAAGTAATTCATAACCGCGGTACAAAAGATGCCGAAAACAAAAGAGTTGACAATTAATGAAAAAGGCCAAATTATTATTGCCTTGTTTAAAGAACAAAAAGAAGCTATGAAAAGCAGGAGATTATCATAATATCTGATAGTCAAGCAGCCATTAGGGCGCTGAGGTCAAACATAATCAGCTCCAAAATGGTTTGGGACTGTCTACAAAAACTAAACGAGCTAGGCAAAAAGAACAAGGTAACCCTTTTGTGGGTTCCGGGACACACGGGAGTGGAAGGAAACGAAATAACAGATAATCTCGCTAAGAGAGGGGCTAGAACACCTTTTGTAGGGCCAGAACCTTTTTGTGGGATAAGTAGCAGCATAACACTGGAGAAACTGAAAAATGAAGTAGAGCAGAGATAATCCAAATACTGAGAGAATCTCCAGGGAATGAGGCAAGCTAAAACTCTTCTGGGTACCTATAACCAGAAGAGATCTGCAGAATGCATCAACCTGAGTAAAAATAATATTCGGATATTGATAGGGATCCTTACAGGCCATTGTAAACTGAACGGACATCTAAGCAGGCTTGGAATAGCGAAGGAAGCCGAATGTAGATTTTGTGGGGAACAGGACGAAACGTCCATCCATCTACTCGCAAACTGCGTTGCACTGTGCAACTCAAGGGCGCTGCACCTGGGAGCACGTGAAATCGAAGAGGGAGGGTTACCTAATCTGGGGCCTTCGGACATTCTGCACTTCTTAAAAGGAATCGGACTGGACGGCCAGCTGTAAATACAGCGAGAAGAGGGGACACAATAGATCTTTTAGGTCGCAGTGTACTATCACCCTAATATCACACATATATACATACACACACAAAGAACAAAGAAGTTTACGGGAAATTAGTAAACTTATCAAAAGATTACATAGTACTATTCAGTATATTATTAACAAATTTAAACTTAAAAAAAGCATGGAAAATGCTCATCGCCCAGTGCGTACAAAGGTACTAACCGAACGCGAAGAATAAACTATTATAGCAAAAGAAATTCAAAAATGTCGTAGTACTAGTCCTTTAACGTTAGCTGTTCACGTCGCAGAGAAAAAAGGAAAGACAATTAATCCTGAAACTATAACAAGAGTACTTAGAAGAGCTACCCATAACGGAAGAGTAGAGCGCAAGAAATCTTTCATCAGTGAAAATAATAGAATAAAACCTTTGAATTTTGCAAAGGAATATATCAATAAATCTAGAATTTTGGAAAAGTGTTATTTTTAGCGTCGAGTCAAAATATAATATTTTTGTATTCGATGGACGACATATGATATGGCGGAAGCCAAAGACTGAACACAAAATTTGATTCCTACCATACTTGTATGGGGTTGTATGTCTTACAACAGAGTGGGAAATTTGCATTTTATTGTCCATATTCTGGATGCCAAAGCTTATCTGAAAATTTTACAAGCTGATTTAATGGAAACTGCTCGATCATTAAATATAGAAAAAAGCTTCACATTTACAGACATATCCTAAGCATACTGCTAGGATCGTTAACTAATGGTTCTCGTATTAAAACACTTCCCAAAGTCAAGACATTAATCCTTTAGAGAATTTGTGGCATGTTTTAAATAAACACATCAAAAAATATAATTTCAAAATGCAAATGACCTTAGAAAGCATTTGGTAGAGGAATAAAGGACGTATCGACAAAATTGATAATGTCTATGCCTAAGCGCTTGCAAGCTGTTATAGATGCAACTTAGAATCAAATCACAAAAATTTTTTTTCCTTTCTCGTTTACAAATACTTTTGCGAGTTCAAAATTCCGATGTACATTGAATCTGTAATTCGTTTGAATATAGTATGTACAAATACTTAAGTGATACACTCTATGTACTATTTGGATGAAAAAATTGAAAAATGATTCGTTATTTTGATAGAAAAGGAAGCGAATTTTACAAGTTTATGAGGGAATCTTAGCCAAATATTTTTGCTGATCTAGCTTTAAACAAAATTATTAATCTTTAACAAAGTGTAACAATTTTGGATAATTATTATATTAGATAATTTTTTGTGGACCTCAAACAATACAATTTGTTAAATTTAAGTTTCCATACACGCATTTAACTATAGCTAGGGGCTTAGATAATTTGGCTACTTGTATAAGAGATTCACAAATACAAATAGATAAGTATAAGTTTTTCTTTTCCTTGTTTTTGTCAAAGTAACTAGCTAGTATAAATTATCATTGGAACTAAAATCAATTAGAAACAAATTTGCCTCTACCATCAGTATCCAAGATCCATTAACGATCAATATTTGTGCAAAATTCTTCAATTTTGTACGGTAAGCTTTCATGAGTTATCATCCTAGAACATCAATCAGATAACTAACTCCCAATATCTGTTATTAGTTTGGGGTAAACCTCATTTTATCTTTTGCCTTAGTTATTACTGCAAGCTTAAAAAACGCTTTGAATACAAATAATAAATAAATTAACTGTGGAATATGCGTGTACATGTTTGTAAGATATGAACGATGGTTCTGTTTAGCGTTTACAAGTATCAAATGACAGTACCACGTGGTCGTTGTTTCAAGCAGGCATTTTTCCTAAATTATATCTACACTTCTGCTAGATTATTTACGGGTAATAAATAATGAGTATAGTGGGTTTGGTTTCGGTAGCACAAATGCCGGATATAATTTATACCTGGGGATAGTATTTCACGAAGGGATTTATTTAAATTAGTAATACGGATAAAATCGACTTACCAATTTTGGGGTATAATCGGTTGTTTGGTTAAATTATTGTGTTTCTTGGACGTTCTCTTCAATTACATAGAAATCACAGTAGCAATTTGAGTTGAAAGTTAAATATAGATGTTTAGCTTTTAGATACTTCGTATTAGCAGCACGTGGAACACTTTTAATTATAATAAGTAAAAAAATGACGACGTTACCGCTGAGCATCACACACGCTTTCACACAAATAAAAACACAGCACCCGAAATTTCGTTTCTATCGTCTATTCTATAGTTATATTCTCGAAAATATATCTCCCTTATCGATACACCATAAATTATAAACTTTAGATTCCACGTCGGAATATTTACAAAGACAACTTTCACGCACGATCCCTCCGCAGACGAAACAACGCACCAACCCGACCAAAGTCGGGCTTCAACTGATCAGCAGGCCCGTGCCGGTTTTCCGATTCGGAGTGGTGTTTGCTAGGCGGTGATTCGTCGGGCAGAGGTCTGCCTCCGCGCTAGAGGGCGAAGTTGTCCCCACCCCCGAGACTACGGCACGCACAACCGGGTATCTGTATGCTGCGAGAACGTGCGGGATTGTATATCGCCGCTGGCCGACTCGCTACCAGTCGCTAGATCTGCTATTCTGTCGCTTGCGTTCGGAAATCGTGGGGCGAACAACGTCGGTTCGGAAAAAGGCGTGGGATGAAACCGTAGATCAGAAGCTGCGATGAAGGAAATCTAGCGTATTATACCGTAGGATTATGATTTCGAGGAAAAAGAATCCTGACAAGTGAATTATTGTACAATACAGCACAAAGTACAACACAGCAAGTATTTATTGTATAAATAACACCAGATTTCTGAGTTGGAATATTCGCTACAGTATTTCGTTTTATCTTGTAAACCAACTATTTAATGATTTTGTTATTAATAAATGGGACATCTCCCAAAACGAATTGCCATTGCATATAGGCAGAAAGCTTAGAAATGGATAACTTCAACATCATAATTACATTCAATTAACTGCAATTTTGGTTAGCGGTATTTCTAAATACCGCTCACTTTGTTAATGACATGATTTACGAAGTTTGTAAAACTAATATTAAATCCAATATTACATTTGCATTGGTGAAAAGGGAAATAATAATACAATACTCACTTAACAAACTGCCATGCGTACCATTGATTTGTTTTTATTCATACATATTTTTATATCGAAGCATCAGATAATGTAAACTATAAATTTTTGTGACAGAGCTCATAAACAATATCAAAGGAAAAGAATGAAAAGCACTTTTAAAAGTTAATAATCAAATAAAATACCAAACAATAATAATAATAATAATGAACAGACAACATACATTGCAAATAACGTGAAGCTGGGCCACGAAAACAAATCAAACAAAGAAAAGAAAATTAATACATATTAAACATTGTAGGTACTATTATAATATTCTTCTAAATTATATGGTTCTACATCACATAGCCATTCATATAGTCTTTGCTTAATGACATCATAACTGACAACAGAAGTTATTTCCAACTTATTAAATACATTTAAACACGAGTAGCAAACTCCCTTTTGAGTAAGCGCGGCTCGTGCTTACGTCAGATGACATTGATCGCACTTCTTCGTATATCTTCGTAACATATAAACATATATGTTACGTATTTGACGAGAGCATACGAAGAACTACGATCATTGTCACAAGCTCCGACTGACGTAAGCACGAGCCACGCCTGCCTTTGATAAGATGTAAGTTTATGGCGTAGAAGTAGAAACTTTTGTCCATGCCTGGTAAGGTAGAGCCCTGTTTTTAAACTATGTACTTTCAAAATAGTGGCAATGCTTCCACGTAAATTTTATGCACTCATAAACATAAAGAGCTGTGCTCGTTAACAAATTTTCTCTTTTTAAAATTCCGAAACGGTAACCGATAGCTAAAAAGATGTTTTATAAAATTGGCTTCAAAATTCCATATAGAATCTAAAAATGCAATCAAAAATATAGGCTTCTATTTAAAATATTAAAGTTGGCTATGACTTTCGATGTAACCGGAAGTGCGACATTGATTATGTCACTTTTTCTAACTAGATCATAACCAACTATGGTTATCGCCGAAGTTTCAAAATCGAGATAACATAGCAAATCCAAGAACTTTTAATGGACAGGTTACGTTAATCACCCTATATATTCTAATAATCCTAACAATAGTAAATGAATTATCTAGTCGTCGATAAATAGCATATTATTGAAATCATTAGGTAATCCACAAAATTCCATCCGACGGTAAATGAAAAAATTAAACAATAACCATTGAATAACCAAAATCGCACAATAACGTAATAATTTGGTTTTTACATATCTAATTATTTTTCTGTTCCAGCATCAGATAATGTAACTGAGAACAGATTTCAGTCACAAAATTCATCCATTCATTCCATTTTCCACACCCTCAAAAAACCACGATGCTTTATTAAGAAATGTGCAAAGTGAATCGGACATTGGCTTCGCTTGAACTGAATTCTAGACATGCGTACTTCACTTCAAGCGAAGCTAGTGTCTGATTCACTTCGCTCATTTCTTAATAAAGCGTGGCGGGATGTTGAGGGTGCGGTCCTAATTTTATAACGGTTAGTAAGTTTTGACCGCGGTCAGTAATTTTATAAAAAAAAATGGAATATTATAGGCCTGCGAAAAAACTATTTTTCGTCGTTACCTTCCCCCGTAGTACGAAATGAGGGTTTCGTTGATTTGTTCCAAATTAAAAAGTTGAAGCTGTCGATAGCATTTTCTAGTAGTTAAACAAGGGTAGAAAATACCGGTGTCTTCTTGCCGTTACACGGCGGCGACATATTGCGAAGTGGAGATGGTATATCTGATACACTCGCCCAGTAGAACAGCATGCATATTTCTCGACTTTGTTAACTCATAAAAACCATATTTCCATCCTTCTTTTACTCATATTACGTCAATCGACAGGCTAAAAGTTAGCTCTTGGTATATACTACTACACAATTTAATTAATTCAATGCATTCGAAACTTGTTATTACACAAGTCAAACACAGAACGTCTACGTGCAAACAAAATCTACTATTGTAGCTGCGAACATAAGCAGTAGATATGGTACAAGCGTGACGCTGTACCGAACTAGTTAATGATTTAATTTTTGATAATAAAAAGTCGTGATCCACTAAGTTGTTCGTATAATTACAAGAGTGGTCGGACGATGTACTTCTACACTCGCCTATGCGTATTTGCTTAATTGCGTTTCAACTGTATATGTATAGGAAGAGAGACACTATCAGAAATGTTTTTGTTCTGGTGATCTGTGCAGCAGAAAGATTTAGTTGCGTTGTATGTACGCTTACATCTAGCTTTAGAGCGGATTGGGAAGTGTTAATGAGGGTAAATCTTGAGAAATGTTGTAAAATAGTATTGGACAAAGGAATTAATACAGTTATTATGTCAAGATATTTTTGCATAGGATTATCGACGATTTTATACGAGAAATCTAATTCAAATCCACGCCTCATCAACGTATTAAAATACCCGATGCCCATCAGTATCATTAAGTAATATTAACGGTTATATTCGGATCCGTACAGCATCATTCATACACATATAACTGGTTAATTTAAAAAGGAGCATGAACCGCAAAAATGTTAACGGCATTCGCTTCGCTTGGAGTTGCTATGGTTTACGGATCCTTAATGACTTCTTTTACGAAAGGTAAATAAATAAAAAAACAAGATAGAAGTGGGAATTGGTAGATTATCACAGTGTTACGGAACACCTTTAACGTTTAGTCAAAGCAAAACGAAGAAAATATAAAAATAAAAAGTGTAGCAAAGTATAGATTTTTGACTCCTTCACCGCGACAACTGTCCAATTCCAATTTCCATGAAACTCTATAGGCGGTAAGAGAGCCATGGAAAAAGCACTACCCGATATTTTTTTTGCCGATTTTCAGGAATATCTCCGAAATTATAACATATTATTAAAAAACTGTTTTAACATAATTTGCAGCAGATGCAAAGATGACGTAACCTATCCTCACAAGAAACTGATACAGGGGAACGGAATATCCCATACCGCCCATTTCTTTAATAATTTCTAATTCACAGTATTAAAGAATGAATAACATCTTATACAGTTAATATACAATTTTATAATCAATTTTTCATGTTTATGTAACTGTGTTTGCATTCTTGCGCTTTTTAGGTCGTTTTATATATGTAAACGAAGGTTCATGTTTCATTACACATTAATTACACATCTAATAAATTTTGATATGGATTAGATTTTGTATGCGTTTTTACGAAACATTTTAACATCTTCAAATAAGGTCACTAAAATATCTTAACAGAAATTGCATAATAAGAGAAATATTAATTAATAAATTTACAAGATTGGCATCCTATTTGTATCTTGTAGGCTAACTCTGCTCTGCGCTCCACCCCCAGAAAAACTTCGCCATCGCCTTGCTTACAACTTACAAATTTTTTCAGTACCGAATTGAAGAAGCTACCCAAATCTATTATGTCATACTTTTTTAGTGCTTTCATAATTTTTATACTCATACTAATTAATGTTTCTTTTTTGGAACTCGGAGACAAGTAAGGAGTATAAGAAGCATCTCTGTTCAGATGAGGAATCGAAGTTGAACGTTCAATCTGAGGCACTGACGACTTTTTTATTGGTTTCGATACATTCTTTTTCTTTTTGAAAATGCTTTCGGGTTTGATCATTTTCGTTCGAAAGAAAACGGAGAAAATGACGATAAAAAAACCGAAAGAAAACAAGAAAAGAAGCACACGAAACAGTTTAAAAAATTCACAAAACACTAAAGAGTAGAAATGGTTTCTATTTGTTGTACCACTATTGTGTAATGATCACAAAAAGTTTGATTTTGATCGCTGCTGTGGTTTCTCAGAAAATGGGACAAACATGTTAAAAAAAAATGCCATTTTTTCCTTTGTAAAGCAAAAATATGAATTTCCACAAGGAGAAAGTTAAAAAATGGTTTTGAAACATGTGATGTGTTAAAAAAAGATACTGTTTTAATAATAATCCATCAAGTTTCAAGAAGCTAGGACCATGGGTTCTTGAGTAAAAGAATTTAGTAAATACCTGAGTGGCTTTCTGCTGGTCGGCCATTTCTAAGTGGGTGACCCCCCTTTACAGTGTTTTGATTATCTAAAGATCTAAGTTCCGTAACAATAGAATACTCAATCTTGACTACTAGAAAATAAGAAGAGAAGAAATCGGGGGTTCTTCTTCTTCTGATGTTAAAAAGCAGTCCTGCCTTATTTCTGATAACATTGGCAGCTTCTTGAATTGTTTGAATCAACTCTTCGCGGGAATCAATTCTTTCTTTGTAGACTATTTCCTTCATACCAGACCAAACAGGGAAATCTAGGGGGTTAAAATCTGGACTTCTAGGTGGCCAAGGAAATTCACTTCCACGACCACACCATTGATGTGAAAACTGTTCGTTCAGATACTCGCGAACAAGCAGAGAAAAATGTGGTGGCGCTACATCGTGCATACACCACATATTTTGTCTTTGTTCAAGTGATACATCTTCTAGCAGGTCATTTAAATTTTGTTCGAGCAAATTTAAGTATAGTTGACCGTTCAGCTTCGGTGGACGCTTAAAGGAATTAATGAAAAAATCAGATATCATCCCACACCAAATTTGTATTTTGAATTCATACTAAAATTGTCTTTCATGCATGTGGATTCATAGAATCCTACAAATGACTATTTCTCCGGATGAAAACTCCACGTCTAGTAAACGTTGCTTCATCGATGAAGAGAATTTTGTCAAGAAAATTTCGGTCTTCGTTCTGTTTTCTCTGTAAAAACTGCGAAAATCATAGACGTGCAGGTATTTATGCGGTAATAAATTCTGCACAGGAGTGAAATGATAAGGGTAGACTGTTAATATCTAACTAAGTATTTTAATCCTGATTTCGTGTACGCTTATAATCGCAAAGGGTATAGTTGCTTAAGATTTCATACACATATGTATTTCGAAAACAAAAGAATTTCAAGGGTTTTTAAGAATACCATTCGCCAAATACTACAGGACCATTTCATCATACCTTACTAAGAAAATAATAGCCGTATCCCCAATACGACAGCAAGAGAGCTACACAACAAACGAGATCCCGTCCTTCGCTAATAAAAATAATAATAATAAATATTTAACAATGGCTACCCCATAATTACTTGTGTATGCACTTGACGTGAACCTGATTTATGGCATAATGAAGTGCGTATAGCACTCATACACCCAGTCATGAGTCAGGGGTGGTTGTTCATTAAAAGGACTCTCGCTATACCTTCAGCAACGCGCGGTCCCACGCTGCGCTCTGTATGGGAATTTCTCTACTCGTTTATTACTCCTTGCGCATTACGATGGAGGGTTGGTCCTTCAATTACGCCATTCGAAACGGCTAAAGGACCCCTCCTCGCAACTTGAATACAATTGCGTCAGAAGTCCCTGAAGGGATCGCAATTCCGTGGGAATCGAACGGCGTCTTCTAGTGACCCTACGCTATGGCTGGTGGCGAGCTCTGAGATCGTGGAAACTCGAAGGGGAATGCCCTTTCATCGAGGTGGTGATTCTAGCTGCGGGGCTCCTCTTACTAGTGTGTAAATATTGTTGTCCGGGAAGGATTTCTATATCCTTCCGTCTTGTCGCAGCTGTCTCGGGATAAACGGAACGAATGGTTTTTAGGGTGGGTTAATTGTTTTCCTTTCGACGGCCAAAACAAAGTAATGGGTGTCATCTTCTGATATGGTAATACTTTTTTCTTGCTGGAAGATTTATCTGATCCATTTCGTGTCTTCATACTTATAATGGTAACTTTTTGATTAAATTTCGCTCTTGAACAATTTTGAGCTGAATACGTTTATTTTTGTATGGCAAAGTTCGTGCAGCCACTTTTCGATCTAAACTTGATTTCCTCAGGCTTTTCAATTACTATAAAATTGAAAAAGAGAAAGAAAATTGAGAAAAATTCAAAAATTAAGACAATATTTTGTAACCAGACGCGCAGCGCCGAATCTTTTTTAAACTTAGATGCGTCTGAAAGAAAATAGAAAAAGAAATAAAAATGAAAAAATTAAATTTTTTCCAGAGGGACTTATCGAGATGTTACTACAGCGAGACGCGTAACGTTGAGTCTCTTTTATATAAATATATATTTATGTTTCAAACAAACCAACATTGTGTTGGTTCTAGTACGTAATTTGTTTCAAATAACATTATTTTCGGTTGACTCAATATTAAAAAAGTTTCAAAACCTCTTATTGTAATGATCCAGTGAACATTATTTTGGTTTTTACTAATACAACAACTTTATGTTAGGTGAAGAACAAAAGTAACTTAAAACAACTTTCTTGTGGATATATAGACTTTAATATAAAAATACAGGTTATTTACAAATGTTTGGAAATTGTAAGTTTTGACTTACTTATACAGGGTTGCCACATTAGTTAAAAAATAAAACTGAAGGAATTTATTTTACGAAAAGTGGTACAGTAACCAAAAACACACATTTTAAAAATAATCTGAAGTATACGTGGGACGCCCTAAAGCGAGGCACACTCAAAAAAATTGTTTTTTAAACGAAACGCCTTGTATATATTTTGTGTATTCTTATCTGCTTTAAATTGTGTTTTCAATGGGAGTTTGGTTTTGAATGACGCATTGTTTAGTTATTAACGAAAATTAGAAAAAACGGTCGTGACAAGGTTTACCATACTACCTAATTCCATGCGATAATATGACGATTAGCTAAGACAAAATTATTTAGTAAGTATGCAGCAAAGGAATGTGTTGAGTTAATAAACAATTTTTTTAGGCAGATACCATAATAAAAATCATGTCAACGAGTTCGTTTCTTTTAAACTGCATACTGCCTTAACTAAAAAATGGTAAGAAAAAATATGTGACAAATAACAAATATGCAAAAAAACTACGTACCGACTAATCCAATTAATAAATAATACAATGACAATATTAAAGGCAGAAACTTAAGAAATCACTAATGCCTAAGTAACAGCAATAATGAAGGTTTGTCACTTTTTGTCGTTTATTTGTTTTTGTTTGTCAAAGGGTTCGCCCGAAACGAAGTAGGTATACTAGATCGAATCGAAAACAAATAATTAGCGGTTTGTAATGAAAAATTGAAAATAACTTTGAAATTATGAGTTTGGGTATAGGACATTATTAACAAAAATTAAATAATATACGGGGTGTTCCATTTAAAAAATTCAATAAACGCTCATTGACCAACGCCAAATTGACTGCATCGTAACAAACACCCTGTATAATAAAATTAATGTTTAATCATTTTGTACGTTCAATAAATAATTTTGTTTTAGCTAATCGTAATATTGTCGCACGAAATTAGTATGGTAAACCTTGTCACGACCATTTTTTTTTTTTAATTTTCGTTAATAACTCAATAATGCGTCACTCAAAACCAAAAACTCAGAGATTGTTGAAAACACAATTTTAAGGAGATAAGAAAACACAAAAAATATATAGGGCGTTTCGTTTAAAAAAAATTTTTTTGAATGTGCCCCGCCTTAGGGCATCACCCTGTATATTTCAAATTATTTTTAAAATATGCGTTTTTGTTTACTGTACCACTTTTCATAAAATAAATTCCTTCAGTTTTATTTTTTAAAGACTATATTGGATTTTGACCCACTAATGAGTAACCCTGTATATACAGATATGCTCAGATGTATTAGACACCTATTTTTTTTGCGAATAATCAAAGTAAGGTGAGTACAATATAAAACTCTTAATTTAAATGCATTATAAATAGTATTTTAATAAAGAATCTTAATAATTTGTCGCATTTCTGTAAGCTTTTAATGTAGTTGCAATATTTTTTTCACTGCGTAAAAAACTGACGTCTCAGAAACGTGAACATGCATAAAAATTTAATAAATCTAGGACAAGCATCTATGTGCAGTTAATTTAAGTGTTTAGGTATTCGTTTTTATGATTTTACAATAGTTTTTATAGATACTTTTCCTAGATCTATTAAATTTTTATGCATGTTCACGCTTCTGAGACGTCAGTTTTTTACGCACTGAAAAAAAGTATTGTAATTGTATTAAAATCTTACAGAAATGCGACCAATTATTAAGATTCTTTATTAAAATACTTTTTCTAACGCATTTAAATTAAGGGTTTTATAAGTTTTATTTTGTACTAACCTATCTGTACGTGTTCTTCAGTAAATATAGAGAACTTTTACAATTACACACCTTCTAAAATTTTCAAACATTTGCAAATAAACTGCAACAACTAATTTGTACCAAATGTGTTAAAGAAGCGATAGAATGAAAAATATGATGAGATAAATTTAAAATTTCATTTCACCAATGATTTCTTCTCGAAAAGGAAGCCCTTATGTTTCGTATCTCCGCTAAGTGCATTTATTAATAATGTGCATCGACCACATTGATCTAACTTGTAGAGGCATAATAAAAAGAAATCTATTATCATATCTGATAGTGAAAGAAGATTTATATTTAATCTTTCAATTTATTTCCTTATTCCTGACGAAGATTTCTTCATATTTAATATTATAGGGATTGCACCCGTAACACGACACAACCATCTTCAACAGCACGTCTCTCAGAACATACTCGCATCAATGACGGCCCTATAACCTGATTCTCTCGGGTCTAAAGGAGTTGACGCGTCCCTACTTTCACAAGAGACGAGCAAACATCGAAGTACTTGCAGCACCGGTTTTTATGGCGTTCGCACGATGCGTTTACGGGTGGAGTAACAGATACATTCCTTTAGAACTTTAAAGAGTATCCTTCGGACGGTATCGCGGTTATATATATAGGTATATAGTAGACAATTGTAAAATAATTGTTGCCTCTTGTACTGTGTGGAACTACGTCGCTTTCATCCGATAATAATTACGTTCGTTTATATATATTGATTTGTCTTAAGACATAGGTGTTAAAGGAAGGTGACGTATTGCAACACCTATTAAGAGAAACAGATGGATATTCGTAGATATAGAGACAGCACATAACTTAATATTACTTAATCGGTTTCTACATAGTGTAGAATGTATGTCAACAGATGCAGGTGTTCTCGTGTCGTAGGAAATAATGCTTATTGTATAGACGGACATACAAACGTGCGCGGATAGCATTATACTATACCGATCATAGCCCGGTATACTGTATGCAGTTATGTGGTCACATGCCGTATTAATCGTATTTCGATGAATTACTGCAGAGTGGGATAGACGTATCCAATCTCGCTTTTTGCGCCTTAGACCCATATGTAAGTGGGTATTCGATTATGGAAAACGATATACGCTTTAGTGAAACAAAGGCGTCGAGGAAGAATGGATGAATGAATGAAAACCGATGACAGGTTAGAGTGGCTCTATAAAATTATTGTTGTAGTTGTAAGGAGAAATCAAGCGGGGATTTAATATTGTATTAACGTGCTGCTAGGTTATTATTTGTGAAATATGCTAAACCAAAACCTACAGAATCAATAAATGGTTTATATAAGTGTATTTTTATCTATTTATTTATTTATTTATTGTCAATGTATATGTAATAATTCGAACTAAAAACTTATTTCGTATCAATTGCAATTAATGCTTGTAACCATGGATTTTATGGCATGTGTATATCTTTCGATGAATGTTCGACGAGGGAATTTTAATTCTGTCTCTGTCGTATCGTTAGAAACGTTATTAAATCGTTTCTATGTATGCACCAGCACGGTTTCATTCCGGGTAAGTCAACAGTTACTATAATTTAGCAGTTATTTTCCAATACATTAGTCGATATCTAGATGATAGAGGATGGATGTAGTCTACACGGACTTTTCAAGTGCCTTTGACACGATTGATCATGGCATTAGTGCATATGGATTAAGCCCACCTTTCATTGCTTTGATAAAGTCTTATCTTTCCAATAGTTCTAAGTATGTCTTTTATAATATTTTTTCATCACATTTGTTCTTTTCAACAGCAAGTGTTCCACAGGGGTCAAATTTAGGTCCCTTGTTATTTATAATATACAGGCTGTCTCCTCGTTGAGTTGCATAACTTCATAGGGTTATTCCTTGTATCAAAATTAGCAAAACACTTCCAGTCAGCATAGGTCCAATTCTCAACCGCTTTCGAGATATAGGTGGTCAAAAGCGTTGAAAATCACTAGTTACGGTAACTAATTTAGATGAGTCATGGACGTATTTGGCTCGACTAGTAACTTAAATCCAATGCACTTGACGTAGGTTTTTGGACAGTTGTCATGTAAGCAGTTTTGTTGTATTTTTGACAGTGTTGGATTTCGCTCGCAGAACATTTAAAAATGCCTCTTTTTACGTATAGGAAGAGTACGCCGACATGATATGTTTGTATGGCTATTGTAGAGGAAACGCTGCAGCAGCGGCAAGAGAGTGCGCAGAACGCTACCCGAATCGAAGACATGTTTTGTTTTAGTTTTTATTATAACATTCTGTATATGCATGCATGTACTCATTATAACATTGTCCTATAACTGGTATACTGTTGGACAATAAAGATCTATTATCGTTAGAAACGATTTCTTTGGTAGTTTCCGGGTACCTTCGGGCTGGAAATATTGAGTTTGTTGAAAACAAATGTGAGAGAACTTATTTTTCGGTTTTTCCTGAGAGTTGTTGCTTTTCGAAAAGATTATCTAGAAATTATTTTATCTATCACTATGAAGTTCATAAAAGTTATTAAATTCACTTACTAGGATGAGAGCACTACGTGGTTTGTGCTAAGAAGATGGGTATCCAGTTATTTTGAGAGTTGAGGTGGCCTTTCGTCTAAACCTGGGGTTTTGAAGAACAACATTCGAAGCAGATTTGCTGTAAAACCTTTGGAACACTGTTTGGGAGCTGCAATGATTATTTTTGAACATCAAATAAACTTAACAAGCATTTATTAACACTCAGTATAACTGTGTGACTAAAATGTCACTTCATTCTATTGCCATTAGCCTCTTAGCTAAATGTATGTGTTTAACTTTGGATTACACAACGAAAATCCAACTCAAATTTTGTACTACAATTTCATAAATTTTAAAATATCTCAAAAACCGATGACTTTAGGAATATGAAGTATTAAATAAACTACTTTTCATCTTTAGATTTCAAATATAGTAGATACAGACTGTTCCATTTTAAAAAAAGATAACTTTGTTATGGATGTATTTTCCGAAACAGCTTGTATAATTCAAAATAATTTTAAATTGTATATACAAAGGTTTTTTTATCCAATTATATAAAAAGGATTTAAAAAAATCCTATGCGTTTCCATAAAAAGCCCACGCCATATCAGATGGCCCATCCTGTATATATGTAAGTCACTGTTTTTCATTTTGAAATATTGATGACATACTTTGTTAAATTTAATAAATGAATAATAAAAAAAAAACATTGAATTTTGACTCAATGAACTGATCGAAAGTCTTTGAGATTTTAAAAATTTCATAGGCGACGTTTTTAAATAAACGCCCATACATAAGACGCATCATTTAACAGAATGCTGTAGTGTGTATAATATAGTTTTATCGATAGTATATATCGATGAAGTGGTAATGAAATATCTCCAGAGACAAGTGACAAGCTTCAATGAGCAGAAGTGTTTGATATACATTGCAAATACACCAGTTATAGCTTCTGTAGCACATATATAGGCACTATCAAAAGGAATTGTACATATTTATGGAACCAATTTACTAAAACGGATATTTTGCTATCAAAAAAGAACTAAATCGACTATTGCATGTTTATCTCCGTAGGTGAAAGCCTTGTCGTGCTATAAATAAATATAGATAATGTAGATCCAAAGGTGTACGATATAAAAAAAATACTGAACAGCATTGATTTCATACTATAGTCGTATATTTCTTGTATTTATCTTAACTACCCTATTACGTATGTAGTAGTATGTAGTATGCCTGGTTTTACTTATAACAAACCCTCCTCCAGACTTCTCCACGTTCCGATCAGCCGTGATACGCACAAACATAGCACCTGGTCGTCTTGGGTCCCCCTGATTTTCCCGCCAACAATATCTGTCACGTCAGACGGACTGGGAAGTCGGAATTACTTCCGAGGGGAAGTTATATGGATTGTCATAGTCTTACGGCGTGTTCTAAAGAGGCGGTTTGTCGCCGATTATGTCCTATCTGGATTTATATATCGCCGAGTGTCGTATTTTGCGTAACCAGCGTGGGAAGATCGTAAAACTACGCCGAGTAAATGACATGAGAAAATTTCGCTCATCGCGTTATAGTTTGATGATCTGGATTTTGTAAATCCGCTTGCGTATATTAGAAGGACAATTGATTAATTTTGTCTTGTAATTTAGTGTTTCTAATAATAATTTTGGGATATACCGCGTTGGGTTAAAATAGAGAACAAAGTAAATATCTTTAAAACGGAAATAAATTCCAATGATTCGAGCATTCACACAAGAATACGATTCATATATCGCACTTAATTACAATTTACAAGAAAATCAGATAATATAGGCGCTCATATTTTGCTCCGTCACTGTTTTTTTTTCCATCTGTCATTACTAGTTACAGATTTAACCAAAATTTCCTTGTCCTTCTGCTGGGAACAGCATCTATTTTATATGAGTAACACGAAGAAATGATATGAAACAAAGTATATACCGGTTACTTTTACAGTTAACATCATTACACTTTCAAAAACGGCAAATTAACTGAAACAAATCCATTCACTATATAGGTATATATCCACTGTGTAGTTCGCAGTATTCGTTTACCGTTGCAGAGTAATTCATCATTGTTTGCTTAATATGATTTTAATTTTACATCGCGTAAGTAAGATGTTAAAATAATTACCTTTATAATGAAATGCTTGTGTCACTATTAGCAGTTGTTTGCACCGGGTAATGACCAATGTCGGATACAGAATTAAAAACAATGCGTTAAAAAAATATATAAATTACATTCTGCATTAATAAATCCTAACAAACAGAAATAACCATCTTCATTATAGTTTTGGGAAACATAATTGTTGCGCTAGGTTTGTTCCCCATGTTGAATCCCGGATCATCTTGGGGAATGGAACAGCAGACTATTTATTAGCTAATCTAGGAATGGCAATATAATGTCATAAGATTAAGTTGGTTACTTTTAACTTTTCACACAACACACACACATTTTCAGACAGCACATTTTTATTGGATCGTTTATAAACAATGGAAATAATAATGGCCCTAAGACTGATCCTTGTAGGACGCCAACACTGATCGGTAAGTAAGAAGAAATTGTTTTGTACCTAATATTAGCATTACTAGTGCTTACTTCCACAAACTGAAATCTATTAGATAGGTATTAGGAAATCCATTCCGCTACCTTGCCTCTAAGACCCATGGTGTCAAGTTTCTGCAGAAATGTACTATGTTGGATACAATCAAATGCCTTTGACAGGTCGCAAAGTATACCAACAGGATAAGACTTAGTTTCAATATTCTCCAGAATGCAGTTATAGATCTCTAACAGTGCAGAAGTTGTAGATTTGCTTGGTCTAAATCCAGGTTGAGATGATGACAGCAAATTAAATTTATTTATATAATTTTCTATACGACCTAGCATGTATAAAGCTATTTCTACTGATAGATTATTATCAAATATTTTTTTTGAAATTAGATGCATCCATAATTTCTTCCTCAAAAAAAAAAAAAAGATCTCCGGATTGTCAATTTCCGTATATCAATCTACAACGAATTTAATCCACGCTGTACAGTTTTTCTTGTAACATACCTTTAGATGCACAGTTGTCAGTGCAAGAACACGTCGGAACCAATTTCAGCGGGTTCCAGGCCACTGAAGATAATTAAAACGCTCACCCGTTATAATTAAATCCTTCAGAGGAAAAGGAGTGCGAACGAGAGAGACCGACAAAATCTAGTTTATATAACTTACGTACTTATTTACAGTCGACTCTGTCGAAACCGCAAAGCAATGCCAAGCTTAATAATGCTGTACTTCTTCGATTAATGCGGACGAATTCATCTGTTCAACAAAGATACTGGAAATGCCAATTCTAAATTGCAGTGAAGTCGCAGAAATTAAAATTTTGTACTTAATTATGTACCAACCCACACAGTACTAAAAATTTTGTTAAAATTAACAAAAATAGCAAAACAGCTTATACGCGGATGGTTTGAAATTTTATCGCACAGGGACCTGTTCAGATCTTTTTAAAAATCACTTAAAGTATAATTGTTCACATACTAATTAAGACGCCACTAAAGATTGCATATTTCTCATATTTCCTTATTTTTGCATTTAAAATTTTACATTTTTAATAATACTTTTCGCAATTTGGTAATTTTCATAAGTTTAGTGCTATATTCATTTCTGCAGTTGCTGTTTCACATGCCGCACTGAGAACTTTGCCTGGTATAAAAATTTTGCTTTAGTGCTTCCTAAGTGTTATTAGTACTGTGTACCTCATGCATGTTTTTGTTTATTTGTTGTATTTAGTGTCATTTCGTTATGGGGCCTCTTTGGCCTGTCGAATAACCTACTTTCATAAATATATAAATAAATAAATAAATGTACCTGGGAGGACTGAATGCTCACTTGTCGGTACTATTCTTTTGTCTCAGTGATATATTTTTGTTTTTAATTATTTCTTTTTTAGATAGCCATTCGCATTACTTCACTTCATAACTTATACACTCAATATGCATGTAAAATGAGTTTCTTTTACCGCATCATCAGATGGGAAGGTATACACTCGGACAGAGAGAGATTGTTGGTGGGCGTCATGGCGACGTCAAAATGTTAAACGGTCCGCTTAACTGTCCGTTAAATTTAAATATCAATTAAGTGAGGGCGCTGAACATGCTTCGATCGCAACGTCAGACATGCCTCCATTATTAGTCAGCGGTTTTCTTCCCATCCCATATTAAAAAATAACAATTAAGTTCCTCTAACGACTATACAGTTTTTCTGGTTTAGACTCGATTAGGAGGCCCATGCATCTCGGCCACGTGAAAACTAATCTATATATGTACATCGTGTGCTAGTGCGAGTTAATGAACGCACTCGATTAAGGATCACAGCGGACAATATCGACGTTGAGGTTACATTTTTAATACGCGAATATCTCATATGTACTTTTAGTTCACTCACGTTAAATTAATTTCTGGTACTTTATATATAATTATGAGAAAAACGTCTCTTTTCACTTCACGAAACATTTATCATTATTATCTGGTTAAATAAACAACGCAGCAGTACCAATTAACACAAGATAATCATCTGGTCTCCGATGTAAAATCAAATTAAAAGCTTGTTAGCGATTGCCGCTGTATTTTACCGGTATTTTATATCGTTTCGTTTCAACCGTGCACGCAGTCCGAGTACAGGCTTATAAATCCGGGAGAACGGACGTTAGGATGCACGAATGTCCGTCAGGAATTTCATAATTTTCCGTAGCAGGTGTTGTTGGTCGTAAATTAATCTTCCGTTGGTGAAGTCTGGTCACAGCCGCAGTATGTGAACATGTCGAGGAACTGTAGGGAAGATCAATCCGGTTGGACGTTCATTACTGTTATGGAAGCGCCACTTCTGTAACACAAAAAAGAAGTCTGTCTTAGTAACGATAAAAAAAATGTAAAAAGCAGGATAAAAATGAATTCATACATGAACCACCCAAATAGACCAAAAATCTTATTTGAAAAGCGGTATAATATTTTATAAATATTTTTATTAGGGATTATATGAATTCGTAAGGAGAACATTTTAAGATTGTTTCGAAATATACAGAGTGACCCAAAAAAAATTACGTACCACTACTATGAAAATTTAAATGTAACACCCTATATATTATGTCATATTTTGATGGTACGGACTAAATAAAGACAAGTTACTGTTAGGTTTCCTGTATCTAACTCAATCCGTTTCTGAGATACTAAATTAATTATTCTTCAAAATGTAAACCAAAATTTAAGATATTTTAAATTGCATTTATTTTTTAAACAAAGCACTAAACTTGACAATAAAATAACAATGTTGCTTAAAAATTATACAAGATGAACAAAAACCTATTTTTAATATTAATTAAGTAAACTAATATTATTGAATCATCAATAAATTATACAACATCTACTACAGTATATTATTTACTCCCAAAGGCAACATACAATGTTGGATTGTTATGACAAGTCGTGAAGATCTCATGAAACTTGTATTAGATTTTTCCTACTTATTTTTATATGGCGTTGAAAGAATTTTTTTCTTTTCTCTCTTATTAAACCTGAGAACGGATGAAGTATGTTACCAGTTCATCGTAAGTTTAGAAACTGTCTATAATTCTAAGTTGTCCACAACTTTAATAATAAAAAAAAAAAACAATGCAATATAAAATACATAGGATAAAATCTAACATATGCTACTAATTATCATTACAAATTGCAAGTGCTATTAAAATTTATTCATATATCCTTAACTTTATTTATTTGAATATCCGCCATGGTATCGACGTCATTGATGACGTTTGTGTTTCAATATCGTGCATTTCAATTGATGGCAGTTTTGAGTTCAATATCAGCACTCTATCATCTCTATGGTGCTGTGCCGTATTTAAGAAGTCATTTAAGAAAATAAAAAGTAAGTCTACTGCAGATCCGGATGGTGTACCATCTGATTTATTAAAAAAAAATATCGGAATATATAATTGAACCAATAGCATATTTGATTAATTTATCTTTCGAAACCGGTACGTTTCCAGAAAAACTTAAAGAGTCTATGGTGATAGCTTTATACAAAAAATTTCTACGAAATTATCGTCTACTAACAATTTCCTCAAGTTTTTCTAAGGTTTTTCAGTACGCGATGTTGCGCGATGATACTGCTTGGGCACTTAAATAAAAATACAAATAATATGTTATCAAAAAATCAACATGGTTATCTGGTTGATCATCCGACGTTAACACCACGATATTGTAATTAATGGCTTGAATTCTAAAGAATTTTCTATTAGGATTTTCTGTGACCTAAGCCGGGCCTTCAATTGTGTAGATCATAATATTCTATTGGCTAAACTTTAGTGTTGTGGTATCCAAAATTACTTTTTCATACTTTCTGAAGGAAAAGTTGCATTTTTTATGGTTTCCCGTTATTAATATTATTATGCGCTTTTTCTTTTTTCGATACAATTGTAACTTTACACGATTTGTCTCTTTGATTTTATCATTTTCTCTACAAAAAAAAAAAAAAATATCTCCCATCGAATAGTCGACACGGGTGGTACTTATCTATTTATCCTGACCATGCCGTCGCACCGTATAATCGATTCGGAATAAACATAAAATCGTTTTAAAGGAAATTTATCGGCGCTTAGTTTATCTAGGAACACAAACGCGTCATTAGAAGAAAGCGCAACAGACCTACCCGTATATACTTCTCCCTGCATCTGTATACGTAGTTCGAATCGTACGGTATACAATAAAGCGTATAAATAATTTATAAACCGATTTAAATACTGCAGAGGGACACGCACAATCAAGATGTAGCGCATAAACAAACCGTAGATCGGAGAGAAGGCAACATTTTATCCAATTAAGTGTAAAGTATATTATCTCTATTTATGCCTCGGAGGTAAAGGTACTTACTACTCGGCTCTGTGAGCGAGTTAAGTGAATTATCAACGTTAGGAGAGGAGACTATAGCGATGTTACTCTATGTAAATAGGTACGCGGTATTCCGGACTGCCCAATACTCTACGTTCCAGTGCGCCTGTTAAGACCGCTGGTATGTACTTTTATATACGTATCCGCGCGGTTGCGAGCCGAGCCGTTTTGGCTCGGTTTAATCGATTCTTCGAAGTTAGTATGCAATCGCGAGTTTATAAACTAGTTGCTCGGCTTGTGTAAGGGAGCACGAAACTTAATTCTCATCGCCAATTAAGATCTGATGGTAATCTAGGAGATATAGGTAGCGGACGGGAGAAAAAAAAAAGCGACGCAATTAGAATTAGAACGCTCTGTAGAATGCATCATCGTATACACAAGTGTTGGATTCGTTCTAATCAGAGCTGGCTTTTATTATGCTTACAGAGAAAAGTAACGCATACACACTAAAAAAATTTAGTAAATTTACAACATTTTGCGGAAAATCACAAAAAATTGGGTAATTTAATGTATTTTTAACAAAATTACCTATACTTTTGGAAATTTCCGACATATCGACCAGTATTTTTCAATTTTAAGTAAAAGTGCTACGCGAAAACGTAATATTACTAATATTTATATGCTTTCCCAGGTATTCTTATTAAATTACTTCGTGATTTTATCCACAGTTAGGAAATTTACTTAGGAAACCAAATACACTCCGCCAAAAAAGTATCGCATAATCTTTGTTTGTAGCATAAAGTTGTAAATATACTTTAATGCGCTCTAAGATATAATTTCTATGATTGTTTAAATAAAATACAGGCCAAATAAAAACAAGAACTCATACTTGAGATTTTTATTAAAACAAGAAATTATAATTTTGGAAAGAAAAATGTCATAACAGTAGCTTTTAATACTGAGTATTGCCACCTCTGGCTCTTATGACCGCTCGCATACGGTTTGGCAGAGATTCGATTAACCTCCGTATATAAGCCTGATCCAAATTCTCCCACTCGTCACGGAGAGCATTTGCTAGTCCATGCAGGTCCGCTGGGGCAACATTTTGGGTTCGTATCCGTCTGTGAAGGAGGTCCCACACGTGCTCGATAGGGTTCATGTCCGGACTTACCGCAGGCCAATCTAAAACTGGAATACCAACATCGTTAAGGTATTCCTGGACGATTATTGCAACATGCGGTCGTGCATTATCGTGCATTAACATGAATTCGTTTCCTATAATTGGCGCATATGGTACTACATGTTCTTCTAAAATTTCCGTTATATACCTGTGGGCAGTCAGTGTACCTCTGTCTACTGGTACTAACTCTGTACGACCTGTTAAACAGATGCCTCCCCAAACCATAATAGAGCCACCAGCGAAATTAGGTCTAGGTCTGATATTACACTGCGAATAGCGCTCACCGTCTCGTCTGTACACTGAGATACGCCTATCTGAGGTGTAAAGACCAAATCTTGACTCATCTGTGAAGAGTATATTGGCCCAGTCATTAATGTTCCAATTTACATGTTCTCTGGCAAACCTTAAGCGAGCCACTCGGTGGTTCCTAGTGAGACGAGGGGCTGTTACAGCTACTCTAGCTCTTAATCCACTCTGTCGTAACCTATTCCGAATAGTTTGAGTACTCACACGAGTATTTCTGACTCTAGCCAAGCCGTTCTGCAATTGTCTCGCAGGTACATGTCTTCGACGTAATGCTTGTAGTAGTATATAGCGGTCATCTTGGCGAGTAGAACATCTTGGACGACCTGGTACAGGTCTTCTACTGTAAATGCCTGTTTCCCTATATCTGGCTACGGCTCTAGAAACACTTGACTGATTGATGTTCATCAAATTAGCAACGTATGCTTGAGATCGTCCATCTTCGATTAAAGCAACTATAGCAGCCACTTGTTCTGAAGTTAAATTGCTCATTTTAGTTTTAAAAGCGTTGGTACAGAACTCTGACTTCGCACTTTAAAATTTGTCCGTATAGGAAGACTTTCAATAAACAACTGAACAAACCTTACACATATGCATTTTTCTAAATGTGTTCTTTTAGGAAAAAAAAAAAAGTAAAAACGCTAAGTTCCATTATTTTATTAGTGTTTTTATAGTTCACATACACGAGGCAAACTTTTTGTGAACGTATAAAAATATCTTGGTTCATAAATGCCCTTTTTTAGTTTATGCGATACTTTTTTGGCGGAGTGTACTTACAATTTTATGGGTTCAATTTGTAGATAGATAGCACACAGCACGCACGGAACTGGCAGGAGTCGTTCTTTTTTTTTATCTGTAGCCATATTTAGGTAAGTGACTAATTTAAAATAAGTCTAGTTGTTAAATAATACATTCTTACTACTGAGGGTGACCTACAGCTGCATTTTCATAATTTTGTTTTGTAAACTTCTTCGCTGAATTATGAAATCTAATTTTGCTATAAGACGATATTATGGTTTTACTTAAAATTGAAACATGAGTTTCTTCCAGAGGTGACATATCTAACAAATCATGGGATAAACTAGAAAAAATGTTTTGGGGATCATGACTTGATAGCAAATAAACAAAAGTCGTTAGGAAGTTTTCTTCTTGTGGAATCTTGTTTCCTGTCAAGACCATTACTTTCCGAATTTGTTTTTCGGTGAACTGGCACATATATCGTACTTCCTTTGATGGGCAGATTAATTTACCTAAGAAATAGTGAAGAAAATTTAAAGAAATATATATGTTGTACATCATTTATACACCTCTACCCTTTGTTTTCAGGAATATCAAGTGATTCTAAATAAAAATATACTTTTTTAGATTTTCTTTGTCCGAATTCAATGTTGGAATAACTCCCTCTTTAATTCGCCCAATCTGTCCCGTTGTGTCGAAATCCTTTTCGAGGAAATGTAGTGAACAAACATATACACGCTTACTTTTGCAGGGATTTATGGTACCCCCCCGTAACAGTAATCCACACAACAATGTTTGGGCATTCTACAAAAAATTATTTCACATAGAAACACTAAGTATTATCATAATTTCAGAATATTTTTAAGCTATGGCATTATTCTGCAACTTACATATGAAAAGTTAGTTCTCCGTCATCTTTGTAACTATTGCTTTTGCAGGATTTTACACGATGGCATCACTTTTCTTTAGGAAAAAGTATCTGGATTAGTTGTCATATAAGCCCAATTGTTAATGCTATAATATGCATACTTACACTACAGCCTTACACGTAAAACAGAAATATCGGGTGAATAGTAGATAATATTCGAAACAGTCCGTAAAGGAATAAAGCAAAGAAAGTAAATAAAACAATCAAACTGCAAGGTTAGGTAACATCAGTAACACTTGTCAACTTGCAAAAAACTTAACGATGACTTAACGCAAATACTTCCTAAAGAAAACTAACGTAAGCATGACGCTACATGAAACATGACGCATATAATGACGTCTGTGTTCCAAGATGTCCTTTAGTCTTTTAATGGTGCGCCGCACAGTGGATCGAAGTTGGTTAAAAATCTGACATAGCGTAAAAAGCCAATCTTCCAGAATCATAATAAAATGTGTATAAGTGTATAGTAAAATAAGCATTAGATATGGAAATCACAATACAAACAAGTAGATTGACGGAATATCGAACAGAAGCAAGTTTGAAAGTACATGTTCCGAGATGTTACGCTAAGAGTGTATTTCGACCGTCCTCTTCAACTACTAATATCTTCGGAATTAGAAACCATACGAAACTGCAATTTGCTCAGAATATACATTAACTATGTGTAACTCAACTGGCAAAATATTAGCAAATCATATTTGTAACTAACTATACAATTACCATTTCTTGAAGATGGTGTTCTATTACTCTAAATTTTAACTTCTATTAGTTTTTTAAAAAAATGCCCAAATTTGCCCAAAAAATGGAAAGCTGTTTTGTCATCTAGGATCCTTCTAGTAGTTCCTCCAGCGATTTCAGCTGCTACTTCGCGCAACTTTCTGAGAAAAGACGTTTTGTTTGTCGCATTACCGTATCTAGCATTCTCATAAATGCACGTTAATTAATATTTCTATCAAAAATTTGTTAAGTTATACCATTTCACTTACGAAACATTCGATGTATGTTTCATAATCTCTTAGTTCTCGGATTAAAAAGGGTATAAACCAATTAGCATAATCATGAGTATCGGTCATATAGCTACATTATGAGATCGAATATGCTACTTCTTTAATATTCGCTGCACTTATTGTATCGTTCTCAATGTGTTATAATATTAAGTTAGAATTGTGAAATGTGCTGTGTTAGGTTATAATAATCGATTAATAGAAGATAAACAATATGGGGTATCTTTCTTTATATGCTTGGTATGTTTTACTTCTTCGGTTCGCCTATACATTCTAAGAATTATTCTCCATCTAGTTGGATTGTGGCTAATATGAATACAATTTATGTTTTACTATAGGTGCACATAAACAGGGAGATTATCTATTTTATTATCATAAATGTATATGGTTAAAGGTAATAAAAATATCACAGAAAATTAACATCTACTCGCATAGTAAAACTATGTGGGGTGGAACAAAATATTCTAAGTGAATTGGCATTTGTCTCAAAATGGTGACTCGACGGTAGTTCTGGGCTAAATTCATATAAACAAACATTTAAAAATACGTGCTATGGCAAACGATACAAGCATGTTTATATCCAGCTATAACAGCTTCAATAACCGTCCTAGATGTAAATGTAATCAGAAGATTCGCGATAATCTTACAAGTGATTACTACAGGGAAAGAAATTGATTGCGAGAAGGAACAGCTGAAAAATTTATATATGTATATGGTTTGTACTATATGCTAGTCCACATACATAAAATTCTATTGCATGGCGCAGATATCATTCAACATGTTACTTCCTATAGGCAAACTTTCAGAAGAAGCTGCTGAAGCTGGAACTAAAGACCTTAAAAACCTCAGGGAAAAAATAGCAGAAAATGTAGAGGTTCAGCTACTAACAAAGATATTTTGAAAAGACTAGTTATTACATTCGATCCATATATTTCCCATTCAAGGTGAAAATTAAACGAACATGAAAGAAGTGAGTTATTACCCGAGGCTGTAGAATTATTAATGCTTCACCGGCAAAATTGGAAATTGTGTTAAGTGAAAAGTAGGTACTGCTACTGTTTATCAACGACTTGTTATCAAGAGAGGTAAGCGAATTGTTTTACTATAAAGAAAAACATCACTGTTTAAAAGAAATTTCTATTAAAAACAGAGATACATAATTTTACATATATATGCTCTTTATCTCTGCTTTAATAGTGCCGACACGTTTAATTTATTAAGAGACCAAAGCCCATGATTCTATCTTAAATGTATTTATGGATCACAATATTTTTCTGTTGCATATATTGTAGTCTACATTATAAGTTCCATCACACAGAAACAGTTACGAAACTTATATCTATATCTCAAATACGCTATTTCTTCCATTTATGCAGTCCCAAATACTATATACTTTTAGCTTCATTTTCACAAACAAGCAGTGACGGTACAACAATATTTTTTTACTCGATATAATATACAACCTTACCTATTCGACAAAATTTTCTTTCTTTGTGCAACATTAATTTTTAAGCAAGTTATTACCATTTCAGTCAATGTCCGCGTTTTACCGCCTTTCGATCCACTGTGCGCCGTAGCGATGCGCATACGGTTCATTGGCAGTCTATCAGGTCTGTGCATAGCACACATACTACTAGAGGAGATAACTATGTTGTTATTTGTTAGTTGATTGTTTACAGTAATTTGAGATATAATATTATGTACAGATTCAACGAAGAAGTTATTAAATAATTCAGCAATTTCTTTAGGATCATTTATTATATTGCTATCATCTTTTAGTACTATATTTTTAGGTATATAAGTGCCTGAGAGTTTGTGTATAATATTCCAGGCAGTTTTGATAGAATTCGAAGCTTTATTAATCTTACTTGTAAACTAATTACGTGTTGCCGCTTTCAACAGTTTATTGTGTTTATTTTTCTCCTCTAAGCACAATTCTTTAAGAGCAGGGTAACTCCTTTGGAGTGATATAGTAAAACTAATTTTTTTTTTAAGATTAAGTGCCCTATTGACAATTCTTATAGTTAGATAAGTTTTGGCCGAATGCAGTGAGAAAAATTCCAACATGTAAGTATGTTGTACCTGATTTACAGCGAATGAAATCTAATCCATGTACCTACACCCAAACGCACTAACCATATATATACGTTTTAATTACAACTGAGATATAAATTATCAATAATCACCTACTTACAGGCACGGCATTCGTGTTTATAACATCACAGGCGCACACATAATCATAAATTAATTCCCACCTTCAGCGCACACCTTTCGGACTGTATTCACATATACCGAATAAGATGGATTTAAGCTCTAGCTAGCGATAAATCCGTTAATACTTCTACATCATCGCGTATACCGTAAAATAGTTATACAGTACAGGTGGAACACAGCTAAGCTACGGAGAGAAATATTATTTTTCACAGTAATAATAATTTATAGACCAAAAAAAATCGTCAGACTTCGAAAGATGCGTACGGACGTATCATTTTCGATATCCGATACGGAATATAGTGGCCATTAGGAGCGCGGCTGGGAGTCCCCGATTGATATATTTTTATGACTGACGAGAGCCGCGATTCGGGCAATAGGAAAGCGGTCGAACGCGGCGCGTAATTTTTAATAGAGAAACGGTGCCACACCTACTTGATAAATATTTATTATTGTAATTGCATTGTTAGATCCGTGGAGATTGAAATTAATAAGCCGACAAGTTGTTACCGGCTCTAAGCGGCTGAGTTAAATAAATAACACGAAAAATGAGAGTTTAAATTAATATCTGAACGTTGCGTTACGCAGACGTAAAATGAATCATGCTGTTAGTATGTAAATATATGAGTATTAGGCATTATATAATTGCCATACATAGTAGATATTTACTTCTGGTATACAGGGAAAGATTTTGGAAACCAAACGACACCAAGAGGTAATTGAACGACTACAAAAAAGAACGCTAATACGTGTCACCAGCGCATATCGGACCGTGGCAGCCAGGACGGTGCAGGTGGTAGCAGGGGTTCAACCTATACATCTACTAGCGGAGGAACAATGTAGGCTTTTCCGTGTAAACAGAGAAGAAGTGACCCTGAGAAAAACCAAGGAAAGGGAGTACACGCTCAAGAAGTGGCAAAAGCTCTGGAACAGTTGGGAGACAACGTCAAGTTGGACCAAGACTCTGATCCCGGACCTTAGACCGTGGGTAAAGTGCGGTTTCAGGAAAACAAATTACCACCTGACCCAATTCCTATCCGGACATGGCCATTTCAGATCATACTTGAAGAGGTTTAAGCTATCTAAGGAGGACACCTGTCGATACTGCGGTCTTTTAGACTCGCCGGAACATGCGGTTTTGAAGTGTGACACATGGGCCCTAGCAAGACGAGAGCTATGGGAAAACATAGGCCAAGAGATAAACACGGCATCCATTATAAACGTTATGATGCAGAGCGAAAACCAATGGGAGGCAATCAGTAAATACGTCGTCCGAGTCCTCACTACAAGGGAATTAGATGAAACGAGGTTAAAATGGATTCCAATGCGACAAGGTTTCCTGGCAGGCTAGAGCCAGCCAATTTCAAAAATTGCACTTATAAGAATTACAAAATTTTTGTGTCAAATTGCCTAGGAACGCTTGAATGAGCAGAATATTATTTTTTTTTAACTTTTCCAGGTGAGTTACTGCTCTTAATAATGAATATGAATCTCGAGAGGTGAAGTTTACCTACAATATCCTTGAAAACTATAGGAAAGGATGATATAACCTTGACTGCAAACAATTGTGTGTTTTAGATGTTACAGATAAGTGATTTGGGTGGAAACACAAGCTGTATTTGTCAGAGGGTTTAAAATATATGATTGGGAAAGCAGCCACAGAATAAGAAGTTTGTCGTTTAGATATCTAAGTTTTCGCAGTTTTTATTTGCCGTTACAGCAAAAACAGTGCATCAAGAAAAAAAATAGCTCCAAGTGAAAGCGAATTGACAGATATAACCTCAAACGTGAAAATTGAAAAATTTTCAGTCCAAACTTATAAAATCCATAAACTTTCATATAAAATTACACAACAACTGAATCAATACAACCCTTTAGAATGCCGAAATGTCAAATAATTAATTTTAATAAAGTTAAACGATTAGGAATTTGTTACATCGCTTGCGTTCTGCAAATGCATAAAGTTTCATTCAAATCGGTGAGTGACATTCCCTTATAGTAGATTCAAACAAGATTGACATCATCAGTTGACTTAATTTATCATTTAACTTAATTAAAGAAAAATACCAAGTGCGAAATAAATTATCCGACATTTAGATACATTATACAAATCGACCTTTACAAAAGACACTCATAAGAATTATATACTGCGTCTACATTACGCATGTATAACGCAGATGCATTCGCAAGAAGGTGTACCCCATGTTGCACCCCGCGCCGCGACATACTTCTCTTGTACGAACAGCAGCGGCGGCAAGTGGCTCTTAAACTTACTTAAAAACTGCGGTAATACACAAGCGGCAGCTACCTACATTACCGGCAGACAGTTAAGTAATCGCCCGCAATTTAGCGGACGCAAAAATAAATTACGGTGCATTAAAGACGGTTTCATGTTTAAATCATAAGCTGTTCTCGCTTAGCGACCGAGTGGACTTACTGTTTCACGGTTATAAATCAAGGCTTTTGTGAGAGATACCCACAGAACGGGCTTACGGTTCGTTATAACCTATCTATTATAGGAGCAATTTTACTTTAAGTTATTATATTGTATGTTTTAAAAACTAAACTAAATTTTAAGCGGCACATTCCGTTGTACATATATTAAATGCGCGCTGTATCCAACCTACATACCACCTAAAATTGCTACAATATAATATGAGCATTCCATAGAGTGACGCATTTCCATGTTAGTATTTTAAATGGCGATTTTATAATTCGAACGCTTTTTCTGGGTTACGTATATGAAATGCCCGTAAATGTCCAATGTCGAGATGAATGTATTTGCCTACACATAGTTTAACGATTGGGCAATGATCTATTGTCCTTTTTAGACGTAGTAAGCGTTGAATGTACAACGTAAGTAAGGGAATTTAATAATGCAGACGTGCTGGATAAGATTTCTCAACGCGAAATATTTTTATGAAGCTTGCCTTGTACACAACCAGTTCTGGTTGTTGTTCATAAGAAACAAAATTAGTATTTTTAAAACAGGCAGAATTTGCTCACCAGTAATAAACCAGAAGAGGTGTTAGTTAGGAGTTAATCTTATCCTTTTAACAAGGACGAAATTCATTTATTGAATAAAGGATTGTAAAATAATTTAAAATATAATTAACGCCCAACGGCATTTTGGTGGTTATTATTTACAATTTTGGTGTTTAATTTTCAGTTTTTTTTATTGATTTAACAAATTACCTTGTAAATATCAGATATAGTCTTTCTAACAAAATTTTATTGTTAAATCAATCAAATAATAAATTTCAACAATAAAATTTTGTTTGATTTGAAGATCGTTTCTTTATATAATTATACAACATTATAGTTAATCTAATAATATTTCTTCGAACAATTCGTTTTTGTTGGATTAATGCAAGTATTTTTCTGACTGCATAAGCTGGAGTTATGCCTATAGGAATGACCCTCCTCTTGTGCTATAACCATGTAAATCGCTGTTTTTTAGACTTAGTTTAAGACTACACCCACCTATCTTTATGTATCTCAACACCTCATATATATACAGCGATGGGAGTGGCAAAATATCAAGTTCGCGAAAAAGATTCCGACACGACTGACGCCGCGGTACCCCTAACATAGTACGAATAGCTCATTTCTGCATACGAAATGCTCGATCACTAAGAGTACTTGAGCCCCAAAAAATAAGTCCGTACCTAAACCGCGATTCAACACAGGCGTAGTAAAAGCTTTTAGCCACCCCCAAGCTAGCAACACTCGAAATTCTGTATAGATCGTAACAAGACTGTGAAAGTTTAGAGCAAAGATCATTCAAATGAGTTTACCATTCAAGATCACAATCCAAATGCAATCCAAGAAATTTAACGCTTCGTAGCTGCTGGATGGATCGGCCTTCGACCCTTAATAGGTTACTGACATCAAAGTCTTTTCTTCTTGGAGTAAAATTAATAAATACTGTATTTTCAATGTTCAAACGCAAGTTGTGTTGTTTAAACCAATGTACAAATCCATCCAGCACGCACTGCACCCCTTGATCGCCATTAGCTTCCACATAACTATTATCGTCGGCGTACATCACGAATCCACCAGCAGTACATGTAAGTGGAAGATCGTTGACGAATAGTATAAATAGCAGTGGTCCCAAAATGGAACCCTGTGGTACACCCGAACATATGGGTAACTCCCGAGATTGCCGGCCGCTGACCGCAACAACATGCCTCCTCCCCGACAAATAAGACCGTAGCCATTTACCCATGACACCCCTCAAGCCGTATTGATCCAATTTCGCCAGCAATAAACCATGATCGACAAGATCGAAAGCTTTAGAGAGGTCCATGAACAGACCCCAGCACTTTCCCTCACTATTCAACCCTTCATAAATCATGGATAGAAAGGCATGTAGAGTAGTTCATTTGATGATCCTGGTATTAGATGTGATTTATGTTTATTTCTTTGAAGGGTACAGATACTCGCAAATGCCTGACTAGCTTCGACGTTTTAGGTCATCGATATCCTTATAGTAAACAAACTAAATGTATCGTACACATGGTGCGGTCTGTAGTATACCGTAAACAGAAACAAACCTACCTCAACACATTACCGCAGTTTTTAACAGTTGGGAGAATTAAAAATAGGATCACTCTTACACTTCTTCGTTCATAATTATCACACAATTGCTTTTGTCTTCATAATTTCAATATTTTTGTTTCCACGCGCATTTTAAATCAGCCTGTATATAAAAAAACTGTAACACTGTGGTTATTTTAGATAAAGAAGATTATTTTGATCATGTCAGTACCGTTTTACGCAAGTTTCTTATGTAACCCTCACTAAAAAATCGTGACAAAAATGATCATAGAAAACAAGAAAACTTTATTAGAATGTAAGAATATTGCTAACGATAACTTAAGGGATATAATAACGGTATCAAATGCAGTGTTACGTATACCCAGAGAAAAATATGGTTTACTTAACCATTTATCAATTGTAACTAAATGCATATTTATTTTTAAATACGAGCAATGCTTTTTAATGTTAAATTTAGACCTAAAACATTATTTTAATCTTAAAAGTATTTGGTTTAGGTAACACATCTTTGCATTCATTTGGCTATTTAACGATTAGACGACTGCTTAATATTTAAGACTACAAAAACTGTTGAAATAACTTTTTCATTTTTATCAGTGTAGAATGTATTGTTTACCTAATATACATAAACCAGGAAAAAGTATGGGACTCATTGTTTCCAATATCAATAGCCCAACTTACTATATTATTTTGGAACATCTTATAATGTTTAGCACTGAAGACGATTTATAATTTACACGAATTACAATAAATCCCAGTCACCAGCATATATAACCGGTCAAATATGCACCTCCCACACCATATTCCAGAAGAATGCCGTTAAAGTAATAACCGTTCGAATCGGTATCAATACTTATCGAGGAACGGAGACCGTTCTTGGTTCACTAACGCCAGCTTTGATCGATTATTATTACCCTAACCGGTTTAGGACGATGAGAAGGAGATGCCGTGTCGTGCAGCGTATATATGTGACGAACATCTTGTTTTTATTCTGGGCCTCTCGCAGTGTCGCTTACAGATGCTCCAAGCCGATAACAGAGGTGACCGAATTGTTCTGCGACGCAATCTAGAATTTCAAAGCGTAATTTTCGAAATTATTGTTCGCGTTATTGAGCGTCCCTCATTTCATTCCGATTTCCTGCAGAAATGGCGGTAAATTCATTAATTTATATTCATTGTTTGGTAGCGGACAAGCGCAGGCGTCGGAACTTTATAAATGTGCGCCCCCTGGCGGTGCAAGGCCGACCACGCCTCGCGATATACTTCTTTAGAAAACTGGAATATGTGTGTAGCAGCACCTTTGTCGCTGCTATTTTCACAGAAATAATGCCAGAGTCTTTCTCTTTCGTTTGAGGAAAAATTGACAAATCTAAAAAGTTACTCAATTTAAAATTTTAATTTAACAGAGGGTTTTAAATAATTGGACTTCTGTTCTGTACCTCAGGCTATTACTATGAATATATTCTTTCGTGTGTTGAGATATAGCTCGTTCGTTTATCTAATGGTCCGGTTAAAATTGAGGCAATAAATTATCGATACGGGCATGCCCTGTAACCCTGAACGTGGGCCACAAATCATACTTTCTGCCACCGATCATGGGTTGGCCGCTCTGTTATCAATTGGTGAGCTGTTTAGCGAGAATAATGGGACTTACTATGCACGGGAGATATCTACTTATGCATTGACGTAGTTAATTTTCTTGTGTTTTCGTTTTAACTAGGAAGACACAGTTTATCTTTCTATAGCAGATGTTGAAGAGTCCTTTATTCACTTAAATCCAAGGAATTTCCATCAATAGAGATATGTGTTTAGTTTCTTATTGGTATCTTTATTATTTATGATGAACGTATGAATTTACATCCAAAATTTTAGTTAATATTAAATACCATTTATTTTAGTATGCATCCTTATCTGTATTATTGTATTAGTCACTATCATATTCAAAGAAATTTTATTTACATTTGTAAATCCTAATAAGCTATTTGCTGGGTAGCACAATGCATTATTTACCATAAGGCTTTTAGAGACCATAAAACTTATTATTAAATTTAATACTATTTATAATAGGGCATCCCTCTCCTTTAATCTTTACTAACCACTGTTTAATTACATTTTCTTTCAAAGTAATTCTGTAATTTAATATTTGTATTCAACAATTAATTGAGTAACCCCTGTAAATATTATATATAGACTGTTAAAATTAAAACTATGTTGTGAAATATTTTACATAACTTTTACAGAGGAACTAGTTTGTTACTCTCTATTGTGTTCTATTAAAGAATAAATAACATTCGTATTCTAACCGTAGTAACTCACTCTACGCCATAACCCTCCAAGATATTTCTTCGATCAGCTGTTTTTTTTTTTCGCTTGTTGTTTATGACATATGTAGGTAAGGTTAAATTGTTTGCGAGTATAGTTTTATGTTACCAGTTAATGTAACCTGTTGTGTGCATGTTGCTTAACGTCAGTATTGAATTCACCATTGCCGTTGTTAAGTCAGAAACGGAAGCGATCACAGAAAACAAGCGACGATCAATATGAACCGTTTCTAACCCTAATAAAAAATGATATCGTATTTAGAACTGGTGCAATAAATTCCAGGATAAGTAATAATTATATTGACACCGCATTGGGAAAAATTATATCATAGTTTAAATTTCACGACGAATTTCATGTGAAATAAGCACAAAGGGGATCGAAGATTTTTTTCGTACCTAATTTCTCATATGTCAGTAATTATATTACTACCAAGCAACTATTTAGGTTTTACATATAACTATGTGGATCTATGAAAAATCCCCGTCGTAAGATCTCTTGGGATGGCTTTATGTATGTCAGAAAGAATTTTTTTTTTTTGTTAATGTTGAAATTAAATAAAGAAATCAATTATGTTCTCTCCGTTTCAATTTTATTGATAGTTTTGTCCTTTGTTGTTATTTCACCCTGTAACGCTGAAATTAACAAAAAAATTAAACACATTTAGATGCTTCTCTGGGCTTTGACCGAAACTACAGACCTATGTTTTACTTCTTAATATCAAGAATGTTAACAGATTTAATATTAATACAATAATAACAATAAATTGGACAAAGGTTGCCGACGGTAGACGTCAGAACAAAAACTCTATGTCTGGATTCTGGATTTTAGGTCGGGGAAGGTGGTGAACACATGCACTTAGGCCACTCTTATCGGGCCCATTGTGCTACCTCCAGCCCAAACTGAGCGTGAGCTCAAGCAGAGCAGCAGGCAAGGCGCCACCAAAATCGGCCATACTGGGCCAGTACTCCCCCAGTATGGAACCTCTAAGTTGGACAAGCGCTGGGCAATCACATAAAATGTGTTGCGGCGTCTCGTCTTCTTGGTAGCATGCCCGACACAGTGGGCTGGTAGCCAAACCCATGCGGTGCATGTGTTTGTTTAGCTTGCAATGGCCGGTCAAAAGCCCCACAAGTTGATGTAAGTTACTGCGCGAAAGCTGCAGGCAGTATTTTGCTGTCTTCGGTGACGGCCTGGGGATGACCTCACGCGCTTGACGGCAGGTGGTTATGGATTTCCATCTATTCTCATGAAGAGTGGCAGTCCATTGCGTTATCATGGTGTTGAGTGTAGCCGACGAAATAGGGAGAACTGGTTCCGGCCCCACAAAGTGGGAGCGCGAGCCCCGCCCCGCCAGCCTATCAGCAGCCTCATTACCTAGGTTTCCTTTATGGCCTTTAACCCACTTGAGTGTCAGGGCATTATCGATAGAGACCGCCTCTAGGGCATTGTGACACTGAAGTACTAAGCCCGAAGCGATCCTATCATTATTAAGAGCCTCTTTCCACATTTGTGCAAAATAAAGCCGATACAGATTACGAAACCTCTATTCAATATACAAAAAATTTCATGAGTCACAATCAGATACCTGGAGTTGGCGGTAATGCCGACAAAAACTTGCTATTACAATAAAAAGCCGATAAGAAGGAGCCTATAACAGTTTGTCTTAATATTTTAAATACAGAATATACCAAAATACTGGTATTCATATTAGTTTAATATTATTGGTTCTGGTAAAGCAGGTCGGTATTGCAACCCCTAATCATATTGCTTAAATGTAATACTACTTAAACAATTTATTGGGATTTCATAAACATTAGAACATAAGAATTATACCACCGCAGAAGTAAACAACAATTAACCAAGTTTTTAACGAATGCAATAAATAAACATTAGCTATTTCTAACTGACATATCCGTATTTGACAAACTAACAATCACTTTTCGCATTTCAACTTTTGAATCACTTTAAAACAAGGAAAAAGTATAAATTGTGCTAAAGTTGTCTTTTTTTTTAATAGATTCGGCGTTTACTTGATGTAAATCCATATTAAATAAATAAAAACACAAAATTTGTGAGATTTACACTTTATTAGTCGGATGTTAAATGTTTTAACATCTATTTATAACATTTATTTATCTAAAGTTGTCTGCGAAATAGCGCAATGAACTTCACCCGCATATCTTTCTAAAGCGCTACGAAGCAAATATAATACATAAATATGGGTAATTCACAGAAGAAGCGGGTGCTGGTAAACTTCCGAACGCACCCTAACAGCTCGCTGCGTTTAGACTACGCATTAGACCCGACATTTTGGGTGTCCGTGAGTGTACCTACATATATATTTTAATAAAAAATGTTCTTTCCTATGTATTAGCGTATGTTCATCTGTATGTAGAGTTGTCGAGCTACTCTTTCAAAGCCAATATACCATTATCAATGTATTCATCTGAAATGGTATTATTTTTAGTCATTTGACGACCAATAAATAAACCATCATGACGATTATTAAAATAAATAGATACATCGTTCTTTTTTTGTTTTAAAGGTTAAGATTCCTCGGTACTCCCTTGTTGCCATAAATATCATTATACTAAAATTTTGGTAATCTTTTTTTTTTATTTTTCTTAATACGAATTCAAATCTTCTACGTCCTAAAGGTTAACAAGGACACAAGTTCACACCAAAGGCGAACCTACTTCCCGGAATCTTTTCTCATCTTTTCCCTCATCAATTCACTAGAAATCGCATACGCATCACAATATCGCGAATTTGCATGCTCAAAGCGCCCTGCGTTCACGATGACGATGCCCCCGGATCGTCCCACGAAAAGAGAAACCCGCTTTCAATACAACGCCCCATTTCCATATCTTTTACTTACGTAGTACCCGTGTGCCGCTCTCATACAGATGGGAACAGCGCGCTGCGACGCAATAAGACACACCTGCCCAAGTCGGAACCTGAGGGAGAACAGCTGAGCTCCGGAACTGGTCTTCGGAAATCGGAAGGAAACCCACGGCGCAAAGAGGGCGAAATATAAAACTCCCGAGTCGTGAAGAAGGGGAGTGCCCCGAGCCAAAGTCACGGGAAACGAGAGACGCAGGAGATTTCAATAGGGGATGAGAGAAGATACTGCGTCGCTTTTCAGGGGTGGTTTTGTGAAGCTTTCGATACGCATTACTGCTCACGGTGTGCTGTTGGATCTTTTAATGGGAAGACGGGGGAAGGATAAATGTCTTTGATGATGTTTTTAGACCAGAAGGGTCGTAAAAGTTCAATAGAGATAATTTTAACAAAAAGTTTTGTTAAAATAAAAATATTATACTATAAGAATTGAAACGTTTCTTCAAAATAAAGATGTAAACTGTAAGAAAGTATACTAAAACTCCACTAAGGCAAAATTCCTTTTTTATATTAATAAAATACATCCAAATAAAAATCTGATTTCAAAATCTGTCCGGAATAATATGAAAAATAAGTAGCCGCACCAAAAAAAAAACTTGCAAATGTTGTTACAATTGTATTCCATATCGCTACAAATCACAGTAATATATGCACCAGGCGCAATTTGTAATGAAAAGTCACACAAAATTGTGTCTAATGTGTATAAGAATGTGGATTTCAATTTGTAAAAAAAATTGCGACAACAATATAGTCAGTACGGTCATTTTATTTTCAAGAGAGCTTACTACAATATTGTAATACTTTATACAATTTATCTGCGAGACAATTTCTGAAAACAAATAAGACTGAATCCACAAAGTTGTTGTAATTTTTACGCTAAACTATGCAACACTTTGTAATATGCACTCGTAAGTTGTGCTACAAATTATTACACTAAGTAAACGAATATTTGAGAACCTCTGCCACAGAAAATGGCGATTCGTACTATATTTATTGGGAACGTTTCTATTAGTGTAATGCTAGAATTTGAGGTAAAAAGCTGTTGCACAGTAAACAATGAAAACTATAAGTTACTAGAAATGGTAGTAATGATTATCACTATAGCATCTAACGCTATTCACAAAATATATTACTATTTAGTATGGAAGTGTTGCAAAAATTATTACAATTTTATATAGGTATATACTTACGCTGGTAAATACTTATGTACGTATGTACTTAGCAAAGCAATAAGGAAATAGAAATGAATAAAAACAAGAATTTTATTGAAAAATACATTTACTAGACAACATTTTCAACGTAACACATTTTTATAGAAAAAGATACTAACTTGGAACACAAACATTTTTTACTGATTTCTTAAATGAAACTGAAATGTCACCTGATCGCATTCTATTGGATACTCAGCACCCAATGCAAATATTATTTTAAAACACGCATCCACAGCTTTTAATGGTGTATCTACTTTATATTTGATATAAAGTGCATACGTATGAGTCCGTTACGTTAAGAAGTTCTCCAACTATTATTGGTGTCTCTTGTACTGGAAACTGAAATCTGGCATTATTCTCTGCCCGCCACTGTAGCTCTACATCCAAGTCAGTAATATTCTGGAAATAAATAGAAATTAAGTTTTGTAAATTGCGATTGTGTAATGCGATTTCAACTATATGTAACAGAAAGTTAGAAAATTGCACTGTCTGGAAATTATTACCCATCAGTAAAAGGTGTAAAAGCCACCGATATATGGACAATAGAAAGAACTTGCACAGTTATGATAACAATAGACGTGCATTAATAATATTATAATTATTTGTTATTATGACATAATAGATTCCAGACAACCCAAAAATTACCTATTACATTTACCCTCTATAGGTAATTGTATGTATATAAACACATAGCGGCAACAGTAATAGCTAATTACACAGGTAAAAAGAAACAATTTAATGCTAAATACATACATACACGCCCATACTTTTGTATTCAAGATATATTACAATGTCTTACCTTCAAAAATGTTTACCAACGGTTCTAACCCCCTACTCAGTAAATAATTTTTCGCATCCATCGTCATTAATGTATATATTATCTAATGGACGGAGTACCATAGGACAGGACATAAGAACACACAAATCACACGACCACCACCATGTACGCCTTATTAACGGCTAATATAAAATGGCGTATTGGCGGGATGATTGCTTATTAACTACGACGATCAAAACACATTTTTGTTTGCTTTTATTCAGTACTCACCTTTGTTTCCGCAATTCCGCACATAATTTATATTTGCATCAATAATCAATATACTAAAAACGCGTTGGGATATCTAATATCATATAAAATTAATTAATTACATATAAAGGAATATTTTCTATTTCTATTTTTATATGTAAGAGTTATATTATTAAATAAAACCATGCTGCAACCATGCTTCTAAACGTCTTCAGTTCAATTAAATAACATTCAACAAATTTTCCACGAGCAAAACAACCTAATCAATCAGGCACTAAATAAATAGCCAACTAAAGTCCATGTGTCGATCAAAACGTTCGATTATCCGCATGCTGCTGCATCCATTCACACGGACAATCACTTGCCCCGGCGAAACTCTAATTCAGGGCGGTCCACGGGTTCACGGTCTCCGAAGTTGTAAGCAATTGACCCATTGCTCCCTCGTCTAGAGACCAATTTGCCACCCACTTGATAAGCGGTGCGGTCGGCATGCAAACGAGGGCGGCAATTTATGCCGCTATATGCAGAGTGCCCAATGTAACGACGTATCTACGCGCCCGTTTATAGATAATAACAATGGTGCCAGACCCACACTGCCCGCCGACCTGACACCACACAAAACACTTAATTTAAATATAGGCATGATTTGAAATTGTCGTGATATTATTTAACGTTAATAAATAACGAACGACCGACGTACAGTCTCAGTGTATCTATGTATTTGTGTATTGGTTACGTCTGTAACATTATATTGACGTCAATTGCGAGGGAGATCTTTCGTTTTTTTTTACACGTGCTGATAAAGTAGCGTGGTAAACAAATGAATAAATATATGAAAATATGCCCTGCTATTTTTAGATAAATAGGGTACCCAAAAACACAATAAACCAAATATATAAGTTGATTGGACAGTTTGGACCATTAGGTAATTTATAATAGTAACGACAAAACAATCTATTATGTTCTTTTGTTAATTTTCCCTTGTTTGGACAAACTACTTACTGTATACACATCAATGTGCATGCAATGATGCATATGTATTGCTACGAAACAAATATTTTGAATTTTAAATTAAATTTTATAAAGTAAACAATTGTTTAATTTTACTAAACAGCACCCAGAGTCATTTGTAATACCCTCAACAACTTCAGAGATAAACCAGATCTCAAATGATAGAGGGCCGTGGCTGTAATTCTGCCCCACTCAAACGGTTTCGCATCCACTCTTAACGAATAGGAATTTATATTAAATTATTCAGTAACCCCCCAATATAGCATCTAATATTTATGTATCTTTAATGTAATTGTATAGTTATTAATTAGTGAGGTTTTCTATAGGTTATCTTCAATAAAGAAAACCAATTATAAGTGAAATATAATTTATTTTAATTAGTGTCCAAAATGTAACAAAGAAATAAACCTTCTATAGATACTCTCAGGTGAGTAGGTTCATTTACTATATAATAACCACTATTATAGAGATTTTGTAACAAAGAAATAAACCTTCTATAGATACTCTCAGGTGAGTAGATTCATTTACTATATAATAACCACTATTATAGAGATTTCAAAAACCTCAATTCAGACTAAGAACTTAAATCTGTCGATTTATAAACATAAATAAAATGCAAATTTCCCGCCGAATTCCTATCAACATAACTTAGAAATTAGTCAATGCGCCAACTCAATGAACATACAAAACTGACAAGAAGTAGATACGTATATGAAACCCACAAAATCATGACCAACCTCGCATATACAAAAATACTAAGTTGCACGATATAATTTGTCAACAAATATCTAACCTCGAAATCTGTTGTACGTATTTCAAAGATTAAAAGCTCAAAATGATGATAAAATCGCTTAGTGCTGGTACGAACAACTCCTCTAATATAAATTCCGTGTTAAATAAATCATTTCAGCTCCCATGAAGTGTACCGAAACGCCAATAGAATCCTACAGCTAGAATTGCCTCGAATCTTGATCTTCTAAACCCCAGGATTAGATTAAGGATCACTCTAAATCACCAAATAACTGGATATACATGATCTTTGCACAAAACACGTAGTACTCTCATTCAAAGTTTTGAAAAGCTACTGTACTCTCAGAAAAATCGAAAAAGGAACCTCGTCTCCCAGTTGTTTTCAACAAACTTCCATTCCCAAGGCAAAACTAACCCGGCAACCCCAAAATAGATATCGTTTCCTACGATACGACTAAATTAAAACTCCCAACGTCAAACATTCATTCGAAAGATGCAGATATATTTATATTAATTTACATAATTAGGTAGATTGAAAAAATAATACACTTACAATTAGATAAACACAATTTAGTCAAGGATTCTTTGGGTTTCATAAATCATAATTCACATAAAATAACATGGCAGTATAAACTTTTGATGTATTTTTCTTATTTCTCTCTATTTTATAAATTCAGTATTTCTCTATGTTGCGAAATCTGGGCGTTTTTTCCTTTAAGAAACCGCATTTGTGCATACGGGCAAAGTATCTTTTGTAAACAACGCCATATGATTGTATACCAACTCCTAATTCTATTTATTTATTTAGCTAATATTCCCAGTTTCTTTAAGATTTGCTAAAATTATCCAAAATTTTCCCGTAGACTTCCTCAACATTTAAACTTTTATATCTGCCATAAATATTTCGTCTTCATTATCGGAACAGGTCAGCAAGCCTGACTTCAATGACGCATAACTTATACGAAAAGTATTTGTTTTGGTTTTAATTTCGCATCGAAGCGTGTCAAAACACACTATGTATAGACGGGTAGTGTAATAACGTCCACAATATATATTTACATACACACGACGTACATAAATAGCAACCCACGCAAATATAGGTCTATTTTTGTGAAATAATGTCACGACCTTGTAACGTGAGCACGCCGAGGTTTGCGTAAATTGATAACCGCTGGCCGGTTGCTTGTTTGCATTTTCTTGTGTTTTCTGTTGTACGATTGTTGGGATCCACAATCGAAATGTTTAAACACGAACATACATACAAGGATGTGCTGGGCAATGTCGTTACATTTTGTATCTGTAGGTGAATTAAAACCGGGCAGTTGAAACTTAATTCACATATCTGCGAAAATGCATCGTTTGAAAATTATTTTAAGCGATTTCATGTAAGATCTCCATTGCCTTCGAACACGTAAGGGTTCCTCGCAAAACAGGATATATGTAGGTATTTAAAACAAGACAGTTTACTTAAATAGCGCCCATAAGTAATTGAAAATTTATGTTTGTATGGATTACAGAAGTAACAATACTTTGTATTGTTTTAGAACAAAAATTGATATGTGCCCTCAATAAACAAATCCGTTGAGCGGCATATATGTAATTAATATTGCATTTTGATTTCGTAATTAAAATAAAACGGATTGTCTTCCTTGTTCAAGGTACAAATTAATATAAATTTTAAAGATTCTATTTGGAAGATATGGTTGTATTAAAATACAGTTAAAACAACGTTTCGGTAGAATCAGCTACCTTGTTCAAGTGCTAAAAAAATTATTTAAATTTAAGTAATGATACATATAAAAATGTATGAGAGTTACCTTAATGACATCTTGTTATAATATTTATAATTAAAATTAACAATAAAAGTTGCATCTTTATTGTATAAAGGACAAAAATACAATATTTTAAAATTATTAAAACATACAGAAACGAAACGCGAATGACAAGCAGAATGCATCTACAATAGATTTAAAATAACAATTTTTTTGTGATATCGAGGATAAGTTGACAAATACGAATGCTATTTGCAAATGGTGGTACAAAAATAAGCATCAAAATGAAAAATACAAGGTACAAAATGAGTTGGTGTTGTCTGTTGGCTTTCGGCAGTGGTTCTACTGCGGTCATCAGGGTGGCCCTAAAAAGGGCTTATTGCAGCAGTTGGTTCCATGGTTGGTTGTATCTCTCTTCTTTTGCCTTCTGTGTGTTTTACTTCTGCAATAGTATACTGGCTTCTCCGGGCGTTGTTTAGAACCTATATTTATATATGATATATGGAAACATGTATGCATGACAGTTTACTGCTCTGTGATTTTTTCTTTCTTCAGAAGCTGATTTTTAAGATTTTTTGAAATTTGGTTCTGCAGAAAGGTTCATTATATTTTTGTTGATCGTAAGAACGCACTGTTCGTTACTCGTACCCTGTTGTGGTGGTTCTAGAATGTAGTTTTAGTTACCTTATTAACCAGTCCGATTGTCGATGTGAGATCCCTGTTGTATGCAGTTACGCACTATAATAATAATAATCCGTTTATTAACCCAACAGATTAACATCCAGTGAAAGGGTTATATATATACACATCTATACAATTAAATACAATTGCAACTAAAATCATAACGTGCAATAAATCAATAAATTGCCTAATTAAATTAATTTTAATAAGTAAAAAAAATACATTCTTTTACAGAAGCCAAATAATTGTGGTAATTGTCCCCAAAGACATCTAAATTGTAGTTACATGAGTTGTACAGAAAACACATCCTATATAGAGGAGAGTTTTTGTAGGAATTTGTTGCAGCCTGTCTATTTAAAAAGGTAATAGAATTTCTAGTTTTGAAACGGGGAATATAAAAATGAAGTTGTGACAAGAACAGGGGATCGTCAATAACATTATGAATCAACTTGTACAAGTGTAATAGCGTAATAATTTTTCTGTGATTAGCAAGGCTTTGAAAATTAAATTGTTGTAACAATGTTTCATATGATAAATCGGAGTATTCGCCGTGCCTCTTAAAATATAAATATTTTAAAAACCTCTTTTGCAAAAATCCTAGCAAATTAATATATTTATAATACATATAGGTGACCAAACTATACAACAATATTCGTGCCTAGAGCGAATTAAGGAATTATACAAAGTAATGATGGTGTCAATATTTACAAAGTCTTTGCAAGTTCTAATGATAAATCCTTGCAATTTACAACAGTTAGAATAAATATGAATGGCATGGTGGTTAAAGGTTAACTTAGAATCAAATAGTATCCCTAAATCCTTGATTTCAGTACATCTTTGGAGAGTTACACTACTAATTACATAATTGTAGTCAATGTTTACAGCTTTTCTGGAGAATGTCATTACTTTACATTTTTCAACAGTAAGTTCGATGCAATTTTTTTGACACCAATTAGATAGTCTATCTAAATTACTTTGAAGCATATTACAGTGATCAGGGCTATTAATTATGCGAAAAATCTTTAAATCATCAGCAGAAAGTAAATAGTTGGAATCAATTACATCACATACATCGTTTATAAATAGTATAAACAACAAAGAACCCAGATTTGAACCCTGCGCAACTCCACTTCGGGCAAGAGAAGTTCGTGACCTGATCCTTTCACACTCGACAAATTGTTGCCTTCCGGTTAAGTAGCTTCTCAGTAGAAAGAGAAAGTTGGTATGTAATCCAAACTGTTCCAGCTTCTCTAGTGATAAACGAAGCTGCACACGATCAAAAGCTTTACTAAGGTCCGTATAAATCACGTCCACCTGTTTGCCCTCATCAAGGGCTTCAGATACTAGCTGGGTGAAATTGCTTAAATTAGTTGTAGTGGAACTGCCTTTCATAAATCCATGCTGGTTATTATAAATAAATGATTTTACATGACTGTGTATTTTAGTGTACACTAGAGATTCCTATGCCATTTCAGATTTGGTGCACTGATGGTCTCTGGAGACGAAACTTTGCGTAGGTCAAAATGACGAATACTTGTTGTTTGCTGTATTCATCTGATCCATCTAGCATTTCATTGTATTTAGCGTAAAAGGGACTAGATTTTCTTTCTAAGGCTAGCCGTAAATTGAACCCAGCACAATACAGCGCAACCGAGGATTTTACGATATACAGAATTACTCTGTGGCAGAGCAACTGTGTTTATTTTGCGCTTTAACATGTAATCCCGTGCACCGCAAAATCCTCGGCTGGTCTAGACTGTGCTGCGTTCAATTTGCGGTTAGCCTAAACCTCCCCCCATGAATATGAACCTCACAAAATCCTCAGTTCGCCAACATCCAGGACTGCCCGCACCCACCTTTATTTACCTGATTTCCATACGAGATCTATAGCGGTCGGCGTACGTAGATACGAGCTCTCCAATCGACACACTCGCTAAAAGTGCACGGGAAGCGATAACTCTGTCCGCCTGCCCGCGCGCACCTAGCCCCTACACGCCAGATGAACGATTATGTTGCGAAAAACACGTGTTCCGGACGACGTGAATTATTACGAGAAAAGACCTCGCGCGTTAGATCTGCTGCCCCTACGTGTCGTTACCGTCCACACATCCCGGTATCCTCGTATATACGTTTTATATAAATGGTCGTGCCGGGCGCGAACGTGTTAATTAAGACCTACGCGTCCTACGTGATGGCCGTGTTCGCTAAAAATCGCCCTACATCGTCCTGTACGCGGATGGGTCGTAGATTAAGATGCTCCGCTTAATTGATTCTCGAAGGAGAGGGGTGAAGGGGTGGTGAAGAACGACCACAGGTCGTACAATCGTGGACAAAAATGGAACTAAAGAATGAATTAATCATTCTTGTAGTTTAAATATTGTTATTGGTTTGCTTATTTAATATTTCTTTAGCAAAATATACACACTAATAAGAATGTTGTTAAAATTTAACAAATTTTGTTGTTTCAAAAAGTCTACAAAGTAAGTGTTGCGTCTTATTCACGCCGTTACAATAAAGTTTTAACCCCAAAGTGGTAGCTTTGAGTCTGAGTGGAGGGATGTTCACGGTTCAAGATCGAACGCAACGAAACAGTGAATCAAACAAAATAAATCAAACATTTATTTCTATAATACGACAGATGTGAAAGACATCGAATATATACAGCAAAAAGAAAGGTAAGTGGCAAAACAAAGGCATGTACAATCGCAAGCATACATAAATATGTACAGTGACGAATATTAAAACGTTCGCGGGGCTTCAGTAACGCTTTTGAAATTTAGACGCGAAGTCTAATGCCTCTGTTTCGGTTAACAACATAAAAGGAGAATCTGTATACGGGGGTCGGTCGAAAAGTATCGGTGAGGGCGGGTAAAATGCAAATGTGTTACACCAGAAAGTTTTGCCAGCGTTACAATCAGACTGGGAATAAGTTGCTCGGGGTGTACCAGAAGCTTTGCCGACACATCAGCCAGAGCGGACGAAGAAAATACCTGTGTTACACCAGAAAGGTTTGCCAGCGCTACAATCAGATCGGGAATGAGAAACTCGGCGCGTATCAGAAGCTGTGCCGACACATCAGCCAGAGCGATTGTAAATAAAACTCTGGGAGCGTCAGAGCTGTGCCAACGCAACGGACAGATCAGAGAAAATCGGTAAAATGCAAATATGTTACACCAGAAAGTTTTGCCAGGGTTACAATCAGATTGGGAATAAGTAGCTCGGGGTGTATCAGAAGCTTTGCCGACACATTAGCCAGAGCGGACGAAGAAAATACCTGTGTTACACCAAAAAGGTTTGCAAGCGCTACAATCAGATCGGGAATGAGAAACTCGGCGCGTATCAGAAGCTGTGCCGACACATCAGCCAGAGCGATTGTAAATAAAACTCTGGGAGCGTCAGAGATGTGCCAACGCAACGGGCAGATCAGAGAAAATCGGTAAAATGTAAATATGTTACACCAGAAAGTTTTGCCAGCGTTACAATCAGACTGGGAATAAGTAGCTCGGGGTGTATCAGAAGCTTTGCCGACACATCAGCCAGAGCGGACGAAGAAAATACCTGTGTTACACCAGAAAGGTTTGCCAGCGCTACAATCAGATCGGGAATGAGAAATTCGGCGCGCATCAGAAGCTGTGCGGACACATCAGCCAGAACGGACTGGGAGGTCCCTAGGTACCTCACTCTCACCCTACTTGTGCTAAGCGCGCGATTTTAATACACTTGCGGTTATTCCCCCGCGGTCGCGATGGTGGTAGTTGAGCGTACGTGAATCGGGCACCGTCTGCGGGGATGAGACTCGCATCGTAAACAATATTAACAAATAAAAACTTAACGAAACAAAATAACATGCGGTGGCAACGCTACCACCCATGGGAAGATCAATCAAAAGTACAGAATTAATGATTAATTGAAAATAAACTGAAATCTTGACACTGAAACAGATTTTTCCATGGAATGGCACGTTACACGTTATGATTTGTTAAAGATTAACAATTTATTTACGCTGGAACGGACACTTTCTGCAACAAAGATGATCCGAAACAAATAAATATAAACAGAAATAAGGAATATTTCATCCAAGGTTTAGAAAAAGTTAGAAAATAATTTTATATATATAGGTTAGGTTACTATCTACATATATCTATATTTTAATTTGTTAGGTTAAGAAAACGCAGAATGTTAGATATTCCTCGTTTTCTTGACCCTTTTTTGTTTAACTGGTTTCTTTCTTTTATATTAATTGGAGCAAATCTCGCCACCGAATCATACGGCTCTTATTTAATCCTCACACGAGAAACACAAGCGAAAACAACACAGTCGTAAACTACATAAATACCTACAAATGGCCATAGTTTATCACCGGGCGTTAACAGAATTGTATCGCCGCAATTTAAACTACAACCTTATAATATGTAAAGCGTAATAAAGTCCGGCGTATAGTATCTATACATACAAGTCGCTACATTCGGAATGGTAGTAAAATACATTTATGCAAACAGTAAGAAGCGATCTTCTCCGAAATGAAACGACATTCGTTATACTTTAATTGGTCCACGAATACATACCTTTCTCAAAATCAGATTATCCCTTTTATGTATGCGAGTATCGGTACGGGAGATTTTGCATATAAACTGGCATAAGGAAAGGAATATTTATCGTACGGTTTATAATAAATTGACGAAAGGTATAATCGGAACGCAAACGTCTTCGCATCTCGTTTTCGTTATACGGTAGACAGTAAAATACGTCAGTGGAACAATTTGTCTCCTCCCTTGGACGATTAAATTAAGTATTAATAATAATTTAATGTTATTAAAAATACTTTACTGCAGGTTTTATTTTGTTTGAAGTGGTAATTGATACGTTAAAATGTGTGTTGATCGGATGTGTCAGTCGTTAATGAAATGAGTGAAATAATGTTGCTAATTTATAGGGTGCTAATGAATCGTATATTATACAGCGGATTTCAATTGAAATAATTTTAACTTCTATATATTTGTTTTTGTCACATTCACTTACCATTTTAACGGCGGGTTGTAAACAATGAAGATATTAACGTCGAACATTTAATGAACTAGTCTAGATATTGTAGTGCCACCAACACCCGCATTTGACGCGGGAAACACATACACAACGGTCAGAGGAACTTGGGTTGGTGTCTTTGGCGATCTTCTCATAGGACCCCCATTCATTGACGACACTTGAAATGGTCAAATGTATTTGAACATGCTGGACGATACAATAATCAATCGTTTGATCACAGAAAAATTGGAGCAAGATTCAACTTTTTTGGGAATGACATAGTATTTCAGCAAGATGGAGCGTCTCCACATTAAGCTGCCGAGTACGATAATTTCTGGATCATCACTTTCGCGATTGGTTGGAAAAGTACTATTGGAGTTTTAGATCTTGTCCGTTACGTCATTAATAAAATCCATATGAATCAAATCGTGAAGATGTGCCACCATCTATATTCAATCATTAGAACAGAGTATTTGAAGATGTGCCGCCATCTATCTTCAATCATTAAAACTAACATTTGCAAATAAATTCAGAAGTGTTTTTTTTGCCAGCGGGATCTAAGCTGATATCAGAAAAGTGTTTGGTATTAAGGTGCAAGAACGCATACTTCTACGAAATTCGCTTCACTTGTTCTAAAAAAACGTGGCAGCTGCGGATTTCGGATAATTTAAGGTTATGTATACAACCACGCCTAAATCATACCGACAAACAAGTGTTTTATGAATTTTATTTTTTACACATTCAATACAAACTTTAACTACATTTGTAACAAGAAATAAAACAGCAATAAAGTATCAGTCACTGTCGCTGTCAGTAACCTCATCCTGATTCACCGACATTATTAGAGGTTGAACATCAACAACAGAAATCGTTCCCGTTGATACCATTCTTGGATAAGCGCATTTGTGTGACGGATACAGTTTCTCCACTTATCCTTGCCACACTGGTCCAGTGCTTCTTACCATAAGCTTAATACTGCCGCATCTCTATAACCATTGCGTCCAACATGTTAATTATAATAGAATTTTACATCAGCCCATATAATTACTAATAAACTAATAACTCACATTCAATAATGCTCCAAATCTACTAGTAAATCTTCAAAGAACAGATCGGTGAATAATACACGGTGGCCAGAAAAGGGCGGATAATCGCCAGGTAGAACGATTCTTTGTTCAATTCTGAGGCGATAATCTTAATCCAAAAAAGTTATACGGTCCTTCCTTAAGGCATACGAGACCATCAAACCTTAAGATGTACGGCTAAAATTTAGCAAAATTCGTCAAATTTATCTATGTAAAATCATTGTGGTGAAATTTAGAAATGGAATTATCTCAAATGCATTGATGTAACTAATCGATTAATACCAATGGTTTACATTTTTAACATTTCTTCATTGGCGGTTTTGAAATTAAAGTACATATGGCAACGTGGTACTGTAAGCCTGCTTGTTCAAAAGTAATACGTAGCTGTCAATTTTTGACGTTTCTCATGTGACATTTGGCTGTTGAAATAAGATACCCATTTTGTGCTGTTCTTAATACTGAACAATGTTTACCTTTGGAGAATACGCCGACATGTATATGGTATTCGGATTTTGCAATGGAAATGCAAACTTGGCAAAAGAGGAATATCAAATACGGTATTCACAACGGCGACATCCATCCACCAACACGTTCCGTAGATTGGATCAGCGACTTAGAGAAACTGGCACCTTTATACCAAATTATCGTAACAGCGGTAGACCGAGAGAGCGTCGAACAGTTCAATTAGAAGAGCAAATATTGGATGCTGTTTACGAAGATCCGACGTCCAGCACAAGACAAATAGCTCGGGAACTGAATATTCCTAGCAAAACAACAGTGCACTCAGCACTATCTCAAAATCTTTTGCGTCCGGTTCCTGCAAGGAAAGTGCGGCCTTTGTATGTAAACGATAATGTGCACAGAAGAATGTTTTGTAACAATGTTTTACAAAGGATTCAAGAAGAGCCGAACTTTTTATTGCATATTCTCTGGAGCGACGAATGCTTGTTTACCAGAGATGGCGTCTTTAATAGCCATAATTTTCATTTTTGGGCGGACGAAAATCCCAAGACAGTAAGGGAAATTGGACATCAGAGAAGATTTTCGGTAAATGTTTGGCTGGGGATTTTAAATCTCCGAGTTGTTGGACCAATATTTCTTCCAAATCGTCTAAATGGAATTCAGTACGTTAACGTTTTAGAAGAAGTACTGGGATAATATTCCATTGCATTTGAGACCCAACATGTTGTACATGCATGACGGGGCACCCGCTCACAACGCCAGAATTTCGAGGGATTGGTTAAACGAACACTTTCCGAATCGGTGGATAGGGCGTAACGGTCCAATAGCATGGCCAGCAAGATATCCCGATATTAATCCTCTGGACTTTTTCGTTTGGGGGTTTTTAAAGGAAAAGGTCTATGCAACGCCTCCAGCTAACGAAGAGGATGTAATTAATAAAATTACGGCGGCAGTTCGATTAATCACCCCCGATATGTTGGAGCGCGTTTTGAATTCGCTTCCTCGAAGATTGGAATTATGTCTGGAAACTGATGGCTACCAATATGAACAGTTGTTATAATTTTTTCATATTATCTTTAAATTTCAATAAAATTTTTATCTATGTTAACATAAAATTCTTGGTAATTTGCGTATTTACCTGATTTATAGTAAATAATAAAATGATTACTGCCACAGTACTTGTCTGATTAGGTGTTGCCAAATTTACAATTCTTTTAAGCTGCTCGTGTGGCTTAAGAAAACACTGTACTATTTTTCTCAATTAAGATTGTCAACTCAGATTTAAACAAAGATTTGGCCTGCGTGGTGTTTGTCCGCATTTTTCTGACCACCGTGTATAAACCAATAACAGTTGACATTTCTTTACTGACATTCGACATATCAGTATAAATTATATACTATGTACCTACTTACTTTTTGCTATTCTATCCTTGTCGCACTTCAGCATAACAGAAATGAACATACTTATGCGTTTGTCTGCTTGAAGCCAGACTTAAGTGTCTATTGGCATCTTTCTCTAATGCACTTCAGTTGCGGACATTTTGCGTATATCTTTGCTTGACTACGTACTTAATGACGCAACGGACAAGATCCATAAATCCACTAGTAGATATTCAGATTGTTTCAGAAATGTTCCAAAATTCTCAAATTTATTCTGAATCGTTTCTGTGTCAATATATACCGTTTCTAAATACATGTAAATGCCGACTCCTTCTAGCCTGTTAAACAACAACCTTCTTAGTTCATATATCGTCGGAAGCAACAGCAATAAGACGAAAGCCTAAATAAAACGCGCATACATAACTAAGCTATCTATCTACACATGGATGGGTACATGGTAATGGTATCTAGTATAAGTAAGGTAAGTTCTATCGCTTTATCAACTGGCGGTGCTCGTAGCGTTACCTAATAAATAAGCAATCCCCTATCGTCTACCGCGCGTCGATAGAGGCAAAAACGGCTCTAATTAAATCGACCATTAAATTTATTCCACTCAAAACATTTACGTTAATTAATTACGTTGTAGACTGCCAACTTCGTATATAAAGGAGAGTATATACGGACTCGGGCTACCTCTACAGCAGGACCAATGTATTTCTTAGTTCCTCTGGCGGCATGGCGTCGAAGAGGATTAAGCGAAAATTACGATTAATGCCCTGACACGTCAGGAGTTAGTTATTTGTATCGTCGGCCAAGTAAAGGAAATACAGTCTGCGTACGAAATATTAGGTTATTCGAGCTGTGGTAAAGTCGTACGCTCCTAGAAAGCAATTAAAAATGTACAAAGAGATCAATTAACCACGGGAATTGCGTTAATGTTTAGAAATGCGGAAGAGAATTAAAGCCAATCTGAATTTTGCTCACTACCATCATTGTGATTCAATTTATTACTTATTTGTTTAATTTGTTTATTTAATCATTGATTTTATATTAAACTGACATGTTTCTGTAACCAAACACAATTGACTAACAACTTTTGATTTTTTTTCATTATAAAGTAAGTCTAGTTTACGCTCATAAGATTTGGGTAAAAAGCTTCAGCATTTAGGAACTGTATTTTATGGCTATCAAGAGTATGGTTAAACTTATCTTGTTATGAATTAAATTTAAAGGTAGAGAACGTAAGTTGCCTTTAAAGAATGTGTAAAATCCCTAATAATAATAATAATAATATATATTTATTCAGAATGCAGAACAAGATCAAGAAAATCATGTATGTGTTCCTTAATGTATGTCAATGCTTTATAAATAATAATGCAGGGGAAGGTCAATATTTTTTTAATTTATAAATGTTTCTTTACAACTGCCTCTGTAAGGTAGGTTGAAAATTAATCGTATAAAACGTTGCTGTAGAATAAGAAGTCTTTCCCAGTTGGTGGCCACACCCCAGATAATGACATTGTAGGAGAGCATTGAGTACACCAATGAATAATAAACGTTTACTAGATCTTGCCGTTTTAGAACATTTTGTAATTGTAACATTGCATAATAGGTTTTGTTTAATTTTTTACATACACTATCTAGCTGGTTTTTTCAAACTGAGATTTTTATCTAATATTACACCTAGTACAGATGCATTGTCAGTAAAGATTTTGTTTATATTTATGATAGGCTTCCGTATATGAAAATTAACAATTTTTGTTTTTTGTTCATTTAAAATCAGTCTATTTTTACTACACCAGTCACTTCCTCTATTGTTCTTTCAATTTTGTAATTAATGTCATCCAACGTAATGGCCTCCACAATTACAGAAATATCATCAGCGAATAAAATCCGGCGGATCATTGATGAGTAACAGAAATAACACTGGAGCCTTGCGGAAACTGAGCCTTGCGGAACACCTACATCAATGTCAAATTTAGGTGACTGTTCATTTCCCAATTTAACCACTAGTTATCTGCATTCTAAAAACGATAATAGTAGATTGGCTATTATGGAAGCCCTCTAAATCCCATGGCATACAGTTTCATCGCCAAAACATCACTATCTACGCAATCGAACGCGCATGTGAGATCAAAGAAAATACCAGCAACGTAATTATTTGAAATCAAAGCCCTGTAAATACTTTTCAAACTATGAAAGAGCGCGGTCTCAGTTGACTTTTGTTTTACGAATCCATCCATTGTTGACTCGGGTGCAATGTTCTATGTTTATCAAGAAAGGCAGCTATCTGATTGAAGACAATTTTCTCATTGACTCTTAAAAACGAGCTCAGTATAGAAACAGGTCTATAATTTTCAATATTAGAGGGATCATCTCGTTTGTACACGGGTATAAACGAAGCAGTTTTTAACTCTGATAAATTTAAAATAAGAAAATAGCTATCGAAGTCCGGTATAACGAAACGTTTCTGGAAGTTGAAAATAATGTTGAATAATTCTCCAGGTGGGGTTTTATTGTCTACATTTTTGTGCCATTAATCTAATTGCAGGGGATCTCCAGAAAATGATAGTGTACGAATGGTAAACACCCTGTGTAATTGTAACGAAACAAAATTGACCTACCACTTTTGCTGTTTTTAGTTATCAATTTAGTCTACATTACCCTCCAAAAGTTTGAATAAAATGATACGGGACACGTTGTATACACGAAATAAGATATTCTAATAAACCAATAAGAACATCCAAAAACAGGAAATCTATTTTACCAAGCAATACATACATCGAAATATTATTTCAAAGTGTGCCTCTTGATATGACAATTGACAGGTTTCGGAATTTTATATAAATCACAGCAGGTAAGAGTTATTTGAGGTGCCGTGTTTCAATTTGCTTTTCGCAACGAATTGGTGATTCATTTCTAAAGACATAATTAGCCTGCCAGAAAACTCGACTTTCCTACATATTCGCAGGAACGCATCATGTACGATAGCCGAGGCCGCCTGTAACTATTTGTTCATCAAAAATTACTTCACTTGCGACCTTCATATTAATTCTTAATGCAGAAAGAATCTCATTACTATATTACATTATACCCGAGTTCATAATATCAATTAAAACGCCGCCGTGCCGGTTTGCTTCCCTCCGCGGTAGCACGCCAACAGCCCTCGGCAGCCTCTCGCCGCGTTCGGCTTCTGCGGGAGCCGCAGCGTCGCCGTTGGCGCGCTCGTGATCCTCGCGACCGGAATGACGGACGAGCAAGCGCCCGAGTGCCGCGGAGAGCGGAAACCGGTTCGCCGGACACCCGCGGTTATCGCCACGTCAGCAACAGGTGGATTCCTTTCTCCGCGGCTTTTCTCGGCTCGCTCGGGACCGCAACTGTGGGCGTTGCCACCTCTTCGATGTTCATGCGCTCCTGGTAGGGCAACGGTGATTGCTTGGAGTTCGCGTGCCAAACGGTAGACAGCGCGCTGCGGCTGGCTAGCTTTTTTCTTTTAAGGCGCTAAGGAGGGTCGTTGCTGCGTCTTCTTGGAAGGTTCTTTATTGTTTCTACATGAATTTGGAGAGTTGGAAGCCATATCGTGTGCCAGCTAAAATTTAAGACTAATGACAAATAAACTTTTATGTACTCATATTGCATAATAGTTCAATAGTGGGTAAAGTGGAATTGGTACCTAGTGAAGGAGCCAGTTGTATACAAATGCATTGAGACTTCCGCTAACATTTAAAAAAGTAAAGCAACGTTATCACAACAGAGGTTATAATATACATATTTGACAGCATAATTAGAAATATTTATTGATTATAGAGCTACCCAGTAGTTTCACTATGGGAAATAAAAATAATGAAACAAGAGAAGTTATATATTAAAAGTGAGGACATAAGAAATAACTATCACACTGACAAAAGTCAATGCTAGGTTTTCCACTATCACCAAACAACAATGCACAATCTCTCGACGCGCGTTTCGCTAACCAAGTTAGCATCATCAGGAGATGATTAACAGTCTTACACTGTGTGAACTTGGTTAGCGAAACGCGCGTCGAGAGATTGTGCATTGTTGTTTGGTGATAGTGGAAAACCTAGCATTGACTTTTGTCAGTGTGATAGTTATTGTTACACCAAAGGTTCCAAAACCCAATTACTGGACATAAGAAATATTTAAAATACAATTGTCTTAATCTTTTTCGGATATTGAAACATGTACAGTTATTAAAAATTCTAATATATACAATTTTCTAAACCAGATATTGACACTCCAGAGATTAATATGGTTTATTCCAGTTATTTTTTGTTGTGAGGGTAAATTAATATTTATATTACTGTGAGATATATCTTTCATAATTATATTTTCAGAAGTTGAACAAGATGGTGGTAGAATCTAGGTCCTTAGCCGAGTCAATTTTTTTGCCAACTCAATTCTGCTATATAAAGAATTCTCCACATATCCTTCTGCAAGTACCGATGAATTCCATTCTCCATGCCTTTTAATGGAACGCAGGTCGCCTCCTTGATCAGCTAATAATTCGTCGAAAACAGTGACCTGTATAGTCACTTGGTCTATTAAGGTGAAATATTCAGCTATTTTCATTGGAATTTTACCCATAGTATTGAGACCAACCGGTGAATTTATACACTAGCTATTACGATACGTTAAAAAAATCGTATGTGTTGTGAATTGCTCGGCCTTAAATGTACGTACTGCTGAATTAATGTAATCCATTTAATTATAGTGAAGGTGCGACTGTTATCAGTTTTTGTTTGAGGGATATTAACAATAATTAAGTTAGCTTTAAACTCTTACACAATTCTTCACGTCGATAAACCCCAGAGATGCCCATTATAGACGTAGCGCCTACAAACATGTATAAACAAAATTTTGCGAAGCCGTAGCAAAATCTTTTTCTTTATTGGAACATAATATGGTATTCCGAAAAGTTGAAATATATAAAAAATACTTCTACCTTCATTAATAGAAATATAGAATCCGGTCCACCAGTAAAAAACTAAATTATGTTCTCTTAAAACTGCTTATTTTTTAGGTTGAAGGTGTTTTGTTTCTTGCTTTAAATCTGTAGTTAATTTTGTATATTTTGATATATTGTTGTGGATTAATAAACATGATTTTGACATGGAATATATTGACCAAAAGGATTTTTTTGTATGTAAAGTTTGTAAATAAACAAATTTCCGTGTAATTTTTAATATATTTAGATTTCGCCCAATCTAAAAATTTAGCATATGTGGCTTCATATATTTTCCTTGATTTTGTAAGTAATAAATTATCAATTACAGTATTGGCAGTCTCGCGAATTTCTGGAGGTGTACATTGTGTTTCCTCATCAAAATTCATGTTATAGTTATAGGAATCACATCAGATTCTTCAAAGATAGTGCAATAAGAATATCGAAACATAAATACACTCCGCCAAAAAAGTATCGCATAAATTAAAAAAGGGCATTTATGAACCAAGATATTTTTATACGTTCACAAAAAGTTTGCCTCGTGTATATGAACTATAAAAACACTAACAAAATAATGGAACTTTTTTTTTTACTTTACTTTTTTTTTTTTCTAAAAAAACACATTTAGAAAAATGCATATGTGTAAGGTTTGTTCAGTTGTTTATTGAAAGTCTTACTATACGGACAAATTTTAAAGTGCGAAGTCAGAGTTCTGTACCAACGCTTTTAAAACTAAAATGAGCAATTTAACTTCAGAACAAGTGGCTGCTATAGTTGCTTTAATCGAAGATGGACGATCTCAAGCATACGTTGCTGATTTGATGAACATCAATCAGTCAAGTGTTTCTAGAGCCGTAGCCAGATATAGGGAAACAGGCATTTACAGTAGAAGACCTGTACCAGGTCGTCCAAGATGTTCTACTCGCCAAGATGACCGCTATTTACTACTACAAGCATTACGTCGAAGACATGTAACTGCGAGACAATTGCAGAACGACTTGGCTAGAGTCAGAAATACTCGTGTGAGTACTCAAACTATTCGGAATAGGTTACGACAGAGTGGATTAAGAGCTAGAGTAGCTGTAACAGCCCCTCGTCTCACTAGGAACCACCGAGTGGCTCGCTTAAGGTTTGCTAGAGAATATGTAAATTGGAACATTAATGACTGGGCCAATATACTCTTCACAGATGAGTCAAGATTTGGTCTTTACACCTCAGATAGGCGTATCTCAGTGTATAGACGAGACGGTGAGCGCTATTCGCAGTGTAATATCAGACCTAGACCTAATTTCGCTGGTGGCTCTATTATGGTTTGGGGAGGCATCTGTTTAACAGGTCGTACAGAGTTAGTACCAGTAGACAGAGGTACACTGACTGCCCACAGGTATATAACGGACATTTTAGAAGAACATGTAGTACCATATGCGCCAATTATAGGAAACGAATTCATGTTAATGCACGATAATGCACGACCGCATGTTGCAATAATCGTCCAGGAATACCTTAACGATGTTGGTATTCCAGGTTTAGATTGGCCTGCGGTAAGTCCGGACATGAACCCTATCGAGCACGTGTGAGACCTCCTTCACAGACGGATACGAACCCAAAATGTTGCCCCAGCGGACCTGCATGGACTAGCAAATGCTCTTCCGTGACGAGTGGGAGAATTTGGATCAGGCTTATATACGGAGGTTAATCGAATCTCTGCCAAACCGTATGCGAGCGGTCATAAGAGCCAGAGGTGGCAATACTCAGTATTAAAAGCTACTGTTATGACATTTTTCTTTCCAAAATTATAATTTCTTGTTTTAATAAAAATCTCAAGTATGAGTTCTTGTTTTTATTTGGCCTGTATTTTATTTAAACAATCATAGAAATTATATCTTAGAGCGCATTAAAGTATATTTACAACTTTATGCTACAAACAAAGATTATGCGATACTTTTATGATTCAAAACTAAATTATGCGATACTTTTTTGGCGGAGTGTATATACACAATAAAATCTCTTTACTTAACAGCAACTAAAACAAATTACAAATCCTATTACACCAACTCGTAAGTCACCGTATTCCTTCACGACTACAAGATAATAAACCCTATACTTAATCAGCATTGGCATGTGATCTACCGTAACTGGTCGTAGCGGTGTTAAATTTCAGTCAAAAATTGTCGCAGATTTAAGTACTTGACCTCCGCCAACACGGCAATATCTTAACGAGGATCGTTCCAACGTCCATCGTCCAACGTTGCTTAGAGTGCTTAGTCTCCAGGGAATAGACAAGAGGTTTTACGTCTTTAGGTTTACGTTTTACTGCTGTCAAGCACCTCCGGTAGTATCAGATGTACTCACTTGTGCAAATTAATGCACACTTAATTGCGTAAATCAGCTACCTAATCCGTTGGATGTGTACTTCTTCGTTCAACAGGTGTGTAGGAAAATGTACCCTTTTTTTGTTTCGCTCAAAGGAGTTGGCAACGCGTAGGAAAACGAGTCGTCCAGAAAATAGTTCATCAATTTCTATTTCAATATATAAGCCTATAAAAGCGACTTCTACTAGTGGCGACATACACTGAGAAAAATTCTCCGAATAATTTGTATATTTGGCATTTCTACAGTATATTAACCACTTATGGCATACAATTATATTTCATGTTATCGCAGAGTTTTATGAAAAATACCCGAATACATCTAAAGAAACATACAGGATGCTTCATGGAAGTGCAGCACAAAGTAGCTGGTTTTCTTAAAAAAAAAATAACACCCTGTATATTTTTTTGGAGTCTCCTTAATAAACTGATTTCAACGACCTACACACATAAAAGTCAATGCTTAATTTAAAAATATACTGTTCAAATTTTGTAAAAACGGTTTCTAATAACACAATTTTGTTAAAATTTGTGTATATTTGGAAGTAGCAAAAATTGATACTCTATTGTAGGAAAACTTAACACATATTCTGTAATTATTTCACCATGTCAGTATATATTTTTACTAGTACCTTACTGTGATATCTACCATTGCACAACAATGCGCCAATAAAACCACAATCATCATATAATAAAAAAGACTATATGTTTAAAACCCATCCTATTTCGTACTTAAAAATATACATATTTATATCAGGCAATTATAATTCGTAACAAAAATAATCTTCTATACGCTTAATATACATATAGTACATATTAGAATGTCTGGTGAATAAACATTTAATACATTCTTTATTTTAATAAGTTCGACATTTTCTACAGTGTACGTTGAAATTAATAATTTAAATCAAGTTTCTTTTTATGTTTATATTTGGAGAGATTATAGTTGTTTTTAATTTGGCTATATATTCACATACAATATTTTCTATCATTGTTCGACATGGAAGGGGTGAAAACATATATAACGGGGATAGCGCTGTTTTGCGCATACCCAGTTACATCTACATAACGCGCCAATTTGCATTGATATTCACATCGACGATTGGCGTTCTCGATCACCCGACACTGAACTGCACATGTGTAGTTCACTGCAATTGTCCTGCCTTTTGGTTTTACCTGTGTTAGGTGCTGTTGTGAAGAATAGTGCTCTCTTGATGTTTTACTATATCTACGTCCCAATTTATTTATTACAATATTACTATCTTACTGTGGTAGTTTCAGTTAATAAACCGTCTTCTGGCACTTACCTAGTTATGTAATAGTACCAATAGTCAATTGTCAATGGAAGAAATTGTGAAAATTACCGAAAGTAGAATACAATTGTCGATTGCAGCTTCGGAGAGGGTACGCCCGCGATGCGGTAGCGTAGTAGTGTAGTAAAATTATAATAAATAAATTAGGAAGTACTACAGAAAACTGCTGTTTTGTTTTAAATATTTGTGTTATGTTAAAGTCTGTTATTTGTGAATTTGCTTAGTTTAAGAAAATATGTTTCTAGTTTCTTAACATAGTGTATCTTTACTACATTCTTTGATCCTTTTAACAATGAAATAAAACTTTAACGATAAATTATAGAATTAATGATAAAAATATTAGAAGTGCTACATGCGACTGAAACATTTTCAAACTGTAAGGTAGACATTTTACATACTACATTAGATAAAATTCACAATTATTGCAAATATATAGTAATTTGCGTAAGTATATACTACATATATTAATACACAAGTTGAAACTTATCCACACAACAATGTAGTATTAAGTTATATATCTTTTGTGGATGTTTCAATAAAGGCAAGTAAAATTTATTATAAAATTATTATAATTTAAAATAATGAGTGGAATAAATATTACTACAACAGGTGTAAATTTATGCTCACCAGTATATAGAAAAGTCGCACAAAATTGTATACAATTTTACTACAATAAATACTACTTTATCTTACAACGTTGTGAAAGAAAACTAACTGTTCATTCTTATTTTTAGGGTAAGAAGAAATATATGGATTTAAAGAAATATTTATGTTTTTCTTGATTTGACGACCTGTTTCTCTTGTACCAAGTATGCGAATATTTAAATCAAGTGCATATTTACTTAAAAATTCAAGAATTTATTTTTCTTCGGCGAAGTAAATACTTCTTTGCGTATATATAAACGTGCCATTCACTTGACTTGAGTGATAATCACTTGTATCAAATAATCGTTTTTCTGTGTGTACACATGTGCCTTCAACAAGTAATAATCGCCTGCCATTTCTTCAGAAGTAAATTGAATCGAAGATACACATTTCACAATGATGACGGTATGAATATAAAGAAGCTATCAAGAAAAGGAAAACCACCTCCCATTATGAAATTATGTATCCTCAGTTAACAACAGGGAGAATCATCATCTTGAAGAGACTGTATATATACATATCTACAAATATAAAATTCAACGGAACGAAAGAAAACATGTTTAATATTAAAATTGGCCTGTTTGTACGTCGTTAAGTTAAACGAGCACCTGCCTGTTCTTCGACTCGTAAAACAGCCAGAACTGAATAGGGAGAGATCGAAGACGCGTCTCCATATTCGTTTGGATAGATCTATTAATGATGATTGTGTTTTGTAACATCCCAGATTTGGAAGGGAGTTCGATCATCTTCAATTCATCTTCTTAAGATATTATCATTGCTACAATTATATTGTCGTATAGATTATAATGCAATCTACTCTCTAAATTAGCATGTAAATTGAGGCGATTGTTCTTGAATACTCGCCGCTATCTACAATGACGAAATAAAAGGAGACTAGAACGAAGGACGGAGAGAGCAAGATCGGATACCCTATAGTCCTCATTAAAAAATCGCTCGCTGTGCGATGACGGTAGCACACTGCGCCTCCGTCGATCGTGGTAATTTTGAGAGTTTTTTATATATGTATACCGCCAACACACCGAATCATATTTTAACGGAATTTAATTGTTCAATTTCGAATTTTCGAAGTATCCGTGCGTTTCGGTATACACATACATAAGTTAAGGGGGAGTGGCTTATCTTTATATCGATCTCTGACTATGTCTCCACGTTTATTTATCGGTTTTCTTAATCTATCGACCGATTTTAACATTTTCTACCGTCGTTAATGTCCTGCTTCTCATAGGCTGATGCCCGTCCCGAGGACACGCTGAGCAGGGGGTGAGTCCGAATCAAAGGCTTGGAGATAATTTTTTAGTGCGTCTCCAAATATTTTAGCTGTTATTTATGTTCACGTATGATGGGGCTTCCCATGTTAGCCCGTCTTTTGTAAGATGTACACCTATAGTTTGTAGTGAACTTTTCCAAATATTATTTATCGTAATCAACACAGATTTTTTTTAATACTCTATTAGGTGGACACAGAAAAATGCATTCTGAGTTTAAAACAAAATATTGCTTTAATACAATTTTCTTATAGAGAAAATTAAATAATTTTGTTGTAAGTAAATCTTTTACCACTAAGAAAATTGTAAGTTTTAATTCAAGAAAACTTTTGTCTCAATAGATTTTCCTACCTTCCGCCATTAGTGTGTCGGCGGAATTTAGCACAAAAACTACTAAAGATAGAAAAGTGAGATTTTCTGTATGGATATATCAACTATATACATACACAAAATCTCACTTTTCTATCTTTCGTAGTTTTCGTGCTAAATTCCGCCGTACGTCTTTCTTAAAAGATTGTCCTTGCTTGAAAATTCATTTTAATATTTATACTAATCCGATTTCTCTATATTTTTCAGAAACTATCATACAGAAACAATCTTTGATCATTTCCATGCTATTATACATATTTCATACACGCATATTATGCAGTGGATATCTTATTTATTTTGTTATTACCATAGCGAAACACGGATATAAATTTCATTCAATCTAAGAGTTATAATCTTAAATTAATGTAGCCGAGCAAGAGCAATTAATTTCGCTTTATCTTAAGCGTATGTAAATATAATAAATATTATAATAAGAATGGCAATTCGTCGATAGTCATCCTTGTTTCCGGAACAATTCCATTATGCGCTTATCTGACCGTAAATTAACAGGTGCTGGCTAAATTATTATTGCGTAGTTAGTTGAGTATAGGTACCTATAGGATATAAATTGCGAAACGCATGAGTTAAGTCACACGCAGATATCTTTAAATATATACAGGGTTAATACAAAGAAAATAACGTCAGAAACCCTGAATTTATTTTTATAATTTCTATTAAATTTGAGATGAATGAGGAAGTTGCGTTTCTTCAAAATCTAATTAGTCACGATCCACGTTTAATGAATTTTATACTAATTCTGTGTGTTGGATTCCTATTTAATTTTTCCAATAACCAAATTTTTAGAGTTATATGTATATGAGTTTTCTTTTATGTTCGTTGTAAATATGCCTCATTTCAATTGACTACGGCAAGAATTTTTTATTTAGAAAGAAAACAAAAAGCGAATTGCCAATATATAATACTGCTGTTACTCGATCAAAAATTAAAATGTAACCTATTACAAAAACTATGCTATGAACGCAGCAGCACCCTCTTGTCTTCCACAAAATGTAAGCACAGATATACACCTCCCGATCAAAGTAAAGTCGTTGTCTAAAGCGCAGTGATTATCAAAACTACTCAGCATTTGGACAGGCATGCGTTCGGCTAGCATCGGTTTCAGCAGGTAGGATATTTATTGGAGTACCTATGTGTAAAATACCTGGCAATTATGCCAATCAGGTAGGAGAATTAAAATTATTTAGTATCCAATGAAAAGGTACATATGTATTTTGCGATTTAAATATGTTTCGACTCTATCTTTTTCGCAGGCTTGGAGACGATTGGCAACTTTCAATATTAACGTTTAAGAATAATTAAGAAAAAGTATGATAGAGTACAAGTTAAGTAGCACTAATCACTTCGGTGCTTTACATAATAAAATATTCGGAAAGAAATGAAGTTGATATGCCTTTATAAAGTTTAATATTTACATTAATTTTGTGTAATTAACTTGTTCGAAAAATAAAAAAAAAAAACTTTATAAAGGTAGAACAATACTTATTTATTAAAAGTTTGTAATTATAAGATTTTTGATGAAGCTCCTTAGTTAGTTTTACACATAGTCACAAATAATTGAAAAAAAAAATATAAAAAAAAACATTATTAATATTAACAAAATCGGTAAGCCTTGGAATGTAAAATTTCCCCTTCTAAGATTCGTCGGCCCTAACCTAAAAATAATGGATTCAGAGGAAATGGTCTCAACATCTGGAATTTCGGGAAAACTGACCCAAACCTTTTTTTTTTAGCCACCCTTTTCCTCAAGAAATTTGTTTCCCATTTTCTGTTGCCTAAAACACTTTGATCTTTCGTCTTCTTTAGTGATGAATCTAACAAGAATGACGCCTTCCTCTCTCAGTTCGTTTGGCTCTGATTTTTGAGGTTCTGGGTGGTCTTCTGTTTCTTCGCCATCTTCCGGATTAACAGGTAGGCTTTTTTCGGTTATGATAGTTTGCATGTTGCATGTCGATATAAAGCAGAGGTCGCACTTGTATCTGGTTGAACATCGAAGAGTTTACCTCGCATTGAAGCCGCGTTGGGTTTGGGATTTTTCTTGCTTCGTGTTTTCTCTAATTTCTTTATAAGGGCACTCGACCATCTCTAAAGTGTATCATTCTCAACGCGTTTTCGTGGTATTCTCTTCGAAACTCCTTATCGATAAGGACTAATCCGCTGGCTTTGAATCCGCCCATGATATTTTTATGAACTTTGTGCCCCATTGAGTCGACAGCCTCCAGGAGAAGCAATTGAAATCTTGATTTAGGTACAACTCCACGGTTTCGCCTCTTCCAGTCATCGATAGTTTTCCGCTAGGCAACCTTCATTGGTTTAAAGAACGCCACGTCCAGGAGTTGCCATAGGTGCGTTGCGTTTGGTGGAAGCAAAGTAAATACAATATCACTCTTTCGGCAAAGACTTCTAATGATATGCGACTCCCTGGATCATCACCTATTTTCGCTATTTTTTCCTTCTTTATGTAGTAAGAACGGAAGGCAGATTTTGATAAACCAGTCTTCGAACAACGGCATTTCAAACCACCTGCATTTACTGCAGGCAAACCGGGATCCCGGCAAGCCACCTTCAACTCATGTTGGGTACAAGTACTGCGATTTGTACGCTGTGCCAGTTTCCAGTGTGGTCCATTATTTATTCCGGTTGCCAGCATCCACGTCTAACTAGAACTTTTTTCGACACAAGGTCGTCACAAAAAAACGTTTCATCGTTTTCAAGAATAACGTCTGCCAAAGACTCCTCTAGGGCTTCGAAATATTTCAGGAGCTGCTCTTCATTTACAGCTGCTCTTGACCATTTTATATTTTCTGCAAACCGGTTTGTTAAAATGGGATGCCTTTTCAAAAAACTCCAAATCTGCTCCAAGTCGATTATTTTTACATGTTAATAAAATTTCTTGCAAATGTTATGGTTTCTTGATATAATACTATCACATTGCCAGAGTTGAAGAAAGTATTCCACGGTGTATAAACCTTTTACTTGGAAAAGTCGATGTCAAGCGAACGCGCGTCTGTCGAAATGGTGAGTAGTTTTGATAAACGCAGCGCTTTATACGCCACCATTATTTAATCCTGAACGTCGTGCAAGCAACCTTGAGACTTCACTTCAATTTCCCAATTGGCGCTGCAATATTTACGCATAGGTATGCAGGTGACTGGAAGTTACGTTCATCCCAACGCTAGCGGCAGTGCTTCTGCGCGGGTGTTGATGCGACATTAACAGCGTTCTAGTTTAAAATAAGATAGATATAGATTTTCTCTATGTATAATCTGCCTACCTATGCATATAGTTATGAGAGATTATACACATAACTAGTGATTCGTATTCACAATATTGAATTTCGTGTCGCCACATAAAATTTTATGTTGTCGTATCTGAGCGGGAATATTTGGAATTCTATGGTTTGTAAGGTCGCGACGGCGAACGAACAGTTTTCCCACGCTGTTCTTGTTTACTTCTCCCGTCCTTTTTCTTGTAATATTGAATGTTAGTTTTGATCGAAACATGTCATTCTAATATGTTCTCGTGATTCGGACTGATACGTGTAAAGTGATTATTATTGTAAACGATTATTATCCCGAGAATGGTGATTCACGTATTTTATTAATAGCGAAGATGATGCAATAGAAGGCTCGTTCTGAACTATTCTAAATAAAGAATAATATGACAGATTCTAGAGCAATTACACTGGGCAACAAATTTTCGAAAAGTTCATGCTTCCAAGCTGGAAATAGTCATTTCTTAATGAATTCAATGTGCTGAACACGAAAATGACTAAGAAAAAGCTGAATTGGTTACGGGTTTTCTGTAATATGTACGCATATTTCAGAAAAAGTGTACTTATGTCAATATTATAATACATGGTAAGAAAACATTTACGCATATTTCAGAAAAAGTGTACTTATGTCAATATTATAATACATGGTAAGAAAACATTAGTCTGCTTCTGGCTTTCGACTTCTTTTGGCCTGCCGTTTGTAGTGGACTTGTGGAGCATCTCTACTGATTGTCCAACAATAGTCAGCTAGCATTGACGTAGACCATTTGCCTTGGTACCGTTGCTCCATGGTGGCAATGTCCTGATGAAAGCGTTCGCCGTGCTCATCGCTGACCTGCCCGCAGTTATCAGGAAAGAAATCTAAGTGGGAATCAAGAAAGTGGATCTTTAAGGACATATTGCAGCCGAATTCATGAAACAAAGCCAACATATCCTCAACCAGACGCAAAATTTCGTAATTTCTCACTAAATTGCATTACATTATGCAATAGCATCTATACAATGGACAAAACGTCAATATCTCTGGAACGTGAGCCAATCAACTTTTTTCAATGTGATATTCGTGTTCAGCACGTTGAATTCATTCAGGATTGTGTACTTTCACCTAAGAAGCAATTTTACTGTTGACCAGTGTTATTAGCGTGAACTCCTAGATGATAAATTTATTAAATTTTCGCATGACTTTTTTCAGTTGCTTTTGAGAAAAAGACATTTTTTATTACGTGTTTCTTTCTCTCATGGGTTTTGTGTATCATAGTAGTGTGAAATTTTTCTGTTCATTATTCCAGAATTGACAATTGTTGTTTCATCTGTGAAAAGCACAATAATCTAGAATATTTTCACCGATACACAAGTTTCTTTTCAAAATCCGTGTGTAGTAAGCCATGGTGAATATTAATTTTATAAGGGTGGAACTTATGTTTCTTTACAATTCTCGTCGTGATAGTGGATGCAAGTCCATGATGTTTCGAAATTATCCTTGTAGAGATTGGTGAATTTTCCACAAAGGATTTTCTATAACCATAGTTTTTGTCCTTCAATGTTTATCATAATTCACATAACCCGACCAAAGAAACCTTACCAACAAATTCTCAAAGCTTACTATCTGACGGTCTACAGGTAAGATAATCCGCTGCATACATTCTTGATGCTGATAGTGGATTTCTGTTGCAAGCACCAAGAACAAATATTATGTATATGAGTTCCTGCTTGGAGAAATTTATTTTTAATAAATGAATTTAGTTAAAAAACACAAACAAGACGATACAATTAACAACCAGATTAAAGTAATACGTAATAACTAATAATCCACAAATAAATAATTCAAATATTATAGTAAAATCATAAAACATTGTAAAACGCTATGACACCAAAAATAAACTACAAAAAACAACATTAGGTGGACATTTAAACAGAGATTTGATGTTTCGTTATATTTTTAGCTTTTGTTTGAAAATCATGGCTATAACCATATGTGGTGTCCCATAAGAAATATATTGTCTCTAGGGATCATTATTCTATCACACAGAACAGCATAATCAAATCTACTTTGGATAATATCTGGTTGGTTACGCCTTTCTGGCACAAAAGAAACGCGTTTTACAGAATAGTGAAATAAGCTCACCTCTAGTTGCTGATTTTGCTCTAACAATTTGGTTTTTATTTGTTTTAGTGTTATAGTGGAATCCTCACCAATTAAATTGCAGATACTTTCTTGCTCGTCTTTGATTTTACTTCAACATTCTGAAAAGTATCAGGTATCGCTAGACAAAGATAGCAAACGAATAATATTCAAGATTGAAAACTTTCAGCCATATTCTACCACTGTTGACGTTTCAAATCCACTTTTCTATTAATTAAAAAGGCTACAATTGGTGGTAAACTGTCTCGTTTCCATCTTCCCTTTGCAACAGATAAAATAAATCTTCTCTTTAGTCCATTCCGTCACGAGAATTCGCCATACAGAAACGTACTAACTGAGTAACATATCAAACCCGGCAAACCAAGAAAAGCATATACAACCTCCTTACCGGTTGCTGGATATTGATGACCGCGATACGCCTTGTTAAAATTAAATTATTTGCTACAGTACGACTGGCCGGTCGTATATCCACCCCGAGCGGACAATTAAGCGCCTAATGCGACGATTTACATTTAATAAGTCAGTCCGAGCGAGCGGTACTGATGAATAGGCCGTTCGTCGAATTAAATTGACAGTTTTATAGAAATACATGCGTCGAGCATCGAACGGAATTCTCGGAGGAGTTTGTAGTTTTGTTTTTGTTTGCTCGCGGTTATCAGGCGCTGAGTTGCGACCGGGGAATTCTAAAAATCTCCTAATCGTCTCTGACGACCCGAGAGAGCGTCTCGTTACGCGAGGTACAGATGGTAATAATTTTAGTTTTTCATTTAGCCGTCTGTAACGAGAATTTCTAGATTCTGTCGAGTCGATTTAGAAGAGTCTCTAGTTTATATTAAATACAGTATCGTTTCCGAATGCAGATATCGAATAGTTTTGATCACGGTATTTATACGTAAATTATTTGTATATAATCCTGTGGAGACTGGAATGTGCTATATGATGGAGTTCTATGGTTGGAGGTGACTGTACGCAGTAAAAAATTGGGTGTAGAAATTAACACTCAAAGTGGTCTATATAAGTCCACACTATTTTTGGTAAATTTTACACTGTGAAATTTGGTAAAATTTACCAAAACGATTTGGTAAATCCTACACTTTAAAACGTGTAGTGTAAGACACTTGCCAGTGTAAACTACCAAGAGATGATGTACCCTTTGGGTGTTAATTAGAGGTACACTACATGGGTGTAGCTTTTACACTGAATAACGTAAGTGTAATTAAGGTGTTTTTAGCTGTAAATGTATATCGTACAGTATATACACGCTAAGCACTCTAATAAACGTAAGGTGGTGAAGTGATCCAAAAGAAACTTCAATTTGCTAATAAAAATTTATTTGCGAATATCTTTTTGTATAAAACAGAATTTAAACATTTGCTCTCTCGCAAAACGCACAATGCACAGAACGACGTTTAAACGACATGCACTATAATATATGTGAACGAATACGAACACCAATGATTAAACAAAAATATGCCTTGGAACAATATATCAATAATATTACTAATAATAATTAAGGATAAATATACAAGTTATGCAATAAAAGAAAAACCATTGCACAGCACGGCAATATTATAGTACAGTTAATATTAACAAATACATATATATATTTTAAATTTCAAACTTCTCGCAACCAGTTAGGTTATAACAAAAATCCCAAAAGAAAGGTGAAAAAATCCCTTACCACAAAATTATACCAGTTAGGTTAAGGAATATGGAGTTAACCACTGGAATGGAGGGAATAGAGTAAACAGGAAATTACTTTCTACACGATTAGTCATATATACATAACCTACAATATGTCATAAAAATCTTTTAGAACTGACAAATATTTTACGAAATACAGCAACAAAGAATATAGGTTGAAAACGATACCTATTATGTACCTAACTACATATCTAACTATTGTTCAAAATGGTGTAATTGGCTACTTACAGTTTGATATGCAATGTTTATATGCCGACGGGATAGGCGAATCACTAATACTCAGCCATTTAATCATACTTTTGCATTTAATTCATATTAACATCATGGTTGCAGAAAACATAAAATGTGTACGTATAAACTATAAACATCTTAAAAGCAGAGGCACAGGATTCATGTTTCAATACGAATCCGATCACTATAGTGTCAAACGCTCTTTTCATATCTAGAAAAGTACTACTACCGTCTTGTTTTTCTCTGTTTAGTTCTTTATTTTATTTATTAAGTCAATTGTAGCAGATATGGTTCTCAAGTTTTTTTGAAAAGCATATTGATTTTTGTATGATGTTATTACATGATAGATATTCACTTAGTCGCATTTGAATGCATTTTTCTAATATTTTGTTTAATGTAGAAAGTAGACATATTGGTTGATAAATTCCTATCTTCGTCTTGTTGCCTTTTTTATGGATAGGTATGATTATTGTACATTTTAAGGAGTCAGGGTAATGTCCAGTTTTTATAGTGTTGTTGATTAATTTTACCAATATCGGTACTAATTTATTTCTGTTTTGTTTTAATATCTTTGTAGCTATTTTGTCATAGCCTGGTGCAGAGTATTGTTTTTTAATTGTAGGATTATTTTGTGAACGGTTTCCTCTGATACCTCCTCGAATTGCAATTGCATTTCTACATTTTCGGTTTTGGTTGTGACGGGTAATTTATTTCAGTTTGCAATTTATTTTTCTGCTAGAATCTTGCCTATGTTTGTGAAATATTTGTTGATTTCGTCTGCTATTTCTTTTGCCGGTATGATTTCGTCGTGATGATATTTTACGAGCGGGTTTATTGATCATTTTGTTAGTACAAAACAAAGAATAGGCGAATCCCTCTAATTTATCGACAAGAGCAAGCAATAGAGTTTTGCCGTGTTTCAAAAAAATATTAGAATATTTGCTTTAGTTTTTAAGAAACACAGATCTATTTAGTTATTATTCTTATTTCTTAGAATTTTATGAGTCACTATTACATTTGTTATTTATTATTAGTTTGGTATTGTTTTTAGAGTATATTTTAAGTTTTTATTACCTTTCACGTATCACCTTGCACCTTTAACGCCTAAACAACAAATATCAAATAATTTCCTTATTTTAGAAGGATCATATACGTAGAAAGCTCTCCCACACGAAATATTATTTATAAGTACATAACATCCCTTTGTTATCACACAAGGATATAGGGATAAACCCAACGGAACATGCAAAGTACACACCGTTTGCTACCCAGTGCCACCTATCGTCCACCAAACGGAGAAGGCAGTCGAGCGACGCCAACAGCCCAGCGATAGCGACACCCGATAAGCGCCGGATTTATGGATCCTAATCTCAATAAGTCCGCTTTAATAGCTTAGTTATAAGCTGTTCGCGATCCGTATCTCTAGCGCCGGTCGCTGCTTTATGCGCGGCGAGCATCCGAACCTACTGACGCCGATTCCGCGGGTCCGTTCGACGAAGGCGTTCCACTGCAGTAATTCATTTAGCCGGGCTCTGCTCTGCGGCTAATACGGTTTCGCAGTGGCTTCCCTTATTCGCATTTTGTCCAACAACATTGGTACGGCAAATATAAATCAAGAATGCGTGCGCAGAAGAATGAATAAGCGGAGATGAAAATTGTATATAGGACGTGTTCATATGACAAGTTTTAGGAATGAGGATATACTATAGCAAGAATAATTTTGGAAGCTATATACAGCGCGTGACACAAAGTACTCACTAAACGGGATTTTTCTTATTATGGAGTTTTGAAAAATTTTAATAAAGAAGAAAGTTTACCGGCAAAAGTTTCACGTACCATTACGGATCTCTTTCGTGATTTAATAATCTTTGCTATGTCAGGCAAAAATGAGTGTGTCGGAGCTAGGCTGTTGTCTCATGGATTGCTTCAGTACTTTTTAACATATATATGCAAGACCACCACATGGATCCGAATGTCAACATTATCCAATATGGTGATGATATTTGTTTGTACATTGGCAATAGAAATGTACAACAACTTACGATCTTACCAAATTCAAATAATTATTATTTGAATTATTTGAATAAAAAATTATTGAATGATGCCCAACCCTGAAACCGATATACACATCTTAAGACTGCATCCGACAAAAAATTAAAACAATACAAGTCACCCCAGTATAATCAAGTATTTATGTATATAATTACACTTTCGTGAACCAGCAGAGACTGTAAAGTCGATGAGCATTTCAAAAGAGTTTTAGTCGTACTTCTAGATAGTTTCTTCTTTATTATTCCTTAATTTTGAACCTTTATTCTTTAGAAAAGCTTACGAATTCATAATGAAACACTTAGCACATTCAGCGCATACCGCATACATCAAAATAAACAGAAAGAAAAAATCAAAGCCAGAAACAGAGCAACAGTACACTGTGTAGCGTCAATTACTTGTTATTACTGCTCTGCGAGATTGTACTCGTACTTAACAACCACTGAGATTTCCGGTGAGACACACATAAACCTCTAAACAGTCGTCTAATCATTGCCACCGACAGAGAAAGCTCCGTGCGTTAGCGTACTATTAGTTAGTAGTTAGCTCGGTTTCATACCTCCACATTAATAATTATCTACAGTTTTTTCTCCAGTAGACGGTCGCTGCTAGCCGATCCTAGGCGTTTATGGCCGATAGATTAAAGAAAATAGCCCAGTTAGAAGGCGTAATATTCTCGCTTAATTGTTTAATTAGGGTAGCTCTTGGAACGGTTAAAAAAGGTTAAGGAGTTGAAGCGATTCTAAAAGTTCTTTTTGTTTCTTATGAGTTCTTTTTCCACAAATTTTGTTTTTCAAGTCTGAAATATGACAAAGTAATGTTTTAGTTCATAACAATGTCGATTAAAATATCTCGCAACTAACTAAATAAAATACTTTATTGGTTCCCAGCGCTTTAGTCTTTAATGTTGGTACAATAATACTTTAGAAATCTCTGAAGTAGGTACGTTGTTTTTCGCCCTAGATCAACAGCAATCAACAGTTTAATAACAGGCACTTCCGCCCACTGGATATGAGAATGCGCAACATATTATGTGTTGTATCTACTTAATCAGTCTGCAAATTACTTGTGTACCGTAAGCGATTTGCATTCGACAGACGAGAATTCTGGCGCCTCAATGAATGGGAAAAAGCAGTCTTCATTAGACCTATTAGGTGTTTAAATCTCTAGACGTACTGATATATACAGTATGTCCCCGGATCAGTGATTATATATAAATAGATATGCCAACAGCCACTTTATCATAATAGTACTTTAAGGTGTCACCAGATGTCGCTTATATCTACAAATCTAAATTTATGTTTTATCAGATTTATTTTAGCATTTATGAAAACCTGACTATAGCAGCGTACTCTAGCGGAGGGTTGCACATTTATTCAATTTATAATTTGTTTGTTAATTTTGCTTTTATTTCATTTTATAGTTGAATATGGCAAAACGCCCAAAAGAATATTGCCATTTGTTACATTTTACAGATGATAAAGAAATTTGAATGTTTGATACCCTGACATAGAGAATCACTGTTCATTTTAGTAGTCTTCCTGTTTGAGACCTTGCGAACGATGCTTCTGAATTCAGTTATCACAGGTAGATGGGTTTATTTAATAAAAAAAAGTTTTGAGTTACAAAAGATTTATTTATTTTTAAGAAGACAGACGAAACACATAAATATTGTTTTCATATCTTATAATAATTCACACTTTACACTAACATATGATGCAACTAAATTGGTGAGTTATTAGAATGTTTAATTTAATAATAAATTATCACAATTACAATTTTTTTCCATATATTCTTATACGATATTGAATCAATTTAATACAAAAAAATAACCTTATATACTAACATAATTTTAATAACTTTGTGTATATTTACGTATATGTACACTTTTTCAATTGTTGAGAAACCCCTGAATAATAATGCGGAAATAAATACAAATACCAAAAAACCATTGAAAATTCGCGAAACCGTCTTAAATTTGAATTAAAATATTAATAAATTAGAAAATATATATATAAGTTGATAGAAGTCTTGAAGAATCCATGAAGATGTGGCAGTTATTAACTAACCCCTGGACAAGTCGCACAGATAAGGAAAGAGCGTTGTATACGCGGAGGTAACGAGGCTGACGTGCACTGAAGAGCGGAACGGGGCAGTTCGCTGCGAGCACCTACCACCTTTGCAGAGTGGTATTACCAATGCCCTACCCACGCACCTCCCCTTCGTAAAGGGGCCTTCGCACATCCACCAAGTCGCCACCGCGAAACACTACAGTCCAGTCCGATTGACTTGGAATAACCTGAGATTGTCTAACCGCCAGTCGATGATGTAGTAGTTGGTAGAAAATAAAAAAAGGGGTATGATGTCTAAGCAACTTAATGCTTGTCAGACTGCCCCCCCGCCGGCTCTAATCTCCCCCCTAATCATCATCATGATCCCGGAAAAATCCAGTCACCACAATTGACCAGGACGAGATTCGAACCCGCGGTAACCTGGTAATAGTCGAGGCCCCAAGCGAGACCTTAAAGAACTCGGCTATCACAGTTTTCGATAATTATAGTAATAATAAATAAAATGAATATTAGTAAAACGCGCACCCCCACCCTCTTTTTTAAACGCTGTAAAATAAATAATTACAATATTTAACCCTGAGACAATATTATAGGCGGACATATACACTTACAAACAATTACAATTAACTAAAAGCTTTTATTTGAATCTTTGAAATAATTATTAGATATTGAATCATTTTAATAGTTTTTACCATAATATACAAATCTTATTGAGTACCTTGCATATCTTTGTGTAATTAAATAAAATTAGATTTGTATCTTTTAATTTTTGTGGTAAGGAATTTTTTCACTTGTTCTTTTGGATTTTTGTTATAGTTTTCAAGCCACAGTCTCCACCCATCACAGGAAAGAAAACAAAAACAAAATGACGGTAGATATAAAATCGCGCTCCCCCACCCTCCTCTTTAAAACTTTCTCTAATGGATAATAAATGAAACCGCGGTATTTAAAAAGATACACAGATATACAATGCACGTACAAACAATAATTACAATTAATTAATTTCTTTTTGGTTACAATTTTTAAGGAATTCATAACAGTCGATGTTTGGGAAGAATCGCGGAAAACGCTAAACAATAGAAAAAAAAAACACGAATGAACAAATGTTAATTACCGGAAGTATAACTACATAAAACTCATAAATACCTTATAGACTAAAACCTTCGATTTTCGCGCCAATTCTTCCGTCTTCCATTTCGTTGCCTTGTTCCAAAAATCCGGGAATCCCCAGTTTTATCCTAAGACAATAATAATAGTGATTATAATAACCAATAATTATTCAATTTTCGTAACGCGAAAACCGATGCCATTGGAAATGTGTAAAAGAAAAGCGAAAGTTGGAAAATATCCTATTCCCGCTATACAATATACTTCGGATTAATTCGGAAACGTTCGTGCATCATCGCCGACCGACAAAATATTTTAAGGAGTTTTAATATTACATTTCGGTCGTGTATGCAAAAAATTAATATGTAGAAACAAACGAAGCAACAAAATTAATTAACGAAATTATAACTAAAAATGTAATAAATACCTTATTCACACAATTCGCCGATTTTTCTATTCTTCGGCCAAACCATTCTTCGGTCCTCCATCCGCTGCAGGTCCTCGATGATCCACGCTGTTCCAAAAATCCGGCGAATTCGTATTTTTCAGTAGATTATCCTGCAACAGCAATAATAATTAATAGGTGAAATTAATAATACTTTTTAAAAGTAAATTTTGACTAAATGAAGGTTTTAAAGAAGACTCGTGATATGATAGAACTCGATTTTATGAATATTTACCGAGTATAAAATAATAATATAATGGTTCGGATTGATTCGGAACCGTTCGTGCATCTTCGACACCGACGCCGAATCTTAAAATTTAACTTGGAGGAAGGGTTAATGATACATAATGGCAATATAAAAAAGAAAGAAAATTTCAAGGGCTAATCATAATAGCGTCACCTACCTTTATTTATCTATGGCACAAAAATTTACAAGCAGAATCCCAGTGTTGATTTATAAATAATTTCAACCGATTCTCGTACTCGCGCAATTCACATTTACTAATTTACAATGTAAAAAAATTAATTTTACCACAATTCGTACAAACAAAAGAGACCCGACATGGCGTTATCAAGCTCATCGTATTCGTGTTAGAACCTACAACTGATTCGGATTGGTTCGGAATCGTTCGCGCATCGTCGACCGACGGGGAATTTCAACGGTAGATTTAAGAATTGCATGGGATGCATTAAAAAATAGGAATTTTAAAAACGGATTTAAAACTATGTAATGGCAATATAAGAAAAAGTACAATATTCAAACAGCACCATAAAAAACTAAGAGCATGTTGCAATAACAGCGCGTACAATACAAATTTACATTAATAATCCGCTAATAAATGATAGCGCATCACCAACATACCTTTATTTATTGGGCGTAACAATTGCAGAGTGGAATCCCAATCCCAGGGGCAATTCGATGACGCAGATAGAAAGAATATCAAATACTCATACTCGCACAACTCACAGTTTTAGGTACTAATTCACAGTTAAATTAATCAAGTTTTGCAACGGGCAAAGCGACCCTGACGCCGCCCGATATGTGAAATGCAAATGGGATAGCGATATCAAAAATCACCCCTCTCTTACAACAAAGGCGGTGCTCGTGCATCGCCTACAACCCAGGAATTTAACTTGCATATACCAGCGATAGATACAAAAAACTTAACGCGTGAAAAAGGATCTGAAAACACCATGTGGTAATATAAGAAAAGTATGATACCGAAGCAGCAATATAAAAAGTTCAAGGGCACGATTTTATAATGCATAGAATATATATCTTTCTGTTTCAAGTAAAAATGTTATTTTCCACCTCAATATTTCCTCATTAAATTATCAATTTCGTCTTCTACAATATTATAATAAATTATAACACAATTTATAAATATAATGCCTACAAATAGTACTTGCTACAATAAGGAATGTGATACAATAAAGATTTAAACTATATGCCGCTCGTTTAAACTAAGCGGTGCAACTTTCCCATTAGTTGTAGATATGGATTCATCCGAAAAAATAATGTTTTTGTAGAAATTATTATTTTTCTTTTCCCAGCGCGTTAATACTTTTATATTTTATATCGTTAAGTCTGCGAACAAAGTATTAAATTTTAATTAAACCGCGTAAGTTATGCGGGTAGGTGTATATCTTTTGAATTAATTCATTCCAATGCAGGTGGCATAATAAATTTTAATTATGTGCTTCGTTTCGCGGACGCATTGCATATTAATGGAAATTTCTCATAAAGGTTTCCTATTAAGAAGTTCCATTTTAAATTCCCCGGCATTTTTGATCTATTGAATAACAAGCCTTGAAACTTTAACATTTATAAGTAAATATAGCTATTAAAGTTTGGTTTCTCCAAAGTCGTTCGACAAAACATGACTTTCCAGCCGTGGTGCGTACAATATTTTTTCAACTACCACATGATTACCACTTATTAAAATCAATTTACTTGTATTTGTAGTGTTCAAATGATCCACATTCGAATGACAGATTGTTTGACAGCTATTTTGACAATCGAAACCAGGAAAATTACAGAATCTTCACAGATGAGTAGATACGCTAAAGTAACGGAAGTGGCATGTTGGTAGTTCTGAGAAAAATGGTACACGCTCCAATAACATATAGTTACTACTGACAACTCATTACAGACACGGTAAAAATTTCGTCGAGACAGTTTGCAAAGTTTTTTGTTCGGTTTAATTCACTTTTTTCCATAGCCATTCTAAAGCTAATCGCAAAATTTTATCACAATGGCCTAGTTACTAATATAAAATTGCCAATTAAAAAGACTAAAATATTGCCGCTGTCACTGGAACTATCGCAGAAAAGCCAGCTCTGATTATTCTAGGACGTTTACACCAATAGTTACGGATCTCACAGACCGCATTCTTCATAAAGATACAAGAATTGAAGCCCAAGGCTTCTCTAAAGTTTGCGTTTTACCCGCGGTTCAGAAACTCATCTTTCGAAAAGAATTGGGCATACTTCCAAAAGTTTTTTGTGAAAACAAAAGGAAATGCAAATCGCTATACCGGCTCTTTTAATTCGAAACAACTTTTAGGTGGTAACCGTTAAAAAATAAAACCACTGGGGTTTGTATTTTTTTCGCGGGCATTTCCCGATACATATTTTTGTCCGTTAAAAAAGGTCATGAGGGCGATCGAGTCCCAAATATGCCGAGGGGGTGCCGAACGTTTAAAAGCAAACATCGCGGTACAAAAATACCGGTGCGCGAAGAAAAGACGGTCCCGCATAAGAATAGGGCACGTGGATCATCTAAAGGGCCCCCTTCAGCCAATCTTATTATAATCATTGTGGGTATATCTCTCTATACACGAAGAAAACGGCATTTTTCTATTTTGTATCGAGGCACGTACGTTACACTCGTCTTTCTATCTGACAGATCGTCGGCTGCGCGTCTCTAGATCGTGATCGTTTTGAATGAGAGGATAAGGAAAGTGAAATTTAATCTTTCACGTTCGGTTACCACCCGCGCTAGAAGACCTCTACCTATAGTAGCTCCCTTTAGATGTATCATAAGATCACAATGGACGGTTTGGGATTAACAGATACAACGTGTTTATTGAGGTTAAACGAATTTTTGAGCGGCTGGTATGCATCATTCTAATCCAGTATATTCACGAATTATTATACAGGGTTGAGACCGTCCATTAGAAAGATTGGGCCTCCTAGTAATAAGTAATTTCTGTAAAGTTGCATATGTACATAGTGTAATAAAATCTATGCTCTGAAAATATTTTCAAGATAACGGCACTTCCGGAAACACCGGAAATTGACATCAACTTTCTTATTTCAAATTGAATGGTATAGTTTTCTTTGCACTTTTGAAATCTAAACGATATTCTAGATAATCTCTTACTAGTACTCCCTATACCTAAGTGCAGCCGTTTTGGAAATTTTAAGACTATCGATGGGAGAAATCCTGCCGTTTCTGCAGAAATTTTTAGATTTGTTGCAATATCTACAGGATGTCCAAAATTTAATTGTCCTTTAGTGCAACTGCAGACCACCAAAACTCGATTCTCTTTCAGGGCATAGATTTTATTACAATATGTACGTATGCAACTTTACGGAAATTAATTATTACTAGGAGCCCCAATCTTTCGAATGGAAGGTCTGGATCAATCACCCTGTATAGAGCCGTATAAACGTTTTAGATATTGCTATGTTATTTCCTGCTAAACAAAACCCACAGATTCATAATATCGACTATAAAATTGTTTATGTAAATGCATTTTTATCTATTTATTTATTTTTGTCAACGTATGTAATAATTTAAACTAAAAACTTGTAACCATGGATTTTAGGGCATGTGTATGTCTGTCGATTAATGTTCGACGAGGGATTTTTATGGTGTCGTATCGTTGGAAATGATTTCCATGATCGTTGCCGGGTTGCTTTTGTCTAGGAAATATTGAGTTTGTTGAAAACAAGTGTGGGGGAACTTCTTTTTCGGTTTTTCCTGAGTGTGGTTGCTTTTGGTATATTTATCTAGAATTTGTTAATATCTATCACTATTTAAATCTATAAAGTTTTCAAATTTACTTACAACAATGAGAGGATTACGTGTATAGTGCTAAGATGATGGGAATCCAGTTATTTCGAGATTTGAGGTGGCGTTTCGTCTAATCCTGGGGTTTTGAAGAACAACATCCGAGGAAGTTTTCTGTGAGATCGTTGGAATACCAATTGGAAGCTGAAATGATTGTTTTGAATATGGAATTCATATTTGGATTAAACTAGAGCAGTTTTCGTACCTAAAGTAAGCGATTTTATCATCTTTATCATCTGAGGGAATCTTTAGAAGATTCATTTCTTTGTAATCTAATCCAAGGAGATTTGAAATAAATAAATTACACTATATTTTTGTTTCTTTTATTCAATGTATTACAAGAACATCACTAACTAATAACTACTACAGTTACATTAAAGATACTTAAATGTTATAAGCTTTATTGATATAGTAATCAGTGGTTAAGCGGAGCAACAATATCCTCCCACTTCCCGAGTGTGACCGGATATAATAAGTATAGACTATAGTTTCAACTCTTTCGTTGAGTTGAAACTATAGTCACGGAAATGTATAATAAATACGTGGTAAAAAACATAGAAAGATTTTTATTTTATTAATATCATTAGTAAATACACTTTAGTAAAGCAGCAAAAACAATTTTTTTATCGATTAACTAAGCAACAAAGTTTGTTAAATTTTTGTTAATTTTAATAAAATCGCCGTTACTGCACTGAGAGAAATAGATAGTACTCTTTAACATAAATATAGTATACTTTAATATATTTTATAGCTCCTATAGGGACAATCATATTTTATATTACCGGTGACAATATCTGTATAGTAAATATCTGTGAATACTTTTTATTAACTCGTATGGTAAAGTGTACTATATTTGTATTATTAATTTGAGCATATATGTTAGTAAATGTGAAAAAAATGTCTAGTAGCGCTGACTATATTTGATAATAACTGTTAACAATGAAAACTATAATAAATATAGTTTAATAATTTTTAATTATAATTAATTAATATAATTTGATTAGCCGGTGACAGCCGGGCGAATTGCCGTCATATCGGGCAGGATTGCGGGAATCAGACCGGCCCGTGTACTGTAGAGTACTACCGGTATTGAAGCGCCTCGTAATTCTCGTCTGTGGGCGATTGTCCACAGTACTTTTTACACGACGTTAACCATGTATAAGCATCATATAGATATTACGCAGCCACATTTACCGATCACAATTTACATTGAGTACGAATTTCAAAGATTATGAAACAAGCGTAGCGCCATCTTTACGACAAAAGCTGTAGTATCACATATTTATGTAGCTAAACCAATTATGAGTATTACGATATTCCTACTATATAGATATAAAACTATACAGCATTCATTTCATTCCATCTCATTATTAATGCCGTTTTCAATAATCAAAGTAAGGTGACTGTTGCAAGCACCTAACCTAACCTAAATAAACACAACACAGTAAATTTGCTACACCTGTTATTATAACTGTCTTCACTACATTATATGCAATTTATTATATTCACTTGTTGTAAAATATTGTAAAACATTTCACTATATTTTGTAGAAGATTGTCACACAATATTTTTAAACAATTTTATTGCTTTTTTTGTAACCGTGATATAGGAAAATGCAACGCCGTTGTTCTAAAATTTTGCACAATAGTAGGAATTCTTACTAAAATTTCCGTCAAACAGTGAAGTGTAAATATTACAACATGGATTTTTCTCTGTGCAGACACAAACATGCACCGACACGAATACGTACACCTGTATCACACGTACATAACACGTGTGAGTGGCAATACAGCTTATTGGTCGATTTCTTCGGTAAAGATCGACAATGAATAGAGCAAGGGGTGGGAAGAGCGTTACGAACATTTATGTTAGAAATTGAATATGCATCGAATACCTGGTAACATCCAGATTTTACCTCTTACTATAAGCATGGTAACATCTGGTTATTTTACTCTTAATACCCCACATATTGTCGTTTTGACAATAATTATGTTACTAATTAACATAAAGAGATTTACTATCTAATTTCTACAATCCATTTTTCTCAGTGTGTGTACTTTTTGTACTCTAACGCATCTTTAACTCATCGACGTCCCAATAGACATACCTAAGTGTAACAGACAAGACCATATTCTCCGTGGAAAATCTACGACATCTCTGCTAGATGCACGCAGATGAAACGTGCATCTCTATGTTATAAATGAGAGGAAATGCGAAAGCTCCCGTCCATACATGGACTATTAACTGCGAGTGCCGGCGGCCAAACCAGGAACAATGCGCGGCACGATTCCGCCGACCGACCAGAGAAACAGCATAGAGAAAACGCATCGGAACACGTGCTTACCTGCCGGCTCCCATTACCGAGAACAGATTAGCAGTACGCGGTGTCGCGTCGCGCGCTGCCCCCGTGTGCATTTTTCCGCGCTGCGCTGCGGGTCGAGTATTCAAATGGCTTCTGACCGGACGATAATTGTCACCTCTATATTTAGACGTGTTCGCCATAAAACGCGTTAAAAGTCGTCGTCGTATCGTCGCACGAAATGCGTGCTACCGCATATTGGATGTATATGGTATTGGGAATGAAGTGCTATTAATGTCCAAAGGGGCGTTAGTTTACCGAGAACTTAGGGAAATTTACTGGATGTGTGAGAATGTTTTTCTGTTAACGTTACATGGGTAGGTACGATTAGCAATATGTGCATCATTTTTGCTTTGTTCCGTTTCTGTTTCTGAGTGTTATATAATTAAATTGACATCATCAGATACAGTGGAGCCCATTGTATATGTAATCAATGTTTGTTTATCCCAGGGAATTTTCCCCCATGAACTAAAACACACCAAAACCATATTTATTCATAAAAAGAACGATCCAATGTAAATTAGTAATTACCAAACAGTAGGTGTGCCTTCGGTCTTTGCTAAAATACTTGAAAAGATTATCGACATTCGGCTTGTTGACTTTCTACATAAAAGTAATTTGATTTCACCAAACCAATTCGGTGTCACCGCTGGAAGATCAACAACTGATGCCATGCATGTGGCGTTGAATCGGGTATATGCAGAGCTTGATGCGGGCAACAGCGTGGGTTCTCTATTTTCCAACATGTCTAGGGCGTTTGACTCGATATCTCAATCAGTGCTGCTCCGAAAATTGTACCGGATGGGTGTTAGAGCTCACGATCTTTTTAGGCGATATTTGTCGGACCGAAGAACAACGCTGTGTTTGGTCGGGATCAGAACACTATTAGATCGTTTTTCTTTTTTTTCGAGTACTATTAACATTACTGCGGGCGTACCCCACCGATCAATATTGGGTCCAACTTTGTTCTTGGTCTATGTCAATGATTTAAGTTGTAAAGTTGGACCGCTTGTTCTATCACAATTTGCTGATACAAGCTGCGTTGCGGTCGGTGCGTCCATTTCCGATCTTCCCCACTGCTGCACAACTGCTATTATATCGGATATAGCAGCATACTGTGAGTAAAATTGTTTGACCCTTAACCATGGCAAGACCGGTCTAGTGCGTTTTCGGACCGGGAGTGACCAGAACCAGCTCTGAATCTTTCGAAAACCCAGATTAGAAGTGAACTCTAACAATGGGAACATGAAAAAGCGATATCACTCTAGAGTCAAACATCCGGACAACTCACAGCTAAAATGTTGGTCAACTCTAGGTTAAATGCTAATAAAAATCTATTCAAACTCTGCAAACCTACTTACTGGCCTAATCGCCGGACATTGCATCCCAAAGACATGGGTAAAGCCCAGACTGATATGTCAGTTTTGCAAATGCGAAGTCCTTGCTATTGCAAAGATCTGGCACCTCAAAGGCTGCTACAATACAAAGAGAAGACAATATTTCTTGAAGTGATAAAAATGGCAGCACTAAAGAAAACCCTCAGATTTGCGGTCACCACGGTGGTTGATTGGTAAATCTAGATTAGGGCCATTCACAATAGACTACTTCGGTTGCAGTGACCAGAGACTTCTGTGCCTCAACTTTGTTACAATACAGGATAAACACAGAGAAACATTGAGACAATAGAAACAAGAGAAAATGATATAGTACATATGAAAAACAAGGACATACACAAATCAGTGGTGCACTGAGAGAAATAGATTGTACTCTTTAACATAAATATAGTATACTTTAATATATTTTATAGCTCCTATAGGGACAATCATATTTTATATTACCGGTGACAATATATGTATAGTAAATTTCTGTGAATAGTTTTTATTAACTCGTATGGTAAAGTTGGTGTACTATATTTGTATTATTAATTTGAGCATACATGTTAGTAAATGTGAAAAAAATGTCTAGTAGCACTGACTATATTTGATAATAACTGTTAAATTTTTTATTGTACCCAGTATAATGTAATATTTTACTATGTACGATACATGATGCTCATACTTACCATATAGCCTTGTAGTACTTAAAATATTATTTTCTACTATAATAATCTAACGTCTCTTAGCATTTAAAATAGTAGATAGTAAACAATAATATAATGGTTCATATGCGGGCACTATACAGCGATACTTACCTGTAATTTAAAATATAGTACTATACAAGGTTTTACCCAGTTCATGCACAAGGGAAGTGGAATATTACACAATAAAAACTATAATATTGATTTTATATTTGTATTTGTCCTTAAAACCATTATTACAAAAATCCAACGTGTATTACTTTCATTAACATAACAATCACTAGTAGGTTAGATTTAGGTTAATGTTCTATCAAAGCATAAAGTACCCACTACGAAGTATATGCATATAATATCTATTACTTACCTTACTCCTATTAATTAACTGTGGAAACCCCCACTCGATTAAAATGTTTTCCACGTTTGCATTCATTTCTGCTTACGATGCACAGAAATCAACGAACGACCAGACACAAACATGCACCGACACGAATACGTACACCTGTATCACACGTACATAACACGTGTCAGCAATTTTGTCGCGGCAAAACAGCTTATTGGTCGATTTCTTCGGTAAAGATCGACAATGAATAGAGCAAGGGGTGGGAAGAGCGTTACAAACATTTATGTTAGAAATTTAATATGCATCGATTACCTGATAATATCGCAGTCAATCGCAGCGACTATCTATATAATCCACGTCATTATATAAGCTTTCAGCAATAGAGTATATTAATTGTTACATCCATAAGATGTAGATGGTAACATCCAGATATTGCCTCTTACTATAAGCATGATAAAATCTGGTTATTTTACTCTTAACACGCCACATATTGTCGTTTTGACAATAATTATTTTAGTAATTAACATAAAGAGATTTAGTATCAAATTTCTACAATCCATTTTTCTCAGTGTGGCCAACCATTTGACAGGACATAAAATTGATACTGATAGTGTGTCGTTACATCGCTGACATTTGCCGTGCGACACCCTGTATAAAAGTTTGTGATGGGGCTTTTAGAAATCGTCTTTTATTTTATTCTTTAAGGAAAAAAAGTAGCTGCATTAATTCCGCCATTCAATACTTGTGTCGATGCATAAACACTCGAAACTGTAATAATAGTCCAAACAACATTCACATTTCGCGCAGTGGCATCTTGTTATTGCTTTCGCGAATGCAATTATTATGTTTATTCAACACGCCGTGGGCAGAACTACGCGATATTTCGTCTGCAGTTTTGGGGCACGCCCTGCGACCGTCAGATAGTACTTAAACGTAGAGTGGCAGTAATTAAAGTTGTACGCGTCAAATTATAAACTGTCAGCTCCGAAATGAAGTTGTTCCCTTCTGCGGTTTTAGAAAGTCCACCGAAGCAATTAAAACGGAGCAACTGGACGGCCGGCTTTTGCTTGTGTGTGAGTATAGAAGGGAGTTTTGTAATGTGTAGAAATAATTGGTCGGCAGCTAGTAAGTACATCGCCCACTTATTAGTTTCGTATATATAAGTATTCGTTTAATAACCGTTTAATTATTTGATGTGTGGTATGGAGCTTTTTTTTAAGGCATCCTTATAATCGCAGTTTTTAAACGAACAGCATAAAGGCTAGAGTCGGACAAGCATGGGAAATAAATATGCAGTTCTTTTGAGGTTATTAAAAAAAAATAATCATTTTCTTTGGTGTTTATTTTTCGGTGAAATTTTATTTATTTTCTTCTATACCACACATGAAGTGTCATTAGCATATTGAGATAGGATTCCTAGTCGTATATTTTATTTAAGATCATTTATGTGTGTTAGAAACAAAGTAGGTTACACACCCAAAAAAAAAAAAACTTGCAAATTTTGTTAGAATTGTATTCCATATCGCTACAAATTCCAGTAATATATGCACCAGGCGCAATTTGTAATGAAAAGTCACACAAAATTGTGTCTAACGTGTATAAGAATGTGTATTATACAATTTGTAAAAAAATTTGCGACAGCAATATAGTCAGTACGGTCATTTTATTTTTAAGAGAGCTTACTACAATATTGTAATAACTTATACAATTTCTCAGACTGAATCGACAAAGTTGTTGTGATTTTTTAAACTATGCAACACTTTGTAATATGCACTCGTAAGTTGTGCTACAAATTATAACACTAAGTAAAAGAATATTTAAGAAACTCTGCTACAGAAAATGGCGATTCGTACTATATTTATTGAGAACGTTTCTACTTGTGTAATGCTAGAATTGGAGGTAAAAAGCTGTTGCAACAATGAAAACTATAAGTTACTAGAAATTGTAGTAATGATTATCACTATAGCATCTAACGCTTTTCACGAAATGTTTTACTATTTAGTAAGGAAGTGTGGTAAAAATTACTACAATTTTATATAGGTATATACTTACGCTGACAAATACATATGTATGTACTTAGCAAAACAATAAGGAAATAGAAATTAATAAAAACAAGAATTTTATTGAAAAATACATTTACTAGACAACATTTTCAACGTAACACATTTTTATTGAAAAAGATACTAACTTGGAACACAAACATTTTTTACTGATTTCTTCAATGAAACTGAAATGTCACCTGATCGCATTCTATTGGATACTCAGCACTCAATGCAAACATTATTTTAAAACATGCATCCACAGCTTTTAATGGTGTATCTACTTTGTATTTGATATAAAGTGCATACGTCTGTTACGTTAAGAAGTTCTCCAACTATTATTGGTATCTCTAGTACTGGAAACTGAAATCTGGCGTTATTCTCTGCCCGCAACTGTAGCTCTACATCCAAGTCAGTAATATTCTGGAAACAAATACAAATTAAGGTTTATAGATTGCGATTGTGTATTGCGATTTCAACTATATGTAACAGAAAGTTAGAAAATTGCATTGTCTGGAAATTATTACACATCAGTAAAAGGTGTAAAAGCCACCGATATATGGACAATAGAAAGAACTTGTACAGTTAGGATAACAATAAACGTGCATTAATAATATATTAATTATTTGTTATTATAACGTAATAGATTCCAGACAACCCAAGAATTACCTATTACATTTACCCTCTATAGGTAATTGTATGTATATAAATACATAGCAGCACCAATAATAGGTAATTACACAGGTAAAGAGAAACAATTTAATACTAAATACATACATACACACCTATACGTTTGTATTCAAAATATATTTCAATGTCTTAGCTTCAAAAATGCCTACCAACGGTTCTAACCCCCAACTCAGTAAATAACTTTTCGCATCCATCGTCATTAATGTATATATTATCTAATGGACGGAGTACCATAGGACACGACATTAGAACACACAAATCACACGACCACCACCATGTGCGCCTTATTAACGACTAATATAAAATGGCGTCCTAGCGGGATGATTGCCGGCACTGCGAAGATCAAAACACATTTTTCTTTGCTTTTATTCAGTATTCACCTTTGTTTCCACAATTCCCCACATAATTTATGTTTGTATCAATAATCAATATAGCAAAAACGCATTGGTATATCTAATTTAAAAAGATTCAAATGAAACAGATATTAATAAACAAGTTAATCCTACTCCTATACGTATATTAAATACCTACAATAATTAATATAATGTATATCTGAAAGTGTTACATTATTTTGAATTTTCAAACCTAATTGTACTAAATTCGACTACATTATATTCGACTCTTTAATACAAGAAAGTTTGGCATACTATTGTGAACAAAGTGTTTATACATTGTAATAGATTTTTTAATAATTTGTAGTATTTCATGCTACAGTACTTTAAAACAAAAATATATTACAAATTCATATCATATACACAATGTTAGACACAATAATGTAGTAAGCTGTACGAGAACGGATTAGGACTGGCTTTTACAATAATTGTAGTAACTATAACTAAATTTTTTCAACTACAATATTATAGTAATAATTCCTTATGTACTTTGTTGAGTGTAATAGGTCATTAGAAACATACTGCATCGACAATATTTACTGTATACAATAATAAACATAGTCATTGCCTATGTTTATTATGAATTTTGACAAATAAATATCATATAATATCATTAATTTGATGAACTCGATCTTCGGAATAGTTTTAATAATTTTTTTTATTATTTGAGGCCCTATTTTTGGTTCAGTGTGAAATAGAAATTGTCAAAAAGGTTTTGGATGCTTTTATTCGAAGACTAGTAAATACAGCTGAAGATTTGAGTATAATTTAAAAACCTTTCATTAAATAAATTAATTCCACGACTAATTTACGTACCTACGGATAAAACTGCCGATGCTGCCTATACCTAACATATTTCAATGTTAACTGTAAACATGCACACATCGAAGTCAATGGCACCGTCAACCGGGGCCCATCAGCAAACACGGCGAACATATGTCCTTACGGTTCATAAATTATTTTTTATCCTCGACGGAGCGCGTGCCTCCTCCGATCTTTACAAAAGTTACTACGAACACAATGCCCACGTTATACAATGGACGCTAGCATCAGCGCTAGCTTATTCCACGGTTTATGCGCCAAAAGAAGCACCCGGCTGCATTTGCCGGTTGCCGTTACGTCTTGAGATCTCCTCTCGCTATATACCGTTGAATAGTAAATGCGCCTTCTCTAAAGAGGTGACCGCTGGTCACCGGCACCCATTTAGCGTCTGTTGTTTGCACACTTCGCCTCCAAATTGTTACAAATGTTTACGTGTTCGTACCTTTTGTATATGCGATGCTATTATATCGGCGTACAACGACGTAGATTTATCGCCATTTATCGTGATTTTTCAAGACTTCAATACAAGTATAATGTGAAATTTTGTCAGATATCCACGCACAATAAAAGATAATAATAATTTGTTGATCTAAAACTAGGTAAAAAACAGTTCGCGTTCCGATTCTAGTATACACTAAGGATGATAATTATTGGAAATACCAAATAACAAGACAAGAAGTGGTAATAATAAAGCGTGTGCTGGATCACGTGACAAGCACGCGCATACTCCAACAGTACCAAGGTTAGACATGTCTAAAAACGCAAAGGCACTTCTCCAGCGGTCACATTATACAAACTTGTTTTGAATGTATTACACTGTTTACAGTAGAGTGACACTGTATCAGAGATATCACACAGAGCCCTTACAAACTTTCCAATTACTGAATTATGATGCTATGTGCTATTGGTAAAACTTATTTCAAGAGTTTACGTCTATATGAATTGCATTTTCATCAGGATTTTATTTTAAACCTACCTAATCGTGGGCACATACAAGCGTAAAAAATATTACAGAAACTTTGATAGTATCTAAAACAGAAATTTTTCTTTTCAGCGAACCCAACCGATATATTTGTATATCTATAATTGTGTTTCAGAAACAACAAATAGTAACACACTTAGATGTGATGATTGTATAGACGCTTTAAAAAAAATGTGTACAAAAATAATAAGTAAGAATCATTTCACCATTAATGTGTGGACAACGTCCATACAGATATCTACTGTATGACATATAAATGTCTTGTCAAATAATTTATCAGAGTAAAGTATCAGGTTATCGCATTCGGTTTTCATTTTTGCATTAAAACTACACTAAAACACACACGGATACACAAAAGAAAAAAACGCTTTTGGTTTTATCTTACGCTACCAAGAAAACATTTCTTACATATAAGTAAAGATACTTCGCTACCACAAACCAAAATGAAAGCCTCATCTGTAATTATTTCAATCTACGTAATAGTTCTGACTGCACGCACGCCCTTAGGAGCCGGTTCTTGTTTTCGCCAAAATCTACTCCTTAGAAACCAAATTAGGTACGCTGTGCGTGCAGTGTATAAATGGTGTTTTAATATCGTTTGAAACGTTTAAGAAAATCGTTTTCTAAACAACGGTTGTAGGCCGATACTTAATAGGAGTTAATCGGAATGTTTAGGACCGATTTGAACCACCACGAAAAAGGGAAAAACTGACGCACTAGGAAAAAATCAAATGTAGAGAGCTTTTGCTACCGCAGGCAATTTATATAGAAAATAGTTAGGCAGGTAGGGCGTTTAACGCTTTAAATTTAAAGTTGATGATCCGGTTTGTAAAATTGCCCGGTATTAGATAGACACACAAAGAGTAGCTATTACTTTAGATAAATATATAATACCCACAATGATGTTAGGTAAAAAAGAAGTAAACGCAGAAAAAAGGCGAAGATTTATGTTATACTGGTCAAAACAATTAGGAGATATTTTACTAAAACAATCGCAAGTGTTTGTTATAGCTTAAGTGTTTTGAATTAATTTTTAATTGAAGTGATAGACTAGAATCCTGGTAGCTACTCAAATATTTTTACTACTAAAGATTAAGTAGTAATAGGTTGCTCGAGTATTGTCTATTTGATTTGCTAATTTTGAGCAGTCTAAGTTCTATTTGGCTCTTGGTGCATATTCAAACAAAATTTAAACATAGAGTTCTCGAAAGAACAGTTTTGTTATAGAGTTGATAAGCAATTAATCAACAGATAAATTATTTTATTTTCCTGTGTGGTGTTTGTGGAAAAATTTTAAACCATCCCCTCTGTATCAAAATACATCCTCAGCCCTGACATTGCCGAGTACCGCAGGGTTCAATTTTAGGTCCGTTGTTGTACATTATTTTTGCGAATGATTTCGCTGATTATTTACTGACACTTGGTCCGGATGTTGAGGTAATTTGCTTAATTCATGATAAAAGCGTTGAATCTTTAAATAAAACTGCTTCAGATATTTGTAAATCCGTAGTGGACCGGGTCACTAAGAATAAACTTGTTTTGAGTGTTGGTAAAACATCTATTATTTTTAGTAAAATAAACCCTCCTATTCTGCAAGTGCGCAACAACGTGTTTTCTCTCAGAAGACACCTACAACAGCAATTCCCGTTTTATGTCAAAAGTTAAAAAATTTAAAAAATTGTAAACCTTTTAGTAAAATTAATAAATTAATAACTTTTCTGCAGGCCCGGCAAAATATTTTGTCGCCATTCATTACTAGTTCAAGATATGGTTTAACCCACGAAGAAATTTTATTTCCTATACTCATTGTATGTATGCACAATATTTTCTTACGCCTATGAAGTAAGAATATTTAAAAGAGTAACACGTGCAATTCTTGGAAAACAAAAATATTTCGTTCTGGGAATTGTCGGCTGTCGATCTGCATTAGGAATTTTTACTGAGAGAAATAAGAAAAAGCTTAAATATGCAACTTTTGTAAAAATATGCACAGAAATGCTTAAATATGCCATTTATGCAGTCACTAATTAACGCTAATTAACTTTAATCAGTGTAATACGTGAACATATAGACTATACTTAAAGATATGCAAAAAATTAAATATATGCACTTTGCATATAATGCAGTTTCTAATTGTTATTAACAAGCGTTGAAAAAATGTTGATTTAGAATATAATTTCTGTAAGAAAAAATAAACTATATAATTTACTGCAAAAACTGCAGTTAGCACAGATAATTTACATACGTAATACGTTTTTATTATGTGCTCGAGGGTTCGACCAGCAAAACGTTCGTCTCCCGAAGCGAGCATCGCGCTAACCTCGGGCGGGGTCAGCGACTTACCCCGCGGCACTGATTCGCAATCGGCCGCCGATGTTCCCACGGTGTCCGCCCGCACCCGGTCAAGGCCCCGGCGCGAGCGTCTAGCGCTGATGACGCCGCCAGTCGAACGGACACTTGTTGCTGCGGCGCCTGCTTGCTGGGACGCAGGACGCTCTGTGTGTTGTCTGCCGACGATAGTCGATTATCCATACTGTACACGGTAAGAAAAACTTCATCTTTAAGTGAGAATTTGTTAGAGTTACAAATGTTGAAGTTGAAGTAACGTGCAATAGTGACAGATTGAACAAACTGCACAATAAACGAGGTTCGTTACGTTGGACACCCTTGTCAATTTAATAAAATTATTCACATTGTTAATATACAGGGTTAGTAAAAAGTTCCGGAACGGTCGAATAACTTTGTTATTTGAAAATTATGATTTCTGAAATTTGGTATGGGGGTATAGTTAATATAAATGCATTTTATGCAATACAGTTAATATTTTTTTCACTTCCGGTTTAATCGGCAATAAGTCCAACTTTTTTTTTTTAAATGGAACGCCCAGATTTTTTTAACACTTTTGAATGCAAAATAAAAAACTACGTTCAGGAAGTATTAAGATGTTTATTTTTTTTTCACAAGAAAACAGTTAAAAAATTAAAAAAGTGTCCTAATACAGAAAAATCAAGGTAGGTACCTTTGAACAAAGTTGTTGTTTAGTGTTTGCATTCTTTTTGCCGTCACATTTGACAATTTTAAAAGCGTTTTAACTTTTGAACGAATTGAGATATTAATGATGCGTGGGTACGGTGATCGTCAACGTTCTTTTGAAGAGGTTCGTATTTTGTTTAAAATACTGTTTATCCGGATCGTCAGATTAGTAAAAGTACGGTATGCCGAACAATTCAAAAGTTTGAAGTCTTTCGTCAGGTGAAGGATTTACCTAGAAGGGGACGTCCATTAACAGCAACAGATGAAGAAACTAGTTTGAATGTGTTACTTACAGTGGAAGAAAATCATCACGTGTCCACAACAGAATTAGGTCAAATTCATGAGATCTCTCAAAAATCTGCTCATACGATTCTTAATTCAGCAAGAATGAAAGCCTATAAAGTGTATCCCGTCCATGAGTTAACTGAAGATGATCCAGATCGTAGACTACAATTTTGCGAAACAATGACGGAATTGATCGAGCAGCAGCCTAATGTTTTAGATCACATCATTTTTTCAGATGAGGCAACGTTTTGTCTCAACGGCACTGTGAACAGACATAATTGTCGCTACTGGTCAATTGAAAATCCGCATTGGATTGAAAAAGTCCATACACAGCGTCCTCAAAAGGTGAATGTCTGGGCTGGTCTTGTTGGAAACAACATCATAGGACCATTTTTTATAAGAGGAAATTTAACTGGCAATGTCTACTTAAATTTATTGCGAAATGAGGTTGTTCCAGCACTTGCGGCCCTCTTTCCAAATGCAAACATAGGTGATCACCCTAATGCACATTTTTGGTTTCAACAAGATGGAGCTCCCCCCCCATTTTGCCCATAATGTCCGCGATTATTTGAATGAAATTTTTTCGGGGCGTTGGATCGGACGTAGACGAGCAATCGAATGGCCAGCACGTTCGCCAGATCTCTCGCCATTAGATTTTTTCTTTTGGGGTCACATGAAATGTCAAGTGTACAAAAATCGTCCCCATAATCTTGAACAATTGGAAGAGAGAATAGTTCAAGAAGCCAATCGCATCACTCCAGAATAAATACAAAATTCAATAAGAAATTTTACTGACCGTTTACATTTTTGTCAAATTGTAAATCGAGAGCATTTTGAACAATTATTGTAATCGCAACCTGAATAGACAGGTATCTTGATTTTTCTGTATTAGGACACTTTTTTAATTTTTTAACTGTTTTCTTGTGAATAAAAATAAACATCTTAATACTTCCTGAACATAGTTTTTTATTTTGTATTCAAAAGTGTTAAAAAAATCTGGGCGTTCCATTTAAAAAAAACAAATTGGACGTATTGCCGATTAAACCGGAAGTGAAAAAAATATTAACTGTATTGCATAAAATGCATTTATATTAACTATACCCCCATACCAAATTTCAGAAATCATAATTTTCAAATAACAAAGTTATTCGACCGTTCCGGAACTTTTTACTAACCCTGTATATGTACCTTTTTTATGAGCCATGTGTCCATTTGTGTCTGAACTTGTAAGTTGCAATGACTAAAGTCAGCATTCGTGCACACAAATTGACGAGTGCTACGTGATAACACCAACTTATATCCACTCCGACATCGTTAATAAAGGTAAGTAAGTATCTAATACAAAGATATTTTCCAGCAAAATTTTTAACTTAGAACTAATTGGACACCAGCTTTGTATAGGTTACGTACATGCTTGAAATTAAAAATTAAGTTTTAATACAAGAAGACACCTACCTAATGGTTAATAAGTCATAGCCCAGGCAGCACGTGAAGATCATACTGCATTTATATACTTTTCTACTCACCATTAGACCATTTTTCAGAATTTGTATTAAAACTTCTACTTGAAGCTTTTCTTCATAAAACTGACTCACGATAAATGGACCACCCAGTATACTGACTTTCTCAACTGGTACATTATAAACCGAATTTAAGAAGTAAAGTGTATTAAACTATCAGACTTATCATTAATTGCTCCCAACATTACAAATTGTTTAACCGATTGTCATTCGCTACATTCAAAGAATTTACAAATTTTTTCCTACGAATTTCAGACAGTAGAGGATGCTTTCGTTATATCAACATAGCTTCTTGTACATCACTACTTGTACAAGTAATTTAGTTCTAATTTGTTTCCATCGATTGACGAACGTTAATTCCACAGCGCAGCGTTGTCGGGAAACTTGCGTAAAATAAAAGAACGTATACCACCAACTATCCGCATACCACACATTTAGATACATAATGCATACCCGCGCACACATTACGTACCGCATAGATAAGCCACATTTCCCGCGCGAACATATATCCTGACAAATGAACCAATTAAATTATCTTTACGAGTCCGACCTCCCTATCATTCACCGGATTTTTCGCAGCGCGCGGAAACGGGCGTTCGTTCGGTTAGCCATTATTTGCATTAGAATACCGCCAGCAACTATATTATGCATTATTCGTTATGGGGTACGCGTACGCCTCGGTGCGACACCTATTTGCATTTCAATCACACGATTCAACAGCGCACGGACCCGGGTTTCGTAGGAAGTAATCAGTGCGATTAAGATAATCGGGGTTAAGAAACATGAGTTCCTATGGTAATCCGTCGTAATAAAGCGACGTTATTCGATTATCGGTCGCTTTTGGGAGCGTACGCGAGGTATTGTATAGACTCGTACGTATGCATACACCTTACCTTCTGTTTGTTACACCTACCTCGCATACGCATTATTCTATTTATTCCCGCTTATCAGCGGAAACGTGAGAAAGCTATTATGTTTTGCATTGGAGATGGGTGTATCCCCGGTTTTATGGACATGCAGATTTTAACAATTTATTCTGCACGTAACATATGTTAGAAATATACGTTTTGTCATAAAATATAAAATAAAAGTTTGGAATATTCCTGAGAAATACACTAACACACAACTTACCTTGAAATACAATTTCGAATATAGCGTATTGGCCGCTTTATTTAAAAACTTGTTACCACAGATAAATAAGCAGAATTGGCCAAATCACGCGGGCTGCATAAATCAAAGGTAATATATTTCGATTTTATGAAACATAGATATTCGCAGGGAGCGAGGTGTATGGCCCGAGGCGGGCGGCTGAGCGTAGAAGGAGTACCGAGTCGCTAGTTTTTATTTAAAAAATATGCTTTTTGCCGTTCAGCTGTTACTTACCTAGAATAGAAAATTGGAAGTTTAGACCTCCTTGAATGTGGATCTTATTTAGAATATAAATATTCTTTAAAGTTTGTTCAAATTTACTTGCAGTGCGCATAATGTATTCGTATGTGTCTCATAAGAAAATATTTTATGGTTAACGTTTTTTTTTTCTTAATAGTATCAGGTGTAGAAGATAATGAAGAATGATAATTGTACTACATGCATGTAGTCGAAACGTTATAAATCCGATTTAAAGTCTAATTATCATTTTTTATTATCCCTCAGTAACACTAAATATTTTTAAAATATGTATCATATACATATATAGGGTCATTCACGCTATACGGCACGAAATATTGTAGCCAAAACACGTGACGTTCAAAAAGTTTTAATTTTGGGATATATGGAGTGTATGATGATTACCTTTAAAATTAATTTTATGTTGCACACATTAAAGATGTTACACGTTTCAAGCATTCAACAATCGTAAAGTAAAAATTTAGTAAAATTAGCAAAAGGGTTTTATTATATACAGTGTGTTAAAAAAAGGTTGTCTGATATTTTACCCAATTGTAGTACTGGTGGAAATAAACAAAAAAGTCTTAGTCAACATGGATCCGCAATTCAACTGTTTTCGACATATAGTCGATTGCATATTGTTTTAGTAGGATAAAAATTTTCAAAGAAATTCTGATCGTAATGTAAATTAAACAAATGTTTATTTAAAGTAAAACTAAAGAAATTGTTCTACATGTCCACCGTTCATTTCTAAGCACGCTTCACACCTTCTTATGAAAGGTCGACGCAATCTTTCGAAAATTCCTGGAGTCCTCCGAATTTCCTCGCAACAATTTACGATTCGTTGCCTGAGTTCTTCCAAATTGTTTACAGATCGTGCGTACACTAATTGTTTTAGATGCCCCCAAACATAGAAGTCTAGAGGTGTCAGGTCAGGGGACCTAGGAGGCCATGCAGTTGGTCCACCCCGTCCTATCCATCTCTCGTTGTAATCTTGATTTAAGAAATTTCTAACTACGATGGAAAAATGCGCAGGAGCTCCATCGTGCATAAACCGCATATTTAATCTGTTAAAAAGTGGCACGTCTTCCAACAAAACGGGTAATTCATTTCTTAAAAAATCCAAGTATACTTGTCCCGTTAAACGATTAGGGGGAAATACTGGACCAATTAAACAGTCTCCAAAAATAGCAAGCCAAACATTTAGCGAAAAACGGTTTTGGTGATGCAGTTCAACAACAGCATGGGGATTTTCATCTGCCCAGACGTGATTGTTATGAAAATTGAATATTCCGTCTCTTGTAAACCCAGCCTCGTCACTAAATAAAATCTGAGTCGCAAAATTAGGAGTTTCCGCCAGCTTTCGTAAAACCCAATGACAAAAAACCCTACGTGCATCATAATCGAGAGGAGCAAGAACTTGCACGCGTTGAATGTGGTAGGGATAGAGCTGCTGTTCCCGCAGAATTCTCCAAATGAGAGGATGACTGACGTTCAGTTCTGCGGCAAGTCTTCGGGTGCTAATATTTGGGTTGTCTTCTACCCGTCTCAAAATATCTAATTCTACTGCGGGAGAAGAAACTGATCTAGGTCTACCAGAACCACCATTAATTTTGAATGAACCAGTTTCGGACAGCCGGATATGAAGTCTTGAGAAAAATCTTATCACTCGGTAACAACCGATTTGGAAATTTTTCGGCATACATACGCCGTGCTTCAGTGGCATTACCATTCGCACGACCGTACATAAAATGCATATCGGCCATTTCTGCATTTGTGTACTTATGCATAATTTGAGAACAAAAAAAAATTGACGCAAATGATAAATAATCTGATGACAGATGTCTGACAGAACTAATTTTAAGTCACAATCAGTTGTTTGACAAAGGGAACTATTCTCAAAACCGAAAAATGTTTTTTTTTTATTTTAAAATATGCTATCGACTATATGTCAAAAACAGTTGAATTGCGGACCCATGTTGACTAAGACTTTTTTGTTTATTTCCACCAGTACTATAATTGGGTAAAATATCCGACAACCTTTTTTTAACAGGCTGTATAGTCTGTTTGATTTCAGCTGTCACCTCAAATATCTCGGCTATTGTTAGAGATAGAGATGTATATACATAAAAGTGTTTATAATAACTAAATCTACCAAGTTTAACCAAAACTACAAACATCATCAAAACAGTTTCGCATGTCGATTCTCACATTTACCTGCAACAACTATACGAAACACCGACCAATAGGGTTTCCCGTGCGTGGGCTGCAACTTTTTACTTGCAACCACGGCACGTATTAATTACGATGAACAACCACCTTCGTGCAACCGCTTTCCGCTTCCAAGATTTTTTTATATACGAAAATAGAGACCCATGCAGCTAAACGCGGCGATTAACTTCGCGAACTCTTCAATGGAAGGGTCGGCCGACATCTTCTGGTATACCAGTATTATCGTCGCATGACGACCGGTGATTACAAGTGGTGAGTCGTGAGGGACCAGCCCCTTTACGCCACTGAGTCAGGAGCCGACCGTAGTAGCACGTTTTAAAGATATCGGAGCAAAATTACCGGACCAAATGGTTCGAAAGTCGGGAGATTGTTCTTGTAAGTATTATGAACTTTTGCAATGTGATTATGTATGCAGGTTTCACTCATCTGTTTTATATTCTCATTCATAAATAATGCATAATAAATGCATAAATGCATAAATATACTCCGTGACATCAGAAGGAATAATTTCTTAAACTTGATATTTTGGCAACGTGGTTACGCCAAGAATGAAACGATGACATTTTGTTATCATGTAATTAAAAGAAAAATTAATAATGTGTTTGCGACCCCGTAGCTGAGTACACTCCTGTACACATCTAGGCATCGACAGAATGATGAGATGGTCGATGTCTGCTTATGGTACCTCGTTCCAAGCAAGTTGAACTTTGTGAATTAACTGTACGAGAGTCTGTGGAGGATTGCGCAAAGTGAACAGTCTCCTCCCCATCATACATATGTTCTATGGGATTTAAATCCGGTGAACCGGGTGGACACGGCAAAACATTAACGCCTCCTTCTTGGAGAAAGTCATAGTTCGTCGAGCAATACGGGGGCGTGCATTGTCCTGCTGAAAAAGGACGTGTGGACAGCAGTAAGGTAGTTTGTAGGACATCATCAACATAATAAAGACAAGTGGTGATCGGCTATCATGGGCAATAGCCCGCCAAACCATTACATCAACAGTCTTGCATCCATGCCTCTCAACAGCAAACTTAATATCGCGTCGCACTCCACGGCGCACAGTGGTGCGTTTGGCACCACTGGTAGTGCCAAACGCTTAAAAAGGTTGTGCTCCTTGAATGTTGTTGCAGGTATTAATAAGGTTTTTTTTTAATACTGAAAAACTAATACTAAATTCATCCTTTATAAGTTATATAAATAGATGTAATATTAACTTTATTTAAAGCACCTATTAATTATTAATCCAACATAGTAGAAAGTGTAAACACGGGCGTCTGATATACTGGATGATATTTCTGAAAGTTTCTAAGTAAATTGACTCTGCCCAGAAGCTCCATCAAATCTCCATTTGGTATGCAGCGCAAGGTTATTGGTTTCGGTATCCATCACGCCCGGGCAACTTTAAAAAATCCTATTTGTTGTGTAATTTAGTGATTTCTGAAGAGAAACACTAGCCGAATGTTCAGTTACCATTTTTCATGTTATGACCGATGTCTTTGGCCGCCTTTCTTAAAACTTCATATTGATATTTTTAAAAACTTGTAGCTTGTACTATTAAAGTTAGTGCGGAATCGGGACTCAATAACGGTGCTGAGCACAATAGGGGGAATCTGACTGCGAAGAAGCGGCATCTATCAAACATTGAGAAAATTTTTCTCGATGAAGCCGAACTTTGTACCTTTTAATACGGTCACAGAGACGGATATCCTAACTTGAGAGGAGCCTTGGATAATATCATGGGGGTTTTCATACGCCCAGTGATGAATGTTGTAATAATTTAAGAATAATAAAATAATTTTCTCTGTACATACTACGTGCACTTAGAACCGCAATTTTTTGTATCTACGCATTCCTCATGTATATCTTTCACCCGTTTTTTTTTTATTTCGTACTATACAATAATAACCCTATATATGCAGATTGGTATATCGTATCTATCTGTTCTTTTCTTTTTTTTTATTATAAACACTATTGTTTCGAATTATAAACCATTTTTTTCTCTTCTGAATACAAACACCTTCTAATTGACGCGGCTCTTATCTCCTTGTGTAATCCACCAGGTTCGTCCAGCATGGCCTATGGGTTGGGTCCCGATTCCCTATTAGATAAACGCTCTTGGAAATGAAAAATCGACTGTGTTGGCGTCAACCGTGTTCGGTACTATCTAGGCGTATTTCGTTTGTTTGAGATAACACTTAATGTATTACCTACTGCAGAGAAATAATTGTGGTACAAAGATGAAAATAAGATAGCGTTGTGCGTCTATGTATACTAACACTAACATGACTTATACAAGCAAAAGGATTTGGCTGCGTTAATAGTAGAGTATCCTGCAATAACAATTCAATTTGACCGATTAGGAGAGAAACTCTACCATGATATATGCTAGAACCATGTTTGAATTAAGTACAGTAGTACCCCGTTATCCGCTGACTCCGTATCCGCGGTTTCAGTCATCCGCGATTTACCTATGATGAGAAGAAAATGCGTTATATCAATAAATACAGAAAGAAATAAAGACATTCGTGCCTTATTAAAAGTTATAGGAGCATTTGTCGATATATCGTCGTATATATGAGTCATCCCCTGAATTCGGCGCTCTCTTATGATAAGTTAAACAAGGTGGGACGTGCTTAAGGTGCCACTCGCTTTTACTTGTACATATAAACGCTCCTGTTAACTATGAGTTTAGTACTATTCGAATTGTCGGACAAGACAGTGCTAGCAATAGTTTTTAAATAAAGCAAGTAAATTTGAAAATCATTTAAAAACGGCTTCTAAACCAAAAAGAAAACGTGAAATGCTCACTATTAGTGAAAAAATAAAAATCATTAATATGATTGAAAAAGAAACAAAAATCTATTGCAACTGTTGCTAAAATATACAATAAAAACGAATCTTCGATACGGGAAGTGTTAAAAGACAAAGATAAGATTCGAGCTAGTTTCTCTAGTGCACCCCAAACTGCAAAAGTTGCAACCACAATACGTAATAAAGTGTTACTTAAGGTAGAAAATGCCTTAAATTTATGGGTGGAAGATATGACAAGAAAACATATTCCTATCGATGGCAAAGTGCTACAACAAAAGGCGTTGGTTTTATATGAAGATATGCAGACCCAAGATTATACTGAAGAGGAAGGAAAATCGTTCACAGCAAGTAGGGGGTGGCTGCATAGATTTAAAACTCGGTTTAATCTAAAAAATATAAAAATGAAAGGGGAATCTGCGTCGGCTAATCATGTAGCTGCTGCCCTGTTTCCAGAAAAATTTAAACAAATTACTGCACAAAAGAATTATCATCCTAAGCAAGTTTTTAACTGCGATGAGACAGGTCTTATGTGGAAAAAAAATGCCTCAACGGACTTATATCCATAAGACTGCAAAGAGTGCACCAGGCTTTAAAGCAATTAAGGATAGACTTACCTTGATATTTTGTACAAATGCAGCTGGTCATATGATTAAACCTGGACTTGTTTACCGATCACAGAATCCACGTGCTCTTAAATACAAAGATAAAGCTTGCCTGCCTGTGTTTTGGCAATCAAATTGAAAGGCGTGGGTTATAGCTGTTCTATTTACACAATGGTTTCATCAATGCTTTATTGCGGAAGTGGAAAGATATTTGGAAAAGGAAGAATTACCATTTATAGTGCTGCTGATACTAGACAATGCTCCTGGGCATCCTGTGTCACTAGGCACAGAAAATAAAAATGTTGAAGTGGCTTTTTTACCACCTAACACGACCTCATTGCTTCAGCCCCTTGATCAAGGTGTCATTAGATGCTTTAAAGCCATATATATTCGATAGGTTTTCGAAATGCTGTATATAATGGCTAACGAATGCTCTGATATCGGGCTCATGGAATGCTGGAAGTCATTTACAATTGCTGACGCAATTCTATTTATCAAAGGAGCGATGGAGAAATTAAAGTCAGAAACGATAATAGCATGTTGGAAAAATCTGTGGAATGACATCGTTCTTAGTTCTGAAGACACACATGATATTAATTCACATCTAACAACGATATTTAATATAGCGCAGAAAATAGATGGAGAAGGATTTAACGATATAACCAAAGAGGAACTCAGTGATTACATAAACGAAGAGGATCAAGTATTCACCAACGAGGAATTGGTAGACCTTGTGAAATCTTCTCCAGAAGCGAGTGACGATGAGGATGAGGGTCAACAAGAACCGCCAGCATGGACGCTTGAAAAAGTTTCAGCGATATTTCGAACTGCTCAAAAATTAAAAGAACAGAAGTAGAATATGATCCAATAATGGAACGCAGTATAAAAATTACTCGCACTATAACAGACAAAAACGACAACTACCAATGACAATGTTCTTTGAAAAAGTCGACAAAACTATCAATAATGCACAGCCATCAACATTGTTTGCTTTGGATCTAAGTAAACAATCGACTGCTAACTTGGACTTGGAGGAAGATGAATGAATATGTAGCTCACGATGATAAAGTTTTTCTTGTTGTATATTTTCTTGTTGTGTATGTAAATATGTACTATATGTAGATATGTATGAACTTATATATTTATTAAACTTAAATTCTATTTGTGTCACAGCACAAGAATATTTATTTATTTATTGTTTATTTATTTTAAATAAATATCATATAACTTATTTTTTCTTGTTTCATTGTTTTAACTTTGCGTCATATTTCATATTGTATTCGGAAATAAAGCGTTCGCTACTATCCGCGGTTTTCAGTATCCGCGGAAGAGCACAGAACCAAACCCCCGCGGATATGGGGGTACTACTGTATAAGAAAAAAAAGTAGCTGATAGTTGGCTAAAGTGGATGGAATAATATCAGAGTAGAAATTACGGAAGCATATTATGTACTGTAACAGCTTGGCATATTCACAAGAAGAATAGCGTAACAACCATTAGTGCTGGGAATGGATGTCATATGTCGAAAAAGTCAAATATATGTGTAAGAATACTGGATGGAAAGGACAACCAAGTGGTCTTTCATCATCATGATTATCACGTACCTATTGACGGTTAGTTGAAGTATGGAAGGGACCCATAATCGGAAATATTTTAAAAAATACATGCCAATATACCTTTAATTAAGTTCAACCCAACATCTGCTTTCTTCGATCATATTTTCCAACCATACGATATGCACAATAAACACTCCCTTGCAGCGCACATACATACATAAGTATAATATTGAATATTACAACTTAAAACGGCGCAAACATTCATAAGCTCATATGAGTACCATTTACGCATAAATACATATGTATCCACGTAAGCGAATAGTGCATACATAAAGTGGAGTGTTCATCGGCGAATAACAGCTGAACAACTTAGAGCATGCTGTTCCAATTAAATAAAATCTATGGCCCTCGTAATTTCTTGTTACTACATTCTGTGGATATCTTCTTTTTGCCGTGTCTCGCTCTGGAGTTTAATAAGCGAAATGATCATATATACACACATCTACGTCGTATATTAGGTGGGTACCTATACGTAGTATATATGGACGTTCTTTATAAGTATGTGTATACAAGTACTACATCATTCGACATTCTATAATAATACAATTAAATTTGTAATTGGAAAATACTAACCGGAGCCCCGTATGATTGCCCATGAGATCGCAATCGCACTGCTAACGGTTCATATAGGGTTTGTATAAAGTTGCGGAACAGCTACTTCCATTATTTTGCTAGATATTAGCTTGGAATTTACCTCGTGAACAAATATTTTTACCTTATAATACATCTTTACACTACTTCTTAAGAAAAAAATGGATGACAGTGACATACTCAGATTTCATACCGTAGAGATGATAGAGTGCTGATATTGAACTCAAAACTGCCATCAATTAAAATGCGCCATATTGGAACACAAACGTCATCAATGACGTCGGTACCATGGCGGATATTCAAATAAATAAAGTTAAGGATACCAATAAATTTTAATAGCACTTGCAATTTATAATGATAATTAGTAGCATATGTTAGATTTTATCCTATGTATCTTATATAGCATTGTTTTTATTTATTAAAGTTGTGGATAACTTAGAACTATAGACAGTTTCTAAACTTATGATGAACGCGTAACATATACTTCATTCGTTCTCAGGTTTAATAAGAGAGAAAAGAAAAAATTTCTTTCAACGCCATATAAAAATAAGTAGGAAAAATCTAATACAAGTTTCTGAGATCTTCACGACTTGTCATAACAATCCGACATTGTATGTTGTCTTTAGGAGTACATAATATACTGCAGTAGTTGTTGTATAATTAACTGATGATTAAATAATATTAGTTTACTAAATTCCTTCCTTATTGATTTTCCTTGTATTTTTCTGTAAACTTCTACGCTAAATTATAAAATCTAATTTTGCTATAAGACGATATCATGATTTTACTTAGAATTGAAACATGAGTTTCTTCCAGAGGTGACAAATCAACAAATGATAGGATAAACTAGAAAAAATGTTTTGGGGAACATGACTTGATAGTAAATAAACAAAAATCGTTAAGAAGTTTTCTTCTTGTGGAATCTTGTTTCTTGTCAAAACCATTACTTGCCGAATTTGTTTTTCGGTGAACTGGCAAATATATCGTACCTCCTTTTATGGGTAGATTAATTTACCTAAGAAATAGTGAAGAAAATTTAAAGAAATATATATGTTAAACATCATTTATTTGCCTCTACCCTTTGTTTTCAGGAATATCAAGTGATTCTAAATAAAAAATATACTTTTTTAGATTTTCTTTGTCCGAATTCAATGTTGGAATAACTCCCTCTTCAAGTCGCATAATCTGTCGCGTTCTATCAAAATCCTTTTCAAAGAAATGTAGTGAACAAATATATGCACACTCACTTTTGCAGGGATTTATGGTACCCCCTGTAACAATAATCCACACAACAATGTTTGGGCATTCTACAAAAAATTATTTCACATCGAAGCACTAAGTATTATCATAATGTCAGATAATTTTTAAACTATGTCATTATTCTGCAGCTTACATATGAAAAGTTAGTTCTTTGTCATCTTTGTAACTATTACTTTTGCAGGATTTTACACGACACGATGGCATCACTTTTCTTTAGGAAAAAACTGCCTGGATTAATTGTCATATAAGCCCAATTGTTAATGCTATAATTTGCATACTTACACTACAGCCTTACACGTAAAACAAAAATATCGGGTGAATAATATATAATATTCGAAACAGTCCGTGAAAAAATAAAGCAAAGAAAGTAAATAAAACAATCAAATTGTAAGGTTAGGTAACATCAGTAACACTTGTCAACTTGCAAAAAACTTAACGTGACTTAAAGCAAATACTTCCTAAAGAAAACTAACGTAAGCATGACGCTATATGAAACATGACGTATATAATGACGCCTGTGTTCCAAGATGTCCTTTAATCTTTTGATGGTGCGCCGTAGCGATGCGCATACGATTCATTGGCAGTCGATCATGTCGATGTTTCATACTAATACTTTTTTATTGCATTGCCTAATCGGGTACAATATGTCAAATTATTCTTATATCTACTGTTAGAATTAAACTACCAAATTCTATTCTGTCAAGAAACAGCATATACTGCAACAGTTATTCACACAATCATAATTTGCATCTTTTTTACCTAACAATAAACCATTTTAACATACATTTTAACCCAGCTGAACTCAACAGATAAACAACTAAAACTTCCCACAGACCCTGTATCTATCTTTCTGTATACATATATCTAAATTCTACACACTCGCTCATATAGATTTGCTGCGTATATGCGACTTCCAAACAATTTACGGCTTAGATAATTATCTAACGTGATATCTTCGACTGCGCACAGATGCACAAGAGGCAATCATTCCTTTCCTATATGTGTTTTATGTCATTTATCATCATCGCGTTTGTCGATTTTTAATTGATTATTTTCGTGAAAAATTACGTCATTAGCGTTCTCGAGATTATTAAAAAGGGGTCCACCGCTGGTTTTATATTGCGATTCGGACGGCGCGGCGATAGACGGTTAGGCAACATCCTGTTTAATGGGAACTATTTACCTATCATTAAGGTTATGTTGTAGGAAGGTAGATGCGCAGCTGCGCCAGTCGTTTGCGTATTAAAACTTACTATGCGGTAATGAGTTCGGACAATAAAATCGATTAGGTGGATAAGTGTAGATGAAATACTCTAAAATATTTTTCTTTTTGCTTTGAATAGTGAAATATTTTAGCCCAAACTAAGCGACTTTGGACTAAGGCAAGTTCGGCTTATTTTGGTCTAAGGAATATGTGGTAGGCGTGTGTAAAGACCTTTTACAGATACTTGTATATTATTATTATTATAGAAATGTAACTTTTTACCCAACAACAGTAAAATAAACATTTTCCTCGCTCACAGTATGTTAAAAAAAGGCGAATTGTATTCCAAATATGATTATACAGAGGTTCCTAAACCCATCTTAACCGTTTCTCACATTTGTAGAGAGATTCTAATTTTATTGTATACACTAATCGTTACGTGGAAGGATTCAACAGGTTTACTCCTCATAACGTGCTCGCAGGATTCCTTGTAAGAATATAATAGATACAGGTTTAGGTGGCTACAATAAAATGCAAGCGGTCGGAAGTGTTTACGCATACAAAATTGTTATTTGAAAAGTGTGTGGGATGTCGCCTGAATATCGCGTCCCATTTCGCGTGCTCCTAATTGAAAAAATCAATATGATTTTACGTGCGTTTCACGCGGGGTATATTTTTAATACTTCGTCTCGAATTCGTGAGGCGGAAGAATCGTCGATACGCAGATAGGGAATTCGCTGCATCCAGTGATGCTTTAACTGTTCGTCGATAAAACATTTCTTTTCTTTCGAACGTAAGTTTAATGTGTACACTATGAAAATGGCGAGGAATTTTTAGTGCTGGATCTCTGCGAAGAGTTTCCACAACGGCTGGGAAAGAAAAAAAAGAGACAAATATCGTAATAGTTTCCGCAAAAGGTCTCTGCGTACCATCCTGGTACGGTTCTGATTTCTAATTAGAGGTATTCTCTTCCTAATTCAAACGATACTGACTAATTAAGTGTATCGTCTCGGATGCGGATAGCATCCTGAATAAGGACTGATTATTTCTCGAACTCCGAATGCCCGTTAACGTTGAGCATCGGCGCGCTTTCGGTACTTAGCTAAGAATAAAATAGTGTTGTTCAGCGTAGAAACGATGTTCCCAGATGCTTAGGTATCGCTCCCGATTTCAATCTGTGATCATATTATTGCCATTGCCTTCTTCATTACTTTAGAATTTCTTTATGCCATTTGAAGAGACGGATAACAAACAAGATTTGCGGTAGTCTCTTATATGTTGTATGAATATAAGAGTAACAATTTTTTGCTTATTAAATAGTACATATAGGTACTTATATGTTGGGAATCATTGTAATAATATAAAAATACTATTTTTCGCCTCAACATTTCCTTATTTAATATACATATGCCTAATTTTGTTAGGAGCTAAGTATATTTTAGGAATGATGAAACAATTTATATATAAAATTAGCATTTTTATTTTATGTATATTATGTTCAATGAAACCCACAGAATCCCTGAAATCAAAATTGTGTTATATAAGCGTATTTTTATCTACTGAATATTGTAAATTAATGTAAAGTTCCGACTAATAACTTACTTGTTCGCATAGATTTAATTAATGCTGTTATTACGGTTTTGATGTTCGCGTCTTTCGAAAAATGTTCGACTTTGGAAATTTTAATTCTGTCGTATCCTAGGAAACGATATCTATTTGAGGGTTACCGGGTTAGTTTCGTCTTGGAAACAGGAGTTTGTTGAAGACTTTTCCGATTTTCCTGATAGTATAGTAGCTTTTCGAAATATGTATCTAGAAATTATTTTATTTATCAGTGTGAAATTCTAAAAGTACTGTAAATTATTTAACTTTGGATGAGAGTACTACGTGTTTTGTGCAAAGACGATGTGTATCCTGTTATTTGGTGATTTGAAGTGGCCTTTAATCTAATTCTGCAGTTCTGAAGATCAACATTCGAGGTAATTTTGGCTGTAATTTTGGCGCCTTGGTACACTTCATGGGAGCTGAAATGATTTATTGAACATGGAGTTTATATATTGAACTCATAATCTTTGTATTACGTACAAGAGAATTCAAAGTTAGATTTTTGTTGATGTATTAAATTGTAAAACCTAGTGATTTTGAATATATCAAGTTGGTCATGATGTTTTATGTGTCCATTGAGTTGGCGTTTTGATTATTCGGAAGAAATGTTGATGGGAATTCAGAGAGAAATTTGAATTTTATGTTTTTCAATCGACAAATATAAGTTCTTAGTCTGAATTGAGATAATAGAAATCTTTATAATAGCGTTTTTTTATTTAGTAAATGATTCTACTTACCTGAGAGTATCTATAGAAGATTTATTTCTTTTTTTTTTTGGAAATTAACTTAAATAAATTAATTTCACTTGTAACTAGTCTTTTATTTAATATAACGTATAAAAAAACATCACTAATTAATAAATATATAATTACAATAAAGATACTTAAATGTCAGATACTATATTGGGTGTTATAAGGAGTATTAGCCAGAGCGATATATACACCTTTCACGTCCCGAGGGTTACTGAATAATATAGTTAAGGGTGGACGTGAAACCGTTAGAGTGGGGCAGAATTACCAATCATTCCCCTGGTGTTTAGTAGACTTTAAAAGATTTATCTACAAATTTCGTAGCAATATAGACACGGAGTGTGCCACTTAGAACTTCCAGTTCAAATATCTCGGAATCTGCGTACCACCTCTTGATATTTCGCAATTTTTTTGTGGTAAGCGAGGTAACTCCTACTTGTTTTTGTCACATTCACTTATTATTTTTAATCTTGTTTTTCTCCACTTTTCCTTGCTTCTGTTTTCAGTTTTAGACACTTATTTTGTACGGTATAGTTTACAACTTTGGATAGTTGTTACATTAACAATTTTTTTGGTGGATTTCCTGAAACAACAAAATTTGTTAATTTGAACAAAATTTTTATTACAGTGTAGATTATTTATCGAGAACTAATCATTAATCTAGGAAGGTTTCTCACTTATAAATCTGCTAAAACTTAACGTAGGAAATTATAAATGTCCACATAAACATACCGATTTACAATCCTTTTTTACGGCTGGTTTATCAGCGACAAGCCATAAACAATAAAACTTTTCTTCCCAATGGAATATCAGTGATGTCTCTATTAGGCATCTATCGTCGTTAAATGTGCAATAAAAACCGAAAGGTAACATTGAAAGGTGTCCTTTCCTGTAGTTATCCGTTCTTGTAATCATAAGTATTTTGTGTGCGTAGGTACAATATAAAAAAAAAACAATTAGAGTTTGATAAAACCATTAGTAACAATTCAAAACGATTTCGAATATAGGTTTTTTTATTGACTATAGATTATTTACACTAAAGTTATAGCTGCTTACATACTAAAACCTGATTCAAGATTTATAATATTGTTATTTTATTGGTATGTGTAAATAAAGTTCATAACAGGGTAAATAAAAAAGACCTTTCTTATCTTTCGCCCTAAGTTACATTAAATACCTGTATCATAAACAATATGAATGAATATATATAATTGAAAAAAACACATATTTTTCCTGAAAAAAACTGATTATCTTAGGTATATCAACTTTATATATAATCTATTAATTCGTAGGGGAAACTATACTTAAGCATAATAAAATAAATATTGAAATTTACACGTCAAATAATGTTTCAAATACTAGACATTAAATTTGAGAATCCAACTTTATTTGGACGATAATAACGTATTGTTACTTAAATTTAACAAAGAATCCAAAAGTACAATAATATACAGGGAGTTCAATTTAAAATAATAAAGCTAGTATCTACTTCCGATACAGCCAGAAGTCCGCCATTACTGAAACTAATTTTAGCATGTGTAGAATATGATTCGAGGCAACATTTATTTAAAACATTTTTTCAAAAAGACAATAATAAATTGGCTAGGAACCGTTGCATCTTAGGTTGGACACCTGGTATAATAAATCAAATACAAGGTGGGACGCTTCTAATTAGCGCTTACGATGTCCAGGGACGTTTAGCTATTTAACGAGTACCTTCAAACTCTGTGACAGCAATCATCACTGCGAGATCTTTTGAAGAGAATGAAATAGACGAAGGTACATAACTACACATATACAATATGTTAAATAAAGGGTTCTCCAATAAGAGGTGTTATTTTGAATAGCCCGCTATTTCGGTAGATGTCACTTTTGAAGCTGTCATTTTTTGACATTTGACAAGTAGAAACTACGCCATTAATAAAAATGGAACGATACACGCTTCAACAACGCATTGAAATTATTAAAATTCACTATACAAATGGTGAAAATTTGGCAGAGACGGTTCGTAAAACTCGAACATTTTTGGGTCGTCGTGAAGCACCTTGTCGGACCGCAATACAGAAATTGGTGGAAAAATTCGAGCTGTCGGGACAACTTAGTGATGTGAAGAATAAAACCCCTGCACGTCGCTCAAGAACAGCCGAGAATATTGCTGCTGTAGCCGAAACTGTTGAAGAAAACCCAGGTTTGTCCATTCCTCGTCGTTCTTTGGAATTACGCATTCCACAAACGTCATTACACCGTATTTTGCAAAAAGATTTGGGTCTTAAGGCTTATAAAGTTCAGTTAACACAAGAACTCAAGCCGGCCGATCATCAACAACGTCGTGTCTTTGCTGATTGGGTCGTTGAAATGCATGAAAATGATCCGGAATTCCGTCGAAAAATCATCTTTAGTGATGAGGCCCATTCCCACCTCGGTAGCTTCGTCAACAAGCAAAATTGTCGCATCTGGGGCTCGGAAAACCTGAGAGTTATTGTTGAAAAACCTCTCTATCCTCAACGTGTGACTGTTTGGTGCGGTTTATGGTCCGGCGGAGTCATTGGACCTTACTTTTTCGAAAATGAGGCTGGAGCAACAGTTACGGTGACTGGATTGCGCTATCGAGAGATGATTAATGATTTTTTATGGCCGGAATTGGATGGTATTGATCTGGACAACGTTTACTTTCAACAAGACGGCGCTACGTGCCACACAAGCAACGAAACCATTGATCTTTTACGGGAAAAGTTTCCGGACCGTGTTATCTCTCGAAGAGGTGATCACAATTGGCCACCGAGATCTTGTGATTTAACACCTTGCGACTTCTTCCTTTGGGGCCACGTGAAAGAGAAGGTCTACGCCAACAGCCCAGCGTCGATTCAAGACCTCAAAGATGGAATTCGTGAGGCTATCGAGAACATAGGGCAGCCACTTTGCGATTTGGTTATGGAAAATTTCATGAAAAGGATATGGTCCTGTAGGCGTGGTCGTGGTGGTCATTTGTCTGATGTTATTTTCCACTATTAACGGCATACGTTCCTCTTTATAATGAAATAAACATCCAAACATTTATATTAAAAAACGGCATTTTTCTTTGAATATCAAAATAACACCTCTTATTGGAAAACCCTTTACAAAAAAACCTTTTTAACATTTCAGTAACAGTAACTGCCATTTGGGAGTCAAAACCTAAACCCACTAAAAATAATGTATGAGGTACTGAAGAATTACTTGTCTCTGGAGTGACATTGCGGATATGTATAAGAACCGTAAACATACCTAAGATTTACAGCAACAATTTTTCAAATAAAAAAGAAAAATTACTTATCATCGGAGTCACTGCGCCTTCTTTCTTTCCCTCCCTTTGCCATCTTCCCTAAAATATATACATATCAACTTTGTTCTTTGTGAATTTTGCTCTTGAAGCAACTTATTTTGTTCTTGCTTTTTCAACTTCGTCTGATTGTTGATCCTCAGTTTCATCAGACTCTGGTGTATTAATTATTTCCACAAGTTAAAGTCACTTTGTCTTCAGAACCTAAAATGTCATACAGTTCGCCATCGAACTTCTTTTTTTTTTATCAGCTGCTATCTGATTCATATGATGTCCCCATATGATATATCCCTGTTTAGATTTGCAAACTTTTGCCTACACCTTTCTCTATAAACTCGATACCCCGTTTGCTGTCATTTATTTCCAAAGGGATGGAGAAACGAAGGCGCACTGACTCCGATAATGAGTAATTTCTTTTTTTTTTTCGTTTTGATTTAAAAAAATTGTTGCTGAACAGTGAGTTTTTAAGTAGATATTTAATTTTTGTTATTTTGGAATCATAAAATATATATATTATAAATTCAAGACTGAGATATCTTTTCTTCAAATCATCTTCCAAAAGCAATGAAAACCATGGCACTATAAAAAAAAAATGCTTCGGGTTCGGCAAAATTTCAGTGGGGTTGGTACAATACGTCAAATAGATGTAAGTGTTTAGAAGTGTCAAGGTGTATTCCACAACCCGAAGCTTCGCCCAACAATAAACAAACCATAATGTCATACTGTCATACTCCAAACCTAACCATCGTCCCGTGGTAAGCTCGGGGAATAACGCTTCAAGATTTTAGAATTAAAGATTGACATTAGTGTATATGGAACTTAGTTACAGCCATTTTATGCATCTATATTTTTACAAAGGAAAACATTTTTAGAAATTCTTTTATATCAGATGTCAGCCATCATTGGATTTGGACTTCTTATGCCCAAAACGGCAAAGTTTCATCAGTTCATATTTTCCAGAAATATAATACGACCTTTAAAACTCCATTTAAAAGCTTCACATTTTCAATGACGGGTATCAGTCAAACCTGGAGATTCGGATAACGGCCAAAAATTTTCGCAAATCGAACCACACACTTCTTCCATTGCATAAGATCATTAGCGCAATACTGGCATTCAGCTCTCGACTCGCAATACAGCGGTCATTTAAGTTAAGTATTTAGCGCAAAATATTTCGAAATACGAATATCGGGCGACATGTGGATATTCTGTCTTATCGGCACGCACACTCGCACGGGTTGGAGGAGCGTTGGTGTGGACAGAGCTCACATATACAGAAAAGAATGTTCGGGCAACACAACAATAATCTTTAATTATGTAGATGCTATCATATATCACATCAGTCGACTAATTGAATCGTATATAAGAGGTGTATATCTGTCTAATATCCACGCTGATATCGGTACGGCCGTTCCATTTAGGTATTTTTCAGAAAGCCCGCCTTATCGTAGAGGAATTTTGCCAGACAAGGCCGAATATCTCGCATACACAGACAAACAGATACATTATCCGCGTTTATGTATGCAATCGTTCAACGCCTAATTTATATTGTGTTGGCTTTGTGAGATATACATGCATATATACCTACATGTATTCATAACACATTTCTTATACTATACATAAGAATGTGGACTCCTTTGCAATAGTTCTAGCTTACGTAATTCGTCCTAGAAGAGATACACACCGGCTTGAGCCGTAGAAATACCAATGCCGGCCGACATAATCGCTATTAACTCGCTATTGTGTTATATACACACATTATGCATTTATAAGAAAGGAATAACTGGTCTGTGGAGGAAAAAAGAAATTCTATCGGAACAATTAACCAACAAAGATACAATCTAGATTTGTTATATAAACATTTGTGTATGCTTATTAAAGAGTAGCTATCTGTTGAAATACGGTGGCATTCTTTGGCGATTGGACATAATTGAGGTGTCGAAAATTAGATTATAACGAAAGTTTGACGTGGCATTCGTCATGGTTTTTTTGAAAGCCAAATTCAATTCATTGATTGGCGTTTCTTTACAGTAAATTACTGCTCATACGTTTACTAAATATAGTCTATGAAATATATCTACAAGTAAACTGTGTATGTACATGGATGTAATAGTCTAATCACTATTTCATTCCGTATGTTTCATTCGGTTCCTCATGCAAATTTTATTATTCTTGAATTTTAGTGAAATACTTACCAAGGTGTTCTAATTTCTAATATATCTACTCCTTTCGTAAAATCTTCGTAGAAACTTTGTTTCTTATTGTTAGCATTACTAGAGGATTAATATCTGTTAAGAGAAATTTTTGTTAAGAAAAAACGTTTGCTGCATCGAACAGTTCCGAAAATATATGCACATATGGACTAATGTCCAGGCTTAATAGCCTAAGAGTAAAATTCCCCTCAGGCAATTTTGACAAAAGGGTAGCATAAGCAAGTAGACGCTTGTACCAAATGGAGCAAGCTCTCTTGCAAAAGCATCGGAAAAGATGGTCTTATTACTTCAGTGAGTATATCCTAGATGTCTTTTTAGTAATTTTAGCACATTTTATTTATTTTTCAGATGCCAAATGAATATATTAGAAAGGTCGTAGCTGCCCAACTGCAATGAAGAATGTTTTCAGTCGGCTATGACTACTGTAAAAAATGAAAACAACTTATAAAGCTGCTATCATTTACGCGACACCCAGAAAGACCCTAGAGAGAAGATTGAAGACAAATAATAACAGAAAAGCACCTATAGAACCATCTTCTGTGTTCGCAATAGAAAACAAAAAAAAAGCAATTGTCTCTCACATTAACTCAACGCAGGGTTGTGGATTCTCTTCATTCAATTCATTGCATTCGCAGTTTGCGGAGAAATATTAAACATTGCGCACAGATTTAAAGAAACTACTGAAAAAGCTGAATATGAATTGGTACAACTGTTTGTGAAAAGAAATCTGGATGTTACTTTAGGAAAGTCAGAGGGAGTCTCTTTTGCTAGAAGTCAGACAATTAACAAGCTTACTTGAAACTTTTAGGAAAAGTTTTAGGTGATAATGAATTGCTTAATAGACAGGGTCGTGTCTTTAATATAAATGAAACAGGGGTGCAGTTAAACAATAGCCCAGAACTCGTATTAGCTGCAAAGGATTCAAAAGAGTTTTATGACTACCTCCATCGAAAAAGGCGAAACAACTACAGCACTCGTGTGTTGCAATGCCGATGGAACGTTTTTACCACCAGCTTGTACCATGAAAAAAAAAACAAGAATCAAGAGTTTGAAAATGGTTTGCCACCTGGTTCTCGAGTTTTCATGTCTGAAAAATCTACTTACATAACGTCATCAATATTTTTAAAATAGATGAAAATATATTTCGTACTTTCTACTTCAGAAAGCCAACTGAAAAAGTGCCGTCGACACTTAACGGCCATTCCACGCATTGTAAATATTTGTTAAAATGCTAGATAATGCAAATGAAAATGACATCGTTCTTTTATCAATGCCACGTCGCATTTCTCATTACCTGCAACCGTTGGACAGAACTGTTTTTAAGTCGCTCAAAAGTCATTACCATGAAGCATGCAGACTTTGGATCAGACAACATCCAGGTCGTCGTATTTCTCGCTTGCAGTTTGGTGTACTACTAAGTCAAGTTTGGGGGTCGTTCCATTGAATCAAAGAGCAATACCAGAATATGTCTTTTGTGACAAAACAATTGATTCCATTCAACAGCAATCGACACCAGCTACGGCAAATCCAGACAACACATCTTCTTCATCTTTTTTGCAAAAAACAAACTGAATCAAGAAGCTATCAGAATCAGGCTGCAGTTCGGAATACATCAAAAGCTCCACAAGCAATTAGTAACAGCGACGAAATGACGCCTTCAAAAATATTAAAAAGCTGGCCGAGGGGCGTAAACGGGCAAAACAAATTGGTACACCTTTAATTTCCGAAGAAAATGTAGAAAAACGAAGGAATAAGGTAATCAAAGGACAGAGAAGCCAAATGAAAAACCAAATTAAATATTGATAAAACAATGGCAAATGGTTGCTAATAATGTAAAAAAATGTGGCCAAAAGTCTTTCTTTTTTATTTAGGATATTAGAGAATGTTATGTTGTTCAAAGGTTTAGGTTCTGTTAATTTTTCATACCCTAATAAATAAAAATTGCTTTTCGATCGCGTCTTTTATTCCAATAATTACATTTACCATTATATGGAGTTTCTTGGAAACTATAGCCATCTACCCCGGACATACCTTAGGTTATAATTTAAATAAATAGTTATTTTCTCGTCTTACAAAAAATTGTGTATTTATGTTGAAATTTTTCCTGCATAATGTCGGTCCTCCTAAATAAAACTTCTTTACTATATTAGCACGAAATTTCTTTTTTATGAGCCCTTGAAATGGGCACGCTTTGTGCTCACAAAGTTTGAAGAAAATAATACCGAATATGTGTACCTAGCTTAAAAAATTGTATTCATGCTTTTTTGTATGTGAAGGCCCAGTGGCGTACCGACATATGAACGGGCCCTGGTTCCAGTTGTGGTGCGGGCCCTAACCCAACTCCCTTCCCCACAAATAAAAAAAAAATACTTATATAATTTTTTTTTAATAATTATTGAATACATAAAAAACATTAAAAACAAACAATATAGAGGGATTATACAGCTGAAAAACAAAGAAAAAAATTATAATATAAATACATTGATTTACTCTATTTTTTGTTTTTTTTTTTTTATTTATTTTTGCATTAAATTTTTTTCTTGCTTTTGATGTGGTAAAAGATGTTATCAGACTGGATACATTCAAATTTTTTGCTACCACATTTTCAATAGAAATGATTGCCAGATTAGATAGCCGGTCTTGACTCATTGTATTTCATAAGTAATTTTTTATTAATTTTAATTTTGAAAACGTTCGCTCTGCTGTTGCTACCGTTACAGCAACAGTAAGAAATATCGTACAGGCTGTTACAATTTCAGAAAAGCTACTACTTGATGAACAATTATCAATTAATATAAATTTTAATAGATCCTTTACCGAATTAATTTGGGTTAGTTCCTCGCGGAAGCATTGTCGAAAAGATAAAATTTGAGCAGAAATTGCTTCTGTAATGTCATTTTTGTATAATGTGTGTAATTTTTGTGCCATTTTAAATAAATCATCGTCTGTACTGTTAATTAATATATCTTTATTTAATATTTTGAATGTTTGATTTATGTGAAAGAGACCTTTAGATCGATTTTCTAATTGCAAAATTAAAATATCCAGTGTTTTCAAAAAAACAGTTATTCTGAAATTTTCTTCATTAGTTTCAACGCAATAATGATTTTTAGTTTCGTCGAAAAATAATTTTGGGCGAGACCTCCGTTTTTCTGAAAACACTGGACTTATTCCCCATTTTATCGCTAACTGCCCCGCTTCACTTTTAACGCAATGAAACTGCTCCCGCAGTTCCTTCATATTTCGTAAGGCATTCTCGAATAATTTTGCAGCTTCACTAATACTTTGCGATTTTTTTTGAAGCAGTTTCGACAGAAGATCCGTGGATTGCAAAATCTTTGTTTCAAACACCACTAAAAAAACAGTTTCAAATTTTTCTAAAAATTTTTAAGTGATTTAGCTTCAACAATTTCATTTTTTATTTTACTTGTTAAAATAATTTTTGAAAGTGTTTTCAATATGTTTACAAAAATTAAATCGTAGTGCATGTAAGGTATCGTGCCTAGAGGACCATCTTGTAGGCACTAATCTCTTTAATTTTATTGTATCGCTGTCTTTGGCAGTTGGGTAAGAGTGATATCTCTGATGCAAGACGTGTACATAAATAAAATTGTTTTTAGATTGTACACGAAATTTTTAATGTGTAAACTGTGTATGGTTTATAATTTGTATAATAGTTTATTGATAAGATTAGTGGCCACCGAAAAAGACCTATGGGGTCGAAATATAAGCGTATAAAGTAACTTTGGGATTTATTTTCTGATTACTCAACGTTGGAGAAAAAATGCACCAATTTAGTAAAATATAAACATACATTATGTACAAAACTGTTTGGCGCATTGATTCTTGTAAAAGAACGAGAGGTAAACCACGGGCCTCGAGGGGCCCAACGTTATGTGCAAAGCAATTTAGCATTTCGGACCTTGTAAAAAAAGCGCGGAGAGGACCGGGCCCTGGTTCCGCGGAACCATGTTCGGTACGCCACTGTAAAGGCCGATTTAAGACATAGTTTTCCCGCAGATTCCTTCTTTGTGAATACATCAATGCAAAAATATACTTTTTTTTGTTTACAATTCATTATTTGCTTACGACAAACACATATAAAACCATTTATCAACCGCGTATAATATGCGCAGTAGAGCAGTGGTCAGACTGTGTGCAATTTATCCCGCACGAAGTCGTATTCCCCTATTTAATTCTTCATTTATTCTTATTTCTCGTTCTCTTCTTTTGCCTCTTCTGCTTCAATACCTGTAACACGTAGCGGTAGCGCTCCTTTGTCAAGCTGAATGCAGCGACTCGGAGCCTACTAGCGGAACGGATATTTATTGCGTTTCCGGCTACACGAGGAGAGCCTTCTAATATAATTAAAAGACGTCCACGAGGTAATTCAGTTCGCACGAATGAAATATCGTTCGAATATTCACAATGACACAACCTATAGTGGAAGAGTTCTTGTAGCGGCGAGTTCTCGCGACTTGATATTCATTCTGATCGTAGATTTCAGAAGCACACTACATATATTATATGATGCGCTCTATTGTTAGTGCGGTAAATTGTATTGGCTATAATTTAGCAGAAACATTTAAAATTCTTGAGGTCGAAATTAATTATGTAGGAAGAACTTTTTAAGAGACAGAAGATATTCGACAACTTCGCCCTACATTAACTTATTTATTCGGTATTTTACATTTTCTCGACGAAAAACCGAATGAATTAAGGAAAGATATAATAGTTAAACATGCACCTACATCCGTGCTTATAAAAAAATATATTTACAGTAGTGTTTTCTCTCATACTTTGACCGGGTAAAATATTAATTAATATAGTTCCGTACGTAGCTAATTCTATCGGTGAAATTACTTTTTTTATTAGTTCAGCGTTTTCTACTTTAATACCATGACCGGTATCATTTATATGTTGTGCCGCACCAGATGTTTGAAGCCTACTGTAGCTATAATGTACCAGCACATTCTGGGTACAGTGGATTATAATATATTATTATAATATATTATTTTTATAATATATTATATAAAACAGCGAAGAGGAAGTATCGACCGTACAACGTTAGGGAATAAGGGCTATTCGGTTTAGCGACTGTTGTAAATAAGAAACTCAATATTTCGTTATTATTCAATAACTTCATCAGACGATGTTACAACCAACAAAAGTTAAAAATAAGTAACAGTTTGTTACTTAACAAAAAACAAAGGTCACTTACAATTTAGGTTTCTGAAGTAGCCAAGTAACATCAAAAAGTATTACAAATCGAAATTACTACCTGCGTTTTAGAAATTTTAATGTTTGACTACAATGCTACAAAATTATTTATCGTCTGTGGCTATACACTTAGAAAATAAAATTAAAACTCAACTGAAAAATAAAAAGTGGCTACCTGTGGACAAAACAACAAATTGCAAAAAAAAAATTTGTGCTTAATATCATGACTAATGTATGTCTGCAAGAAATAAGAACTGTTTTTTTGTTAATACCGTTTTTTTTTATTATTACAGTGCTTTGCACTTCGCACGTGGTCCTGACAATGTGTTTTCGACCAACCCATTACAAATATATCCCAAACTAAACACTTAATTTTTGCGCCATCGTAAGCTAACTCTGGGAAATCCTTCTGATTATGGTCTTCCTCTCAATCAAAGTATATGCGACATTATATTTATGACATACAACGTAGATACAGCACTTCGAACATACTCGGAAATTTCGAACAACTGGCAGCCGGAATACTCCTTCCGTATCTCCGCCTGCGAAGCGCACGGTAAGTTGCCCGCTTTACTAATTATTTAATTTCTTAATAAATTGCTGAGATTTTTCCTAGAAATACATTAAAATTCACATTGGGTGTACAATACTTTTTCAGAGAGACTAACGTTAAACGTTATCTACAAATTCTTTTTTGCAGTATACCCAATTACTTTAATCTAAAGCGATGTAGATGGATTCAAGATAAGCATTTAGCAAAAACCCGCCTATCCACCGCACTTTAGTAATAAACGAAAAGAAAAACACTGCATCGCTATTTTCTTACGTCCAGTAGCAATCGCAAAGAAATTAAATATTAATGACACAAACTATACTACATAATACAAGCCTCCGTAGCGCTACACGACTCGGACGGATAATCTTTTAGAATATCCTGGCAAGATAAAGAATACGCCTGTATGTTGCTACAGCCAGCGATCGAAGTATTCTTTGGGATAATTTAGAAGAGAACATATACGCTCAACCGGGTTTCAATTACGCAAGATACAACCCGTTAAATGTTTTATTTAACGAGTCACTCGCAGTTACCATGTTTTTCTCTATTTTAATTGCTTATGCGTACCTACCCGTTGCGGCCCGTTCGTATCGCTCGTCTGTTTTGTAAATTTCAACGCATAATAATAAACTTTTATACAGGGCGGTCATCGTAAGTTAAAGAACTTCAGATGAGACATTATAGGTTCATAGAAGAATCACAAACAAACTAGTTAGACGCGATTCGATTGGCTAAAAAAAATCTGAAACAGTTTTCTTCTATGCTCAGGCATTATAGTTTCGAATTTGTTTATCATACATACATTGAAATATTACTTCAATAGTCCAAAGCTTTTGTGATTTGACTGACAGGAGGAACCACTGTTCTGGTTTATGCATATCCGATTAGATATTATTATAAACAAGAAGGTAAATTTATCAAATAAGACAACACAATCTTCTGTTTTGGTAAAAAGCTAACGTAGAAGTGCTATAGTACAAAGTTCAACATAGACGACCGGCAACACTCAGAGAAATCCTTGTAACAAAAACTTACATGGCGCAGTACTAACGATTTTGTAGACATAAGTAATACAAACAAGTGGGCTCTAACGTACACGTTTATCATTTAATACTAGCCGTTGTAGGAAAAGTTCACAGCTGTTTGTATGATCAATTTTGTTTGAAATAGTAACACAATTTTGTTAAAATTTGTATATATTTGGAAGTAGCAAAAATTCATACTCTATTCTAGAAAAACTTAGCACACATTCTGTAATTATTTCACAATGTCAGTATATATTTTTACTAGTACCTTACTGTGATATCTACCATTGCACAACAATGTACCAATAAAGCCACAATCATCATATAATAAAAACGACTATATGTTTAAAACCCATCCTATTTCGTACTCAGGCAATTACAATTCGTAATAAAAATAATCTTCTATGCGCCTAATATACTTACATATTAGAATGTCTGGTGAATAAATATCTGATACATTCTTTATTTTAATAAGTTCGACATTTTCTACAGTGTACGTTGAAATTAATAATTTAAATCAGGTTTTTTTTTATGTTTATATTTGGAGAGATTGTAATTGTTTTTCATTTGGCTATATATTCACATACAAAATTTTCTATCATTGTTCGACATGGAATTGGTGAAAACAGATATAACTGGGATAGTGCTGTTTTGCGCATTCCCAATTACATTTACATAACGCGCCAATTTGCATTGACATGCTCATCGACGATTGGCGTTGTCGATCACGCGACACTGAAATGCACATGTGTAGTTCACTGCAATTGTCCTACCTTTTGGTTTTACCTGTGTTAGGTGCGGTTGTGAAGAATAGTGCTCTCTTAATGTTTTAATATACGTACTAGTTTCAGTTAATAAACCGTCTTACCTAGTGATGTAATAGTACTAATAATCAATTGTCAATGGAAAGAAATGTGAAAATTACCGAAAGTAGAATACAATTGTCGATTGCAGCTTCGCAGAGAGTACGCCCGCGATGCGGTAGCGTAGTAGTGTAGTAAAATTATAATAAATAAATTAGAAAGTACTATAGAAGACTGCTGTTTTGTTTTAAATATTTGTGTTATGTTAAAGTCTGTTATTTGTGAATTTGCTTAGTTTAAGAATATATGTTTCTAGTTTCTTAACATAGTGTATCTTTACTACATTCTTTAATCCTTTTAACAATGAAATGAAACTTTAACGATAAATTATAGAATTAATGATAAAAATATTAGAAGTGCTACAGGCGACTGAAACATTTTAAAACCGCAAGGTAGACATTTTACATACTACATTAGATAAAATTCACAATAAGAATTAGTACAAATTATTGCAAATATATAGTAATTTGCATAAGTATATACTACATATATTAATACACAAGCTGAAACTTATCCACACAACAATGTAGTATTAAGTTATAAATATATTTTGTGGATGCTTCAATAAAGGTAAGTAAAATTTATTATAAAATTATAATAATTTAAAATAACGAGTGGAATAAATATTACTACAACAGGTGTTAATTTATGCTCACCAGTATATAGAAAAGTCACACAAAATTGTATACAATTTTACTACAATAAATACTACATAATACAATATATAAATATCTTACAACGTTGTTGAAAGAAAACTAACTGTTCATTCTTGTTTTTCATACAAATTGTAAGAATTAATACTACAAACTTAGTGCTACAATTTGATGGTAAACATTGCTGCAAATTGTACTTGTCCCTATATATACTACAATGTGTAATATAGATGCTTACAATTGTAGTAAAATATCCTACATTTTTCTCACTGTGTTTACGGCAACCCTTCTGTTCCTCATCCAGCAATCGATTATTCCCCACATGATGAAACATTTTCTGAGATGACATGGCAGTATTTAAACGAATTTGCAGCTTTAATAACAACAAAGTTAACAATAGCACTTTAAGAGCTTCGAATAGGCTTGACGAAAATCGAAAAAACATATTTATATTCGGCGTTTAAAACGGTTCAGTAATATTTGCTCTACCCTACAGTGAAGAGTACATGCGTGCATGCAGCGTAGGTTCCTAATTGAATACACAGACGCATCGTACGTCAACAAATGACTGGGCAAACTGTAAATAAATATCGCTGAAATATAGGTCTCAGGGCGGGCAAATGCGCGACTCCGCGGCATATTTTATTTACGAACCGTCCTCGAGCAGGTAAATTATTTTCATCCGTCGCACGGTAGTCGGTAAACATGCGCAGATAACATCTCCGGGAAAGATTTAGGGCACTAAAAAGTGCTCCACAGCAATTATAAAAGCGCTGCGTTCTCCTCTCACTATAAGTGTACGCGTATTTCGTACGTACCCATTACACGTGTTGCTAGCGGACGAGCGGACATTATTTGCATACACGCACGGGAATCTGTTGTAACGTCGATCGCGAAGATGCGTGATTTCTGCTGCCCGTTGAATGCGGAGGGTTCTTTATGGGACGGCCAGCACAGTTTATAAGTCAAAACGGCAACGCGCTACATGAATTTATTGTTAATTATGGGAGGTATAAACTACCGATTACTGGCTGCAATTAATTTAAAAATAAAATAAAAGAACTAACAAGCAAAATGACAGAACTGATCACCTCCGATTTTGATGAAATATCGCAGGCATGTAGAGTAGTGAAAAATAATAAACACGTACTTTTTGTTTAGCTGTTTATATATGTGCTTACCGGGGAGTCACAGACCCTTAAAGTTAAGATAAAGTTAAAGATACGATGGGTTTACTTGCAAGTAGATCTAGACACAGCAGGTGGATATAGTTCTTACGTTAAGGAAGTTTGATTTTAGGAACTGTGCGCCTTTACTACCGAAATATTTCTCTGTTTGAAGAGAGCTGTGCCCGATAAGGTGAAGAAGTGAATATCCTTTAGCATTACCGAGCAGAATCGCTATGGTTTTGTCAGATATTTCACTTCAATTTCACTAAATCGTTAAATACTTATTGTTTTTTGTAGATACATTCAATATACTGTTGTTTCGCTCAAGGAAGATTAGTCTTTACGTTGTAGATTGGAGCTGCATAGTGATATGGTCCATATGCAGAAGAGAAATTCTAATTTCACAACAGAGCTACTCAAATTATGAGATAGCAGATATGATTTAACATCATCGGACCGAATGGTAAACATTGGTCGTGTATTTCACTCGGATTTCATTGTATTGATGAATATTTTACAGATTTTTGTAGATAAGCTTCTGATGTCATGGAGGTCTCTTTGATTGATATCATTTGTGAATTTAAATAGTGCGTAAATAAATTTAAATTATATTTACACTTTTTTTAAAGTGAGAACGCGGTTGAAAAACAAAAAAGGAAAATTAAAAAAGAAAAAAAAATTGAGGAAATTGCAAAAATTAAGAAATTATTTTTTTTTTAATAGCGTCGAGCCTTTTTTTAGGTGATACGCGTTTGAAAAACTAGAAAAAAAAAATGAAAAACGAAAAATTGAGAAAAATTAAAAAAATAAGAATTTTTTTTAGGGCGGCTCGTAGGGAGTGTAACGACAGCGAGACGCGCAGCGTCTAATCTTTAAAGTGAGAGGCGTTTGAAAGAAAAAGAAAATTAAGAAAAATTCAAAAATTAAGAAGATTCTATTCAACGAGACGCGTTTTCACTACAGCGAGACGCTGACCCTTTTTTAATGTGAAAGGCGTTTAAAAAAAAAGAAAATTAAATAAAATGAAAAAATTAAGAAAAATGAAAAAATTAAGAAAAATTAAAAAATTAAATATATTTCCAGCAAGGAGTTTTCCAAAGACAAACTGTTTAAAAAAAAAGGAAAATTGAGCAAAATTAAAAAAATACTATTTTATTCAACGAGACTTGTAGCGTCGAGTTTTCACTACAGCAAGACGCGGACCGTCGAGTCTTTCCTAATGTGAGAGGCGTTTGAAAAAAAAATCTGTGTTTGAGACATTCAAATTGTGTTACCGTACCTCGCTAGCTCAATTGATAGAGCACCATCCGACAAATGGGAGATGTCGGGTTCAAATCCCACACGAGGTAAAATTTTATTACTACCTATATATTACTTTTTCTCAATTCGTGCCTCTCACTTGTAAAAAACTCGACGCTTCGCGTCTCGCAGTCGTTCATTTGATGACCGGTCATGGTTAACCATTTTAATTTTGGGGTGCCTGAGTTGGGACACCCGGTTGTATTGTCAATTTTTGTAAACATCTGATGAGAAAATAATTGGCCAAATTGGACTACCGACTTTTAAGGGTTCATTTTCTAAAACCTTTTGTCAGCCGGAATGACACATACCTAACCTTATAAGATCTCTTTTCTTGTAAGTTTAAGGTGACAGATCTATTTAACCTTTCAGATTGTCTTCTAGGAAGATTTTATAGAATTGAACGTGACGCAATCCAAATATCTCTCATTGCACATCATATCTATGCTATTCCCTTTAACTTTACCAACGTAACACATACAATATCAACTGTTCGACTATACTAGTGGATGCAAAAGTGCGTCTCCATTCAAATCCCATGCATTAAATAAACATATTTGCCGCGCAAATATTTGCCGAAGAAGTGCAATGCGACAAGGCTCCCACTCAAAATCAATCCGCTATTTCCTCTCCATTCACCGGATCCCCCAGCTCGATGTAATCGCCTCTATCGCTGATAACTCCTATAATCACAGTATTTGCGTCGTGTAGTTGTTCAGTATTTAACCGGGGACACCTGTTGATCGGAATCCGTGGGAAACGGGCACGATTAGACCGAAATGAACGCGGCGTTTCATCGCCACGCAGATATCTGAACGTTTCTATCGATTCCAGTCGAGATAGAGAGCGCTGACAATATTTGCTGAAGTTCCTCTGCGATGTTTGCTGAGATCAGCGATGTCTAGATATGTATTCGGTGTAGTTCCGGGGATAGGATTAGGCGACATATTTACATTAGTGGAAACTAGATCGAGATTTTGAAAATTCCATATTCTTTGGTGTGTAAATATGATACATATTTATATGCATAAGTAAGTTTACACCCGCAGTTGTCCCACAATAAGCTTTATGATGTTATGTGTGATCCTCGGAAACAAGATAATCCAATTAAGAGGAAAAATGAACCACACCACACCAAGTTGTTGATTTCCTTGCTTATTGCACAGTAAGAACAATTTCGTTGTTAAGTGAATATTTGTTAGAGCTACAAACTCTTATGTTAAAGTAACATACAATAATGATGTTGATTTAACAAACTGTAGCGTAAACGGGGTTTCTTATGTGGAATTTTGTTAACATACGAAATACCCAAGTCAAGTTGAACGTCCTTGTTAATGCAACAAATAGCATTATTAGCTTATATTTTATAATTTGTTTACCAGCTTTGATATGAACATGCCCATAACAAAACATGTACGTTCTTAATGAGCCAACAGTATAATTTACTTGTTTCGTATCCATTGATGTCGGAACTTGCAAATTGTAACACCTTGACTCTTCTAAGCACTGACATTTATTGATGTATTGTACCATCTCCACTGAAATTTTTGTCGAACCCGAAGGAGTTCCAACTTCGGCTAGGGATCATTTTTTAGTAGGTAGCTATAGCATAGCAAATAAGTGCTAAGTGTGTAAAATTTTTGTTATGGAACATTGCAGAGATCTCCAAAACCGCAAATAGCTAATAATAAACCATATACACAAACTAACGATGCTAAATAGGTTAGATTTGACAACTGTCAGGTGCTGTCATGTAAACCGGAAACAGTGCACTAGTAGGGCTATCTCCATCCGCCACATTCATGAAATTAATACTTGTGGAGCTTCTCCTATAAGACTAGTGGAAACTTTGCTCCTTTTTTTCAGTAGCAATACTTGAGGGAAATACACAATTCAATAGATTGTCTCTACTTGTATGATACGTCAATGACGCAGGTTAAAACACAAAATAGACAGATTACTACGAAGCTTGTAGACAATATTTTAAATTATTATTATATTTTATAAAGTAATAACTGTTTAATTTTACTGAATACCATACGGAGTCATCTGTAATACTCTCCACAAATTCAGAAATAAACCAGATTCAGGCTGTAAAATTCTATCCCACTCAAACGGTTTCATCCCCTCTCTTCACGAATGGGAACACCAGTTGAAAAACTGCAGCCTAAATTATTCAGTAACCCTTAGAGTATGGGGGAAAGATGTGACCAGCACTGCTTATAATTCCCAATATTCCATCTGCCATTAATGTATCTTTAATGTGATTGTTTAGTTATCATTTAGTGATGTTTTTCCATGCGTTATATTAAATAAAAACGGTTTTACAATTTATTTGCGTTAGTGTCAAAGCCTTCTACAGATACTCTCAAGTAAGTAGGTTCATTTACTATATAAAAATCACTATTATACAGATTCCTATTATCTCGATTCAGGCTAAGAACTTAAGTCTGTTAAATCTGATTTTATAAACATAAGTAACATTCAAATTTCCCACCATATGAACTTTCACAAGTCAATGCACCAACGCAATGAACATAAAATGGCTGACAAGAATACGTATATGAATATACCTCATATATACAAATTACTAAATTTCGCAATGTAAAATGTCAATTTCTGTACGTACTTTCGAAATTAAAAGTTCAAAAGGATGATAAAATCGCTTGCCGCTGCTACAAACAACTCTTCCAATATAAATTCCGTGTTATAGAAATCATTTCAGCTTCCATGAAGCGTACCAAAACGCCAGTTGAAAACAGAATGCTGCTCTTCAAAACTCCAAGATTAAATCGGGGATTTCTCCAAACTACCAAATAACTGCATACATATCATTTTTGTACATACAGCAACTGTAATATTGCACCTAGTCCGTATTTATATAAACTTCAATTAACAATCATTTTGTATGTACCATATAAAAGCGCTTTCAAAACTTCAAAAGAAACACCACGGAGAGAAAAACAAAACCTCTTACTTAGCGCATAAATCAGGTTTAACTGTAGAAGAAGATCGTAAATTGCTGCGCCACTGCAGCAAGGTGCATGCGACAACAGTGAATGGTTAAAAAATTGCGTAAGCCGTCCCATAAATCATAAATGCGTAGATCGTTGCTGAAGTATATCGTCGGCACTCTATTTTTTCATTCCTTCCTTGTGCGTTCTATAGAATCTAACTCTAACTAATAAGCGGACGAGGTTCAAAACGTTGGAGCAAATGTTGTCAAATTACCCGGCATTGTTAATTTATAAAATGTCGGATTTAAAACCGAATCTGAACGAATAGAAGTTTTAATTATGATCGGATGGGATGCATTGAAATACAAATAAGAATGTGAAACAAAAAGACTAAAAAAACAGATATCTTTACAGTTTTGTTATTCCACAATGCGGCATTCGGTGTCGCCTTATTGCCTTATTCGACGCGGCAACTGTACTATATAGCACCCGAGTGTGTGATATAGGTAACTAACAAATAGTCTTTTCTAGTACTATGCACTCAGGTATGTCGGCGAGGCATTTTAAGCGCGACAACGCACGCATTCCGCGGTTCGATTTCTTTCAATCGATTAGCGGGCAGCATTCAAGAAATTAGCTTTCTTACGGTGTTTACGTGCTGTAAGCGGAAATCAATGGTATGTAGCGTCTAGTATACTTACGAGTTTCTAAAATACCGTTCGGGAGTAAAAGAAATAAAATACGAAAGGTTGTATGTATGTAAGATAAGGGTGATGATACACTGCGATCTAAAAGATCTATTGTGTCCCCTATTCTCGCTGTATTTACAGCTGGCCATCCAGTCTGATGCCTTATAAAAAGTGCAGAATGTCAGAAGACCCCAGACTAGGCAAGTCCCCCTTTCCAATTTTACATGCTTCCAGGTGCCCAGAGCCGTTGAGTTGCACAGTGCACCGCAATTTGAGAGTAGGTTGTTTCATCCTGTTCCCCACAAAATCTACATTCGGCTTTCTCTGCTATTCCAAGCGTACGCATATGTCCTTTCACTTAGCTTGATGCATGCTACAGATCTATAGATCTCTTCTGGTTATAGGTCTCCAGAAGAATCCTAGTTTGCCTCAATCCCTGAGAGATTCTTTCAATATTCTCTCAATTTTCTCTGATCTACTTCCCTTTTAAATTTCTCCAATATTGTATTGCTATTCATCCTGCAAGAGGGTTTAGGCCCTACAAATGATATTCCAGCCTCTTTATCTTAGCGAAATTAGCTGTTATTTCGTTTCCTTCCATTCCTCTGTGTCCGAGAACCCACAGAAGGGTCACCTTGTTCCTTTCGCCTAACTCATTTAATTTTCTTAGACATTTCCAAATTATCTTGGAGCTGACTATATTTGAGGTCAGCAGGGCGCTGAGCAGCTGTCAGGGTGATGGCTGCTGGACTATCAGACAGTATGATAATCTCTTGATTTTGATAGTTTCTGTGAATACTGAACTGGACAGCGTGCCCGTCTAGAAGGTACTAAGTTGAAAATATTTGGTTCTGTCGTTTTAGAGCTATCCGTATATCACTTGAAGGCATTAGTGTTCAGTTTCAAGCTGGTGTCTTTATCCCATTCGCTTTTGTTACTAATCTTTGTGGTAAATTCAGGTCATTTTAAATCAACAACTTGTAAAAAATGATAAGAAGCTATACCCTACGATTTTAAAGTTTCAATTCGTGTAGACATCAAGGCCGCAGGGATACGCGAGAAGTTTTTATGCAATCGTGTTGAAGAACCTAGCATTTCTTACCAGAATATAAGGTTTGACTTTCTTGATTTTCTCCCATATATTTTTTTCATTAATAGTTTTTTTTTTTAGACGTGAAACACTAATTAAAAAAAAATGCACACAACAAATGTTGATCAGCGTTCAATTTGCTATTGCAAAAAAAATTTTGCTGAGCAAAATTGCTACTTTTGATCCTATGTCCACTATTTTTAAAAATTGGACCACTGTGCGGCGGTAACAATTCTACCCCTGTCAAAGTCGCCAACAGAGCTACTTTTGCGAGATAAAAACTCTAGTGAAAAAATAAATTTATCTTACCGTTTTCAAAACATTTTAAAAAAATTGAATTTTCTTGAATTTCTATTATGCGTTATAACTGTCTTATTATTTAAAATTTCAAAAAATTCTTTGGACATTTCCCATATAGCTTTGTACTTGAGATCTAGAAACAAAATCTATTTCTTAATAATTCTGCGAAATTTTGAGTTATGACTTCATACCATTTTTTCTTAAATAAAAACTATAGCCTATGTTCTGATTATATATAATATTTTCCGGGCTTTACGAAAACATATAACACATATGTTTATTTTAAATATTAAACAAGATATTGCGTTTTTAAATTTCTAGTAGTTTTCTAGTGTGCCATGGATACGACAGATCTATGGAAAGGTCAGCAGAGTGCCATGGCAGACAAACAAAGTAATTGATATAGTTGATGAAAGTTTTGATTGGTTGGAATTGGTATTAATAATTAAATGTTCTGTCCAATCATTTATTTTTAAAAAATCCTGTGTCTACCGGTTTCGGCTAAATGCCATCTTCTGGACACACAGTACGTCTAAAAGGAACTAGTTGCTACGTCAAATAAATTTGTATAGGTATACATTAATATTAAGAATTTTCAAATTACGTCATTTGTCATTGTACAATGTCATTGTACAATACCGAATAATAAATTCACCTAGTCCATTTGCGAACACATCACGATAACCTTTAAATTTTAAATAATTTTAACCTATTTTGTAGTGTTTTGTAATTTTCTTGTGCGTCCTCTATATTTTATAGTAATTTGAAAATTCTTAATATTAATGTATACCTATACAAATTTATTTGACGTAGCAACTAGTTCCTTTTAGACGTACTGTGTGTCCAGAAGATGGCATTTAGCCGAAACCGGTAGACACAGGATTTTTTAAAAATAAATGATTGGACAGAACATTTAATTATTAAAGTAATTTCGTATCTCTGTTGCAGTATATTTGCAACATAGAAATAATTGCTGTGCATATGCTATCAAGTATTAAGTACTTTACTTCAACAAAAAGTTGAAGAGCAAAAACATAACTAACTGGCATCGATCCCCCCTATTAATTGTTACGATGTGCTCTTTCCTATCCTTATTTTCCACATCGCTTAACTGAGATTGCACCCTTTCATCCATAGCTTATACAATCGTGGCACTCGTAAGTGTATCATAATGATATACTGACATGACATCTGAATATAGCCCATAATTGTTAGTAATAACACCATAACAAAGCTAAGGTGTGAAATTTCAGCTCAATTTCCCATGATAATATGCATAAATATTAAGTAGGCAATGACATAATTGATGGTGCGAATGAAATTTTTAGATTCTTTAATTATGAACCATATAATGTTAATTCTTGGTTCGGAATGAATTGATTTGTTTTTCTATATAAATGAACAGAACAATTCAACCATTGGACTGTCACACTACGGGAAACTTCTCTAAAATCGTTGGAAAGACAATTTCCCCCATAATATCAATCCTTTACTATTTTATCAAACATACAATATACAATCGTACTGCTGATATCTCTGAAACGGCAGGTTCTAAAACACGAAATAATACTTCCAATTCTGCATATATGTATAAACCATAGTATTCACATATCGTAGATTCAACGACCCGCGTCAAAAACACTTATGTTCCACTGCTAACAATTCAATTTCTCATATAACTTCGCACGTTCAACACGTTTATAGCATCGCAATATCTGTGCATCTCAGAATAGGAAAATTATTACGCTTTGATAGAATAGATACGATACAGTACAGAAGTATTTAATATCGTAAATAAATAGCTAGACTAGTGTGCGAAAGTTTGTACAGTGCTCTTCCATGCCAATGTCTCCCTCTTGTTACCATGTATGTTCAAGCCCACATAGCATACTATATAAAAAAGGGTTTTTAAAGCTGTGATGTCAGAAAAATTTCGACATGTTCTTATTAAAAATCCAAGATTTCGGCAAGAAGTATAACATATGGTTTCTATATGCTCAGCAAACTGGAGGCTATTCCAGGGCATTCCTAGGTCTCTGATCTTAATATGCCTTACGATATCGTTTTGGTTCAAGCTGTAGGAATAAATAAGAGGAGACTTACACCTAGTTTAGCTCATTACAGCGCATTTATTGATAATAAGCCTAATTTTGTTTACTGTACACCAGTTCTTGATTACTTCTAGATTTCTTTGGAGTACATTGCAGTCGGAAGCCGAGGTAATTTCATTAAATATTTTCAAATCATCCGCATAAACTAGGACTTTGCATATAATAGATGTTAACAGATCATTAATGCAATTGTAATTCATTTCTGACATTAGGAGGGACCTTAGAAAAGAAGAGCACTGTACATACGATGTATACATGAAATATCCAGCGACAACTTACACATACTAGGAACATTGGTCGATGGTACCCCAGTGGGTGTGTGGACATCGTACGGGGCCCATGCACATTTGTTAGGAGCGCCGACTACATTTATTTTACCACGGTGAAAGTGACAATTCCATTGCGGTTAGACGAACGCCACGGGTAGCGTAGAAAATCCGTGATATTTACTACTCACGAATGAATCGAAATTTGGAAAGTTTTAATCAATTTTACATCAATTGCATTTAGATTTAGATTCATATATAATGAGACCTGTCGAATGCAGTTATGTGGAAATTACATTGTAACAAATGAACGAATTTACAATGTGGGGATACCTCAATGAATTACAGGAATTGTACTGGACATATATCTAATTATTCTGGGTCTAGTAATCGAATTATCAATAATAGGACGTACTAGAATTGGATCTGATACATTCTTATTGAATTGATTTATGTAGCATTTATAGTACAGCAAAATTGTGTTCTGAGGTCACTAATAGAATAATAAATATCTCCAAGATTTGGCAAAATAATTGCATTTCATTAACAAGGTAGCGATCTACTTTATTGATGCATTTTGGTATCTAAAGAAAATTCCATATAAACATAAACGAAGTTCCACTACTTGAACTACAATTGAAACCCGCGACAAAAGGTTTGTTAAATTAACAATTCTAAAGACCACGGTGTGCAGATGTTTTACCTTGCGAAACACATTTAGAAACCTATTTAGGTAACTCGAAAAATAAACAAAAGAAAACAAAATTAGATGTGGGGACTGCAATAAAGTTTATATTGGACAAACAAAGTGTACAATTAGAACCGGATTTGAGCAGCACATTATCGCTATGTGAAGCTTGAATCATCCTGTGCTGCACAACATATAAATGATACCGGTCATAAAATTAATAACATTGGGAGCTTTGAATTATTAAAAATTGTAACATCTTCTAGGGAATTAGACGCTAATGAAACCATGTATATAAAAAAGACTGCACGATTTATTTTTACTCTTTGTTCTTATGCTAGTTTCCATTACAATTTCGGTTAACGAATTTGTTTTATTTTTAGTAGTCGTATTGAAGATTAAAACAGCGTAATTTTTTATACATTACATTTTTTTTTAGTTTCAGTAAAATTAAGTAAGCTAACAGTATGATTAGATCAGCAAAATATCAAACAACATCATTGAGGCATCGCGAAACACAAAAGATTATAATACTAGTATCACGATTCTTGGGGTATTTACCTATTTTCTTTAATACGAATACCTTTCTCAGAAAATGAGCCATCAAGCGCTCATCGCAATCACTTTGGCTCCGCCGTAATAAAATTTAATTAAGAAATCATTTTTTGTATATGCACGGCTTTGGTCTGATTTTTAATTAATTCAGGTTAATAAATGATTATGAAATGTGTCAGCAATTCCTTAGGCGGTCTTTTACCGATTTTATATACATCGTTAAAAAGGAGAGGCGGTTCCCGTGCCGGCCGGATTTTAATTGGATTTGACGTACACTGAGAGAAATGTTTGGAAAATTTATCTATATACTAGATGTGATAATCATCTGCGAAGGTCCTTGATTTGTTATATCAACAATTTCTTCTTTGTTATTGTCTATCATACGAATGTAATTGAACTACATATTCATTGGAAACGGTTTTGTATCGTGCTTCTAAAACAATATATTTTTTGCGAATGAAAAATAAAACAATCACATTGTAAACAACAGGATAACTTTAACAAGTCCAATTTTTCGGTCTGGTACTATTAATAGAGCAAGAAAAAAATATTTTAAAACAAAATAATTAATCAAATTATCTTATCAATAAAATGTTCGAACAAAGCGTATTCGTTTTTTGGATAAATCAAGAGAAACTATAAAAGATAATCAGATAAATATAAACAAATTCCTTTTCTAAAACATTTATCTGAAAAAATAAATCAAATTTTCAAAAACTAAAACAGTACCTAAATCAGAATAATAGCAAAATCTACACTAAATATTTTTCCATACAGTCTCTGGTGTTCCCACCAGCATGATCGCATCGATAGATTGGTAGGGACGCCATAGACTATATGACGGGACATTCCGAGTAATAAAATTTCCTGAGGCGAATGATTCAACGGGATTGAAATCTCAAGTCGTAATATGATATAACCGTTTAGCCATCAACAAATTCCACATTAACAAGTCCATATTTAAAACCATCGCCATGAGACAGAACTTCACTGGCAACATCGTTTACACTTGCAACTTTCAAAGAGAAAAAGTGTCAAGCTCATGTTTTTATTAACGAGAATGTTGCATTGTTTTTATCACCCACTCTATATATTTTTTTTTGAGGTGACACACTGAAGCACCCCTATAACCAGCTAAACAACAACCTGGGACCGTTTATCATATTACTTCAAGTTGTTGGATTTATAAATTACCAATTTCCGAACTCGATTTTGTTCGCTTATTAATGCGATGTCTATTAGATTCTCATAGCTAGTTGATATAACAATTCGTCGCCTAATCTATTTCTATTTAAATTAGTTTGCATCACTGCTGTCATTTGAGAGTCGGCTTAATTCTCATCAGGGTACTTAGATATACAGCACACTCTGTAAAGTTCCAGGCACATGAATCAAATATTCCCGAGGTTCCCCGCTTCAGCGCATAATAAGAATCCCCGAATTACCTTTGCAGTCCTCTGCTTTATGAACAGTATATCCACCTTTGCAAGAAAAAGCCATATGTCCGTATCCTAAACAAGTATGTTTTAACATGGGGGTTTTCCCGAATTCTGCTGTAAACCCATCCAACTTTGATACGGCCAACTTTTAATATTTCATTGGCAAAGTGAGCGTTTAATTGAACTAAGGCTACTTTTAAACCTAAATTATTCGTTTTGGATAAACTCACATCAGTTTCCGTTTCAGTAATGTCAATTTGTTTTTGAATTGCCTCTTGAATATCCTCAATGGTACTACAGCTGTCTAAATCACGTAACTCCAACGTAATTTTTTGTGCCGACGATATGACGTTACCCATAGCACCACGGGCTTGTTTTAGAGTTTCACCGAATCCAATACAATCCTTTGAAATTTTTTGCGAATTCAATTAAAACGTCTCCCGACTTTGTTTGTCGAACCATTCTAATTTCAATATCAGTATCTTTGAGGTTTACACTGTTTCTAACTTTACCAAGAACTTGGGCATATGTCTTCCCTTGACATGGCTTGATTATCAATGCCTCAGAGCGTAGTTTATTTTTGCTAATTTTCTTATTGGAACTATTAGATCCTCCAATTAGACCGATACTATCCAACGAGATTTTAATTGGTTTTCAAAATGTGTTAGAGTTCCCGATATCCAACATTAATAGCTTTCTCCTGGTTAGCATCTTTTTTTTCGGAGGACTACATATATTTTAAGTAAAGTTAGCCGTGAGCAGAGCAATTTAAACAATAAACAATTTATCATTATTTGATGGCATTCAAAGCTTACTTTAGTTCACCAGTGAAAGATCAAAATTCATTCTATTCAGTGGTCGTTCCTTTTGTTTTAACTATAGGCATATTTAGGTAAGTGACTAATTTAAAATAAATCTAGTAGTTGAATAATACATTATTACTATTGGGGGTGACCTGCAGCTGCATTTTCATAATTTACAAACGTTGAAACATATAGATTTGTGCATATACAAACACACAATACACCTAATTGTGTTCCAAAAAAACGCTTTAATATGCCTCGATAGGGTATATAGAATATATTTGTAGTTTGTGTATTACTGTAATGTTAAAGTAAATGGTTATGGATATTGTTTATTGCAGTCATATTTCGCTACTCTGAAGTAGAGGTTATGAAAGTATTATTCAACTTGTCTATTTATACACTCTAACGAAGATTTGGTAAAATTGTATTACCCCGAAACCGTACAGGAATTTTACCAAATCTTCGTTAGAGTGTAGCATTCTACAACTAAATAAAATGGGTTTCAAAAAAACCTATGCTTTTTCATATAAAGCCCGCGCCATATGAGGTGGTCCAGCCTGTATTCGTGATAAAACTTGTGTAAATCATATGCCTATAGCGACGGTCGGTTGGTACAAATAATCGCTCCTCTTTCACTTGTTACTCGTTAAATACGTAAAAGGATACGAAAGGCGAAATAACAATAAAAAACGGCAAAATCCGCGGCTTATCTCACACGTCATTAATCGGGTAATTTAGCGTTGCGCGCGCAATTACCATAATAAAGCGATTAATTCACGCCGGACGTTCTAGAGAACGTTGCTCGGCGGCAAGACAGTAATACGCTAAACGACGCTTGTGTGAATCTAAATCCGTTGGTTCTCTAACAATACTAGTTGAAAGGTGTTATATATGGGGCGGACGGATACTGGCTTTGCGCGGTGAACGCGCGACTTTTATCCAGATGAATTGCTCGCGCACCATCGACGCTAAAAGGACCGACAAGCGAGAGAAGGTGAAAGGAAGACACGCATTTCAGTTACGAGGGTTACATTAAAGACGCGCTTTAGTAGTATGGAACATATTTATTTTTTCTTCATAAAACAGAGGCACACAGAATGATGGTCCACGAAATGGGAGTAGATATGTCTAACAATCCTAAAATTTATTTTGACACATGTCACGGCAGAATCGGCAAAAGTGAGGTTGGATGACATGGTATCACACAGATGAAATCATAATTTTCTGTCAATATCTCTAATTTAATAAATGCTCCATTTTTTTTGTCGCTTTTAGTGGCTCAACTGAAGCTTAATCTCAGATTTTGGTTGATGCTAAACCAATTGTGTCAATTCTCGCATAACTGACGAGCATCAAGCAAAAAGTTCCACCACGGCGCGGCTCATGGTCTATATTATTGAAATCACCATATCAGGAAAAGTAATGAATGCAGGGATAGCACTAAAGACCAACTTGAGTTTCTTTCAGCGCTTCCGCATCTCAAACTTTATCCACGATTGCCTACTAAGAAATCAAGAGTTTAGATGTGTGCCCCCTAGAGAGCACAAGGCACACTCTTGATTCCTTAATAATCAATGGGCATATTTTTCGGCGACAGAGCTAAAATTAAAAAGTAAGTTTCCGATACACTTAGATAGTCAAATTTTATAAATATTTTTATTCTAAACTATATAGATAAAAGGTATTTTGCCTGTCGAATGCATCATTCCTTCTGTAACCATAATTGTAGTCATAATATAAGTTGAATTTCATGTTATATCAAATTTATTCATCGAATCTGCTAGATTCCACCAGTTAAAACATTCAGAGTTTATTTAACTTCATTTAGTTAAAAATCTAGATGTTTGAAACGGTCAATTAACTTAAGTTTACTTAAATTTACATTTGAAACAGAGGTCGGGAAATAATTATAAATTAAGTCGACCGTTGGCTGTAAAAAGAGTTAATTTTATTGTTTTCTGTTTTGATTCTATCTCGGAAGTGTTTAATGCTTTAACGCTGATTATTTACTTATTTTTTTAATATAATCTATTTATCTTACCTGAATATTTGTGGTTTTCTTTACAATATTCCATCACTTTGTCACGCAAATTTTACAAACAATGAAGTACATTCTAAATTACGCTTAGATTTTTAAATAGATGTTTATTGCATGACAGATGTACATATGTCAAGTTCCCTAAATTGACATGTATGTAAGTTTCTTTTAAATTTTTGCATTTTAGTGCTACCGAGTAATTTACGAGCACTCATTGTGCAGCTGTAAGCTGTATTAATTAATTCTATCTGTTATATTAAATATTTTAATAGTGGACACAATTAAATTGCATTAAACGAAGTGGTGCTTCTATTTGGGAGTCAATTACCACTTCCCTGCGCCTCTTTTCCGTCGATTAAGGAATAAATTATATTTAGAAAGTGTTTTTCGGACCAGGATGTTACTCCCACGAATCGAAGTCGTGAAGTCGCTGCCGCCACGCCGTTTCTAGCCGCGTGCAATTAGCATATCGACTCCGGTGCGTTTAATAGTCAATCCAGATAACCGAACCGACGCCCACTACTCGTGTTGTTGCGTCGATTAAGAAATAATTAATCGCCTTATCGTTGGGCGCGTTGCACGGCTTAAAACGAAACCAAAAACAAATACGAGTATCGCGCGCCCAGAAAACTGATAGGTATATGTAAAGTGGTCGATATATAATTTATGAAGGTGCCTTTGTACTTCTGGAGTTCTTTTTTCTTAATATACTGGGTGTCTCAGCGAGACCGTTCATTAGAAGTTTATGGGGTTCTGGCCAAAATATAAATTTGAAAATTCAAACTCATATATAATCGATTTGTGTTCTCTTCAATTAAAATATTTTTAGATTTCTAGCGTTTCCGGTTATACCGGAGGTCGCCATTTACTTTGTTATTTTTAATTGAATACCCTGTATATTTTCACATATTTGGATTTACCTATTTTTAAGTGTTATAAATATCTTTACCATTCGCAATTTGATTCGGTTGTTTTGTGGTTATTCAATTTTGTACAAAAGAATTTGCTGTAGCAGACATTTATTCAAAAGATCAGAGCGCCCTCGATTTTTAGGATATCATAATATGCTTAAACGGCATGTTGGAGTGTGTTTTAGCGCCGAGAACGGCTGTCTACATTCTGAGGTTACTTTACTATGGCACGTTAACGTTTGGAACATTTGAAGAACCATAACTTTTTTTAGTTTTTGCAATTGGTACCTCCATATTTTATTACTTAGTCGTCTTCAACGTCTAATGTTACATTTTTTATACCTTACATGTCCTTTATCTGAGATTGGTAGTTTAGGAGATAATTCGGTTTTTTTTTTTTTTAAACAACGCATCGATATTTATCCAATGTGCCATGGAAAATAAGTTTTATTGCCAAAATCATACTTTTTTACGTCGTTTGATGCTTGTGAGTTAATAATTATCGATGTAGACAAGGTCTTTGAAGTGCTCCCAAAGGAAGAAGTTCATAGGAGATCTTGCAGGCCATATCCACGGTGCTAACTACCTTATCCACCTATCCTCGAACATTAAGGTGAGTTCTTGGCATACTTCCTGGGTGGAATGGGCCGGAGCTTCATCCAATAGCTTCTGCTCAAGTTCAAGGTCAGGTTGTCAAGAAAATCTTCGACCAGAGAGTGCGTAATAAATTCAGGCAACGCGCTGCCGTTAACACGCGGTAAGAGAACCTGTCATTCATCATAAAGCAAAAGACATTGAAACTAAACCTAATCTGATAATTTATACCTCGGATCGCCTGCGGATTGGGAGTCCAGATATGGTTATTACGCCTGTTAAAAGATCCTTCACGCGAAAATGGATTCGTCCGTCCAGATAATTTATTTCAAAAAGTTTTCATCCTCTTAACTGCGAAGATAAAGCATCTCACGCAAGTTAACTCTGTCGTCGCGGTCTTCAGGATGAAGATCTTGTACTAACAAGAACTTGTTGTCGTGGAAGCGATGCTTTTTTAAAATCTTATATATTGAAGAGCTACTGATTCCCAGTTCGGCAGCTCGAATTGAGGCGTTGGAATTGGCTTCGAAATAAGCCAAGGTATTCAACTTTCCCTCTTCATTCTGCACTTTTTTGTCCAATTAACTCATCAATTCGTCCAAAAAGCTCAAAATTTGCTTCTATTTTTCCAAATTTACCTTTTGTTATCGGAGGTAACTGTGGATAGTTTTCGTTAAACATTCCGCAAGTGCTACTAATTTGCTCATTTAAGCCAGAAATTAGTTCCTTAAGCCGACTTAAAAAATAAAAATATATACAGGGTCTTCAGTTTAAAAAGATCATTTACTTTTGTGCTGTACTTACATGAATTACCCTGTATATTTTAAATTTCATTGAAAGGTACACCTTCCTTTAAAATTAAACGTCAAATTAAGAAATTACAATTTTTGAATTTTTCTTAATTTTCCGTTTTTTTTTTTTTTTAGTTTTTATTGTTTTCTTTAAAAAAAGAAGCTGTTGTTAACCTCGACGCTTTGTCGTTTTTTTTTTTTATTTTAATTTCCCTTTTCTGACGCACCTCATTTTAAAAGAGACTAAATCGGTCACAAAAATTACCACTTTTGAAATTCCTATTTTTTTATAAAAAGAAATTAATAAACAAAGGCAGATTAGAAATAAGAAGATAAGGAACTGGTGTCATAAGACACTTATTGCAACTTGGACTTGTGCAATTAATATACTATTATAGTGTGAAATTTGATTTCATGAATAGTACAGGGTGCGGCAGGGAAACTTGCTGATTTGAATTGGACGCCAATGAGCGAGGGGTGGGGAGGGTCTCATCAGAAAGAGGGGGTTTTGAAGTTTTGTTACCCCAAATGACATTTGTCATCATGCGTTGGACAAAGGAACAGCGTGCGTTCGCCGTCGAGGCCTATTTTTCCAACGGTCATTCGGTGGTCGCCACCCAACGTGCCTTCCGAACTCGGTTCGATATTCATCCCGCGGGTCCCGTTCCTGGCCGGCAATCGCTTGTTTCGTGGGTGAACACATTTAGGGAAAGTGGGAGTGTTGAAAAAAAAGGCCCAAGAGGTCAACGGACATCCAGAAACGTCGAAAGGGTAAGGGAGTCGTTTTTGCGCTCTCCCCGGCGTGCGGCGCGTAAACACGCTGCTGCTCTGGGGATTTCTGATCGCACAGTGAGACGAATTCTTCACAAGGAACTCCAGTTTCATCTCTACAAACTGGCTGTGGTCCAAAAGTTGAGTGAACGCGATTTTGCTTCTCGCCAAACTGCATATGAAGCGCTCAGTAACTTGCCAGACGACGCTCTCGTGTTTTTTAGTGATGAGGCCCACTTTCACATTTCCGGCTGTGTTAACAAACAAAACATGCGGTATTGGAGTAATGTCAATCCTTGCGAACTTCATGATATTCCACTTCATTGTGAACGTGTTACTGTGTGGTGTGCATTGTCGAGAGTTGCAATAATAGGGCCTCATTTTTTCGAGGAAGATGAACGCGCTGTTACTGTGAATGCAGTTCGCTACAGAGAAATGATTGAGACATTTTTTCTTCCACAACTTGAAGAAATGGATCTTGGGGACGTATGGTTCCAACAGGACGGAGCCACGGCGCACACAGCGAGAACTTCGATGGAGCTTTTCAGGGAACACTTTCACGAGCGCCTGATATCCTTGAGGGGTGACGTACCGTGGCCGCCGCGCTCCCCCGATTTGGCACCTTGCGATTTTTTTTTATGGGGATATCTTAAATCCATCGTTTACAACGACAAACCCCGGACCCTGCAACACCTGAAGGACAACATCCGCCAAGCCATCGCCAACATTCCCGTCGATATGCTCGAAAGAGTGGAGCGCAACTTTAAATCTAGGGTTGATCAGTGTATCACGAATGAGGGCCGCCATTTGCCCGATGTCATTTTTAAAACCACTTAAAACAAAAATTCAGAATGTGTACTATACGATACAAAAAGAATTAAATCGATATTTGAAGTACTTTTTCTTTTATTGACTTTTCAAATCAGCAAGTTTCCCTGCCGCATAGGTATTACTTAATACTTACTAATTAATTCTCTCTAAATTCCATTGATAATGATATAAACATTTTGGAATATATCTACAATAGATAAATTCTTATTATTATGTCTATTGAAGGGAACAAATTGACATAAAAAAACTTCTTGTTTGAATGGAAGGATCCGTTTCTCTCAGTGTATTATCCTGCAGTTACACGTCGCGTCGTCCGTTCGTTGTAGCCCAGGTATGCACGCACTCAGCTTGCGTCCACTCCCTCCCGTAATGTATAAGTCGAGAATCTCGCAACGCGGCCGGCAGACCACTGCGACAAACGGAAATTAATTACCGACTTCATAAATTAATTAGAGGACAGCGATTATTAATTATACGCGCCGGTTTGTGTAATATTATGTCGTGAGGACGACACGAGGTCGGTGGTCGCGCCGGATTTTCGAAAGAATGGATACACCGAGCGCAGTTTCTTTACTCGGACGATATTGAAATACCTAAGATGTTTACGTGTTCATTGTTTAATTTATGATACTATAACGTGTGTAACCGTGTGTATATTTATGTCGAAATGCTATAGTTGGGAAACGTATCTACTACCTAGATATTGTTTCTGAAATTTCGACAATTTAGTGACAAATTTTTTTGTATTGGGTTTTCTTTTAACTACCACTTCCGCTTTCCTTAAAATGGTTTAATAGTCTCTCAACAACGGCTGATTTTCGATGACTTCCTTCAAGAAACCTTTGAGCATAAACTCCCCTACACAGATAAAAATACGGAGTTGGATTTAACACCGTTTCAACACTTTTCCGATGTTCCCTCGCGACCATCCGTTCAAGGAGCCTCCATTTAAGAGTTAAATATTTTACACCTCAACGGAAGAAACGTGGAGGCAATTTCATCCTAGAAACTGTGAATTTCCTCCAATAAGGAGGATGTTTCCCCTCTTACGAAGGTAAAACACACCGCTGGGAGGTTAATGGGAGCTACTGAAATCCATATCAAAGGTAACTACCTCCTTAATAGATGAGATTACCACCGCCAAGGAGAGATTCTAACTCCATTTGAGAGTACATCCCCTCCTTGACAGACGAAAATGCCTCCGTTACGGAAACTATTGTTCCATGACGGTGCTATTGAAATCCATATCGGAGGTAACTTTTTCCGATATAGAAGAAATTACCTCTTTTACCCAGCGTTTCTAATTCCACATCAGAATTAATGGATTTCATAGCGAAGTTACTGGAAACCAAAACGAAGTCAATTTTTTTTTATAATATATGAAATTACCTACATATTACCATTACGAAACCAGTAATTCAATTTTGTATTTACATAGCACAGCCATCGGAAACAATCAATACCAACCAGCGAATGTCCACTTTAAAATTATTTTCCTGCGAATACATATGCTGACTACATGAAACAAGTTTCTTTCACATCTTATGAAATGTGCATGGAAGACTGCTTTTCAAAGAGAAAAAATCTCTATAGCAGAGGTATAAACAACAAAGCCGTTTTGTTTCTTAGAATGTTTTATTTTTGAAATAGTGAAATTGTAACAATCATATAATTCCAAAAGAGTGAAATAAGTGTGGTTATTACTTTTTACACACGAATTGGCGAAATTCTGGGGCTAGAGAATAGATAATTATGTGTTAAATACATATACTAAATCAAAGGTCATTTTTAAATGAAGAGTTTATATTTAGGAAACACCAACACGACATATACATAACGATAACATATTGACTTACTACCTAGTATTACATGGTATATATTAACAGGAAACTGACACATTTAATAAGAAATTAAAGAACAAATAGGAAACTAAGTATGTGAACGTCCTTAATTAGGTAATAATAATTAAGTCAGGGTTATTCATCATATGGAACTAATATTAATATAATAATTTTTTACATTCTACATACTTAATTCAAACACACTATTACATTTTAATAATTTTCATAGGATAAATATCGTTTTCATACTATAACTGCAAACTGCAAGTAGTGTACAGAAAAAAAAATTATAAAGCACAAGCACGTATAACCAACAAGATGATATTCTGCTAAACATTTCACTTACTTGCTTTATCTACATCAAATTTGGTAATGTGCTGTCCTTCAACTTTCACCCACCTTTTGATATTCTGATACTTTATGCGTAAATATATATTATATTTCTTGTCTGCGGTTTCCGTTCATACACGATGTGTATCTGTACATACAGAACTATACGTGTTATGGCTAAACAATAAAAGGAAGGGTTTCTGCTATTTGACGCCATTTTCAAGTGGCTCCCTCATACAACGTTTACGCATGTGTTCATCGACGACCATTAACCGAACTCCACTTTGGACAAAAAAAATTCCCGAAAGGATTATTTTTCTCCTGTTCGGTGTAAAACTGATGGAAATAAATACGCAACTAAAACTATGTATTGTATTCAAAAAAATAACTCCGATAAAAACGGAATATTACATGAATCGGATACTTTTAACAGCGTTTAGTAGTTGAAATAAGAATAACCCTGATATGGGGAGAATATAATATGCAATGAATACATTTAACTGCGTTTGGGAGTTAGATATACAAATATCCGTAGCGGAAATAATAAGAAGGATGTTTTCTCCGTGTTGAAGTTAAAATATCACGGAGGACATTGTGAGCCTCCGTTTCGGTGGGGATTTTGTCCGAAAGGCATAAAATGCCCACCGTTTTGTAGATATACAGCTCTTTTCTCTACATAAAGCCTTCCGAATCGGAGACTCTGTATTTCACTCCGCTATATTTTTACCGGTGTATATAGGTCTTTGGAATTTCATGATAATGCCCATTTTCACCACTAGGAGGCTATTTCTATTTAATTTGTGTTTTAAAGGATACACACATAAAAATGAATTTTAAAATTAAACATCTGTATTTATTTGTTATCATATATTTAATTCAAAAATTAAAAGTTTGAGTAGAAAATTATTTGTAAGTAACATATTTCCTCATCATCAGAATATTTTTAAATTAAGAATCGACTTTATGTGTGTACGGGTTTATTTATGTAATAGTTATTTGTTAATTCTTTGCGCAGTTTCATTTATTAGAACTTCGAAAAACAGTCACCCATTTGTACACACAGAACACTCTTAAGCTAAAAGCTTTGGCACCCTCAAAATAATAATCCTTTTCTGCTATGCTCACAGATCAAATGTATTTCAATCCTGACATAAAGACAGATCACTATTGTAGTCGTAGCAACCGCAATGGCGTCAGATAGCAACACAGTTGTCGGTGTATAATTCTTAAACGCATTTTTGCCGGTGTTAATGGCCATTCTCTAGGGCTTTGAGTGCGCGTGCTATTAAAAGAAGCTCGCGAATGTTTCAGAGACTTTCGTTTTGTCGGTGACACATCGTCGGGTATTTATCGAAGGTGGTTTGGTACGTGTGCGTCGCGAGTCTGAGATTTCTCATTAAAAATATCTAGTGGGATCCGATCTATTGTCAGCGCAAGTGAAGCAGGTATGTGAACAGACAGAACGAAATATTCTTTCCTACAAAGAAGAAAAGAACTTTCAAAAAATATTCCACATAAATGAAGTTTATTTAGTTAAATGCACACTGAGAGAAATCCTTGTAGTAAAAACTTACATGGCGCAGTATTAACGATTTTGTAGAAATAAGTAATACAAACAAGTGGGCTCTAACGTACACGTTTATCATTTAATACTAGCCGTTGTAGGAAAAGTTTAGGTACAGCTGTTTGTAGGATCAATTTTGTTTGAAATAGCAACACAATTTTGTTAAAATTTGTATATATTTGGAAGTAGCAAAAATGGATACTCTATTGTAGGAAAACCACATTCTGTAATTATTTCACAATGGCAGTATATATTTTTACTAGTACCTTACTGTGATATCTACCATTGCACAACAATGTGTGCATGATACATATTCATCATATAATAAAAAAGACTATATGTTTAAAACCTAATCCTATTTCGTACTTAAAAATATTCATATTTATATCAGGCAATTATAATTCGTAATAAAAATAATCTTCTAAACGCTTAATATACACAAATAATATAATGTCTGGTGAATAAATATTTGATACATTCTTTATTTTAACAAGTTCGACATTTTCTACAGTGTACGTTGAAATTAATAATTTAAATCAAGTTTTTTTTTTATGTTTGTATTTGGAGAGATTATAGTGTTTTTAATTTGGCTATATATTCACATACAATATTTTCTATCATTGTTCGACATGGAATGGGTGAAAACAGATATAACTGGGATAGCGCTGTTTTGCGCATCCTCAATTACATTTACATAATGCGCCAATTTGCATTGACGCGACACTGAAATGCACATGCGTAGTTCACTGCAATTGTCCTCCGTTTTGGTTTTACCTGTGTGAGGTGCGGTTGTGAATAATAGTCCTCTCTTGATGTTTTAATATATACAGGGTGTCCCTGAAATAAGAGTACAACGTATTAAAAATGGGAAGCCCTAATTTTATTACACCTTTTATCTAAAATAATTTTTCCAAAATTCCCACGCATACGTGAGGAAAAAAATGGCAAAGATATTTATTAAATATCCGTCACGCCACTGGTATTTGAGACACTACACTTCTAACCAACGAAGGTAGGGCAGGCAACACGCGACGTATAACTACGCTCTGAGTCTCAGTCTGTCTGGATCCTTACGCATGAACACATCGGATATGGCTTTTACCACACGCGAGTTGTTCGATATGATTTATGTCTACGGCGAAGCAGGAGGAAGTTGTCGAAGAACTCTACGTATCTACCGGCAGCGATACCCCAATCGTAGAACCCCGTCTTACACGTGTATAAAGGATACCGTGTTTAGATTAAGAGAAACTGGTCGATTGCTACCAAATTACGAAGGTCGCGGACGTGAAAGACCACGTCGAATTTTACGAGCCGAAGAAGAATTGCTGGATATTGTGAACAGAAATGCAGGTGTAAGTACACGTGATAACTATTTACGTCGTATAGATGCATGTTTGCTAGCTGAACGAGGACACTTCGAACATTTTATTTAACACTTCTCCTGTTTCACCGGTTTGCAAATCGGTTCTTTTCAGAACCAACAATTGATTATGAAAGAGAAAAAAAGAAATAATTACGCACATTACCTTCGTCACATCAAATATCAACTTTTAACAATGATGTTTATTTCAGACAGCTGTCATTGATCAGATTACGCACAAGTGAATAGAGTTATTCATTAATAGATTCCACATTTTACTTTCAATATCTTCTTTGAAATTTGCTTTAAATTTCGCGTACGTAATAATATTGGAGTCGTTGACTCGTATCAGCTGCATACAATGATTATCTGTATATCACAGCTGTATTTACAAATGACCTTAAGATATAGTATAAACACAGATAGTGGATCCATGGGCGGCACATTCGTGACGTTTCAATGAGTTTTTAATTGTATATTCGATATTGCAATTGGCGTACGAATTTTTGGATACTTATTCAGTATAATTTGGGTTTCCCATTTTTAATATTTTGTACTCTTATTTCAGAGACACCCTGTATACTTCCCAATTTATTTATTACAATCTTACTATATAACTGTGATAGTTTCAGTTAATAAACCGTCTTTAGGCACTTACCTAGTGATGTAATAGTACTAATAGTCAATTGTCAATGGAAAAAATGTGAAAATTACTGAAAGTAGAATAAAATTTAGGATTACAGCCCCGGAGAGCGTACGCCCGCGATGCGGTAACGTAGTAGTGTAGTAAAATTATAATAAATAAGTTAAGAAGTACTATAGAAGACTGCTGTTTTGTTTTAAACATTTGTGTTATGTTAAAGTCTGTTATTTGTGAATTTGCTTGTATCTTTACTACCTACTTTGATCCTTTTAACAATAAAATGAAACTTTAACGATAAATTATAGAATTGATGATAAAAATATTAGAAGTGCTACAGGCGACTGAAACATCTATATCATATGGATATCAGAAAACGATCGAGCATTTATCATTATTCCTTTTTCTGCAGATCCGAACAACTCCGCGTCCAGCGCAGTACAACGCACACAATCTGTCAGTGACCCGAGATCTCCAGTACGTGTTGTGCATCGCAAACGGTCTTCCAATAGCGTCGAACGCCCGCGACGGCCAAGCCACGCGCTTGCTCATCGACGTGCGACACGGGAAAACAGAAGAAGCTCCGGCGGTCACGGGCAATTACACCTCCAGTGCGCGCATTTTTATCGTATACGGTAGCGGTGTACTCACCCGACAAGCGGGGGAGAAACGCACGAGAGAAGAGCAGTGAAATGGCGATGAAACGAAAGAAGAAGAAGAATTGTGGACGTTGTCGAGGAAAAAAAGGCGAGTCAAAGACGACAACAGGGGCAATGACAAGAAAACAGTAGATTGTCGGACCACCACTGCAAAGGAAATAATGAGCGGACGGCATCGATCGCTGTCCGCTCATTTTGGTCTTGTTTCGGATTCCTTGTGCGAACAGCCGTTTCGGAGAAAGAATTTCTTCTTTTCCTCCTTCTACAGATCGGAAAACAATGCTACAGTTACGTGAAATGATTTTTGTTCTTCTTCTATAGGTTGAGTATAAATACGAATTTGAAAAATTTCTTTAGCTGGTCTTTACTCTAGAAAGTTATCAGGGAATAAGTTGAAGTCATCATATACTAAGTTGCGTCCACTAAAAGAGAAACAACATTATAGAGTTTAGCTGATTTTGTGATTAAATTTGTTTTTTTTTTTGATATGTTTCATCTCTAACATATTTTCTTCAATTTAATTGAAATACATATTGGTGTGATTAGCAATATTTTAATAATAATAAACAACAAATAGGTATAGAGAAAGTTATATATGTATATACAGATTTATTATTTATTACAAATTTAATTAAAAAGAGTTATTGCTTCCTCTTAAATGTTTCAAATATTTGTCACTTTGCATGGCGATTGGAAACATTAACATTAGTTATTTACATTTAATAGTAAATATATTTGTAATAAATATTACAGAGAACATAGTCAGTCAATAAACTTTGTATAATTTACAATGGTCAAAAAGAAAATATAAATATAAATATAGATATAAAATAAATGACATAAAACTTACAACAAAATTTAGACAAACAAAAAAGAGAAAAAAAGGACGCCCCACATGAAAGCAGGAACACTAATTTACCAGGAACTCCTCGATGCTATATAGTTTTTGGTTGATAAGCATTTCCGTTATCTTTTTTTTTAAATGAATGATCGGAAGCTCTTTAAGATTCTTTGGTACTTTATTATATAATTTGCTTCCCCAATAATTTACTGCTTGTTGTGTACAAGTGAGACGGTGATAAGGCAATCTAAAGTCATCGCGTGTTCTGGTGTTGTAGTGGTGGCTGTCTTTATTTAAAGGAAATGCATCTTTATTTTGGTGTACATATGCAACTGTGTGTAACACCAATGTAGACGCCAGAGTAAGTATTTTTAATTTTTTGAAATGAGTTCTGCAGCTATCTCTCATACCCAAGCCGCAAAGATATCTTGTCGCCTTCTTTTGCAGAATGAAGATTCTCGCCGACTCAACCGACATCCCCCAAAACTTAATGCCGTAACACATGACGGAATGAAAGTTGGCAAAATATGCTACCTTTGCTGCTCGATGGCTAGCTACTTGCGTCAGCCGTTTTATGGCGAACAGGGCGGACGACAGTTTTGTTGCCAATCCGTCTATGTGTCCATGCCATTCGAGGCTTTGATCTGTAATAATACCCAAGAACTTTATTGTAGCTGGTTGACTGCTGCGGGGACAAAAGTTGAGATGTTGGGTTTTTGCCACGTTTACTTTAAGTTTATTCACCTCAAACCAGTCCCTGGCATCGCTGACGGCTCTTCGGCTTTTTTGTGCGAGTGTTGTTTGATCCACTGCAGTTGCTAGGAAGGATGTGTCATCGGCATACAAGCATATTTCGACATTCTGCATGGAAGCTGGGAGGTCGTTCATATAAATGATAAAAAGCAGAGGGCCCAAAATGGACCCTTGCGGAACCCCGAATTTTACTTGGTCAGGTTGGGATCTTTTTGTCTGCCATTCTGTTATTTGCAACCTGCTAGTGAGGTATGAATGCAATAGCTTTAAAGGTTCCCCTCTTATCCCATAATACTCCAACTTATTTATTAAGATTTGATGATTGACGGAGTCGAAAGCCTTAGACAAATCCAGTAAAGTAATCTCGGAGCGTAAGCCTTCATCAAATGCCGTGTAAATACTACTTAGTATCTGCATAATGCCTGTGCTAGTAGAGCGACCTTTCCTATACGCATGTTGTTCCGTGCGTAGGTAATTATTGCTTTCAAGATAGTTGGTTTTATTTTATTATTTATTAATTTCATAAAAATAATATGTGCATCCAATAAAATATACTAGACAAAGCCCTGGACAAATCGAGGAAAAAACCACATGTAATTTTCCTCTAAATTTAAAAAAAAATGCCTTTATCAGTAGAAATAACAATTTATTACAACGTTTATCATTGTTCTTTCTTAGGGCAATTTATGATTATGGTGATATGTGTTCCTAAGTAAGTAAATGAAGCGATTTGTTTTACTATACAGGACCATCATATACAGGAGTAACTGAACACGATCGAAAGTTATTTCTATTTCTATCAAATGCATTAGTCATTTTTACAGACGAGACGGTTCAAAGAATGCAATTGCTATATTCGAAGCCTTAAAATATGCTATGGATATGAAGTTATCATGACAGATTCTACTAGTGTCTTGTTGGCGCTTCGAAAGGGGGAACATCCTGCTAAAATGCATCCTATTGTACTAGATATGGAAATTAAGATCAAAAGCAGTACAAACAGAAATACACTGGGTGAAAAGCCGTGCAAGCATCAAACACAATGATGAAGTGCGGACAGATTAGCTAAATTGGGTAGAACAGAGGGAGAGATATATCAACCAGTACCCGCAAAACATCAGCTACCGAATTTAAAATGGGATACACACTGGAAATATAATAATTCATCGCATATAACCCAGTATGCTTACATCCATGTGAATAGTTTATTACAAAATAGATTCCGTCATGTTTTAATAATTTCTTTTTCTATTGATTAGATGAACTAGTTTTTCGGACCAATTTTAATGCACTATTTCCTGCGAACAACGAATTTTTTATTATTTCAGGACTCATTTATGATTTAGTGTAATTTACAACTAACTAGATTCTTTGTTATTTTCAATCCTACATTTAGAATGGAAAGACAATAACAAATGTAACAAAATTGTAACCTTTACTTTTCTAATATCCCCAAAGAACAGTTGATAACGGCGAATTAAACACAGCGAAAGCTGGTAGGCAGTAATTGCAATTCACTGCAAGAGCAGCTGTAAAATAGCATGTTTTTACCGGCACGGGCTAGCAAGTTAACGAACGAACACTGGCATCGCATCCAGGCGGCTTTCGTCCGTAAAAAAGAGGCACGACAAAGCGGTTTACCGATCTCCGCGCCGATGCGAACGGCAGAAATCCTCGTGCTCAACTCGCAGGAGACATCCAGTGCCATTGTCGCATGCCCGCGACAGCTTTATTACCGTACGCCCCTCGTGAGTTAAAGAAAACCGCCGCGCCGGCCGGCCGCCGTTGTCTGTCTGATGTGTTCGTTGCCTGTTGTTTTCTGCTTGTTCTTGGCAAGATGCTAAGTCTACCGATTAACACGCCGTACTAGAACGCGAGCTTTTTATCCTGGACGCTGATTGCTTAGTGGGCTTAATCGGGAACGAAAACTCCGTTTATAAACTCTGATTAATTGCGGCGGCATTCGATCGGAACTATGTTTAGGAGCATTCATGTCGCATTAGTGCCTGATAAATTTGTCAATTACCGCGCCAGCCGGTAGATATTAGATATTCGTTCATAGGAACTATGGCCAAATAAAATGCCTAGCACCTGTTGTGCATACTGTAAATATAATTTGAAATTAATTTGTTTGATCCCCTTAATCTGTTGACCTTCTTTCTTTATTATCTCAAGGCGTTTTTGCGTGTTTTGACCTGCACAGAGAAGAATGCTTGTTTATCTTTAATAAATTTGTCTTGGACCAAATAAATCTACGTTTTAAATATCCGCAAAACAAAAACTTCTTAAGGCAAGAAAAAAATGTCTTAATAGCATAATCTTTACGTAAGAGCAGTCTTGGATGAAACTACTTTTAGTCTCCTCTTAAGAATATCGTTTACTTGCATTAAAAGCATTAGTCTTGGAGCAAAATGTTAGAATTGTTAAATTAAATCATTTTTCATATCTTTTTAAGAATAGTAAAGCTTACCTTAAAATTATAACGCTTTACACAAGGATAAATATTTATTTCAATCAAATAAAAGAAGTAGTGTGAAATAAATGCTTGATTTAAAAAAGTTTTTTTTTGGTAACAACAAGTAGTTTTAACGGTGCCTTATTTGCAAATAAGGAGGAAGTTTTAAAAAGGGTCTAGCCGAATAAGCATGGTGAACTGGCCCCCAGAACGGATTTTTAAAAAAAGTTATGTATATAGGGGTATTTTACGCCCCGACTCCCCACTGATCTAGAAATAATCAGAAAAATGTGCCCCAAACAGGCCTATCTTTAACTTTTTTTTTCCTAGAAAACTATTCTGTTTAGAAAAACTGCGCTGCCGCAATCTGTTAGGTATTGAACCGTAGTACATTATATATTTTTTAAAAAAATTTCATTCATAAAATCAAAAAAAAAAATTATTTTGAAACATTTAAAATTATGCATTTTATGGTTCCTTCAGAGTGACAACCACCAAAAAAATACAAAATATTACTAACTATATATACTATAACTCCTATAAGTTTGATTAAAAAATAATGGGTGCAACATATTAAAAAAAAAAATTCGAATTATGATCATCTCTATGCTTATTATACCTATCTGCTGTTGTTAATCTTTTGTGCCTATAATATCATGAGTCAAGTGATAATCATTAAAAAAATATTAATAGTTATTTGCGTTCCGAGAGGAGATAAATATATTTTTTTATTCGAGGTAGCAGTTCGTGGCCCGAAGCGGAGCTGTGGACCACTAGCCACCGAGAATAAAAAAGAACTTACCCTACAAGGATGCGCATTAATTTTTTTTTTTTTCACTACCACAAACACAACACTCAATAATTATACATTAATATTTAATAAAAATCAAAAAAAAACTGACACATTTGTGACAGCCAACATATATGTAAACGTCAGTATAACTGACATAGCGACTGTGACACCATGTGTGGAAAGTTACCTGCTGCGATAGGTGACCTGCCATGGTAAGTGGCCTTGCATGGTAACTGACCTTCCGCGGAAATAGTTATTTGTATCACTAGGGAAACTATAGTTTTGCGAGTGTGAGTACGGCTTGTGGGGCCGAGGCGAAGCCGAGTTCCCACAAGTGCGAATACTCGCAAAAGAGTTTCTGGCCGTGTGTTACACACTATTTTTTGAGCCGACAAATCTTAATTTTGTTGTAAATAATAAAAGAAATTAACGCTAGGGAGTTAACAGTACAGGTTGGCAATACATATTACGTATGAATTTTGAATTGGAAATCAAGGTTAAAATACCTTAATGTTTTGACGTTTTAATTTTCTTGATAGTTTTGATACATATTCATCAATAATAAGAACAATGGAGACCCCAGCTCATATTACAGAGGTTGTGTGTGAAGTTATTAACCATTTGTTACCTGTAAAATCTTCCGAAAATAGAATTGGAATGAATATGAATTAATTAAGAGATTGTGTAACGAGAATTCTGTCATCTGTCATCGAATCTATAATTAATGGCAGAAATGTCAGTAATTCCAATATAGTGTTGCCAACCAATAGCGGTCTTTTTGCCGGCCTAGGCCGGAGAATGGTAAGTTTCCGGCCGATTTATAGTAATGCAAAATCAGTGTTTCTGGACGGAGGCGCAAAAATGTATTTTTTGGTCCTTAGATACAATCACACTACTCATTTCGTTACCTGGTTGTTTTACTTTGTTTTGTTTCTGTTGATTGAATTTTAAACCAAAATTGACACATTAAGGAAAAATTCTGTTCAAATGTCGTTGAGTAATCACTGCGTTTTCTTTTTGTGAAAAAAGAAATGCCAAAACTTTTTGATTTGTGTTCAAGGATAAGTGTAATAATGTTCGATAGCAATTTCCACACAATTCTCTACATTACTAATAGGTACGACTTATCTTGCGCGGACAGCACGACAAACATGCACGACATTCCCCATCACATATTTTAATAACATTAACACGGACATATCTGACGGTATCTGTCGAAAGCGTAAATGGATTTCTCACATGGGATTACGTCGCTCGGTATTCTATAAGTGAGGGCGTTCGTTTTGTCAGTGTATAGTGCCGCAGATATTACACGCCGTTCGATCGATAGATATTTCTTTTTCTAATACCCCGATAATATCATCGTTCGATAAAAAAAAAATATTTGACTACCTATATCCGTGGGAATGTAAACACGAACGAACGTAGTTTGGAATATCATGTGTTGCATGATGTAGTTTGTACATTGTACACACATATAATGTGTATCGCACGTTTACGGTTAATTTCAATGTTTACTCTAAGCGTGGGTACTTAAGTAAATGCCTGTTAAATTGAATATACTATATGTAGATACAGTGACTCAAATAATTGACCGGACACCAACATAAAATAATAAAAACAATATAATTTTTAGTAGATACAAGTTTGGGTTACAGTGTATATATAGACATTATCATATTGCTAACTTAAAATACATCAACGTTCTCAAATAAAAAAAAAATAATTTTCCATCTCAATAAATTCACCGGACATTAATAAAAAAATAAGAATAAATACAATTACGAAACAAGTTAGTATTTCACAGAGATACCTGTAAAAATGCATCATATCTTTGACAACGTTAGGAATTGCAGAGAAACTGATACAAATGTGGTCAGCCAGAATGATATGCTAGTCAAATGATACACATTACTATCCATACTCTTACGTAACCAATGATTGCCTTTTAACGAAATGTCGTCTAGAATGAAGACAAATAAATAAAACTCCAACGAATAAATAAATTAGGAGCCGGAATCGTATAGGACAGCTCGTAAAGTTGTCCTTGGTTGCGCACCTGCATCGATAAGCTTCTCGCTTCGCTCCGGGTAGGTTGTTTAACGAAATATAGGTAATTCTGGTAATTGCGCGCGTCGTAAATTCCGCCAAAAATTTATGCTATCGCAGCTGAGGGCCAAACGCGACGTACGTTACGGACAGACAGGTTAAATACTTATAATTTGTAAAAAAAAAGAAGAAACAGAAACGGTAAACGAAAGGTGAACAATACGTGCAATTTGTCGAGTAATGTGCAATATGTGCTGAAATCGGCGGCTGATTGTATCTATCGTTAAGAACGGTAATAGTTATAAAAATTTTAGCAATAACAGTTGTAACATTCTTCAGTTGCATTTGTCAAATCATACGGCGCTCAGAGGAAGGAAGTCGTGAGATGATGACCTAAGTTTGTATCCTGGCTTTCTTAGGTGATAGCAGAGATCCATTGCAGTATTTTCGTAAAATATTAACTATACATGGTCAGTTGCTATTTTTAGGGCCCTATATAATATAAGGTTTGGTATACAGGTGGTCCAGATTTTTTCGGAATACTTTACTAGCGTACTCTAACAACAAAATTAATGACAAAAGTTTATATAAACATTTGTCATTAAATGTTTCCCAATGGAGATATCGCATTGTAAACTTTCCATAAAAGAATTCTAAAGAACAGGGTTATTCTATTAGTAAGTACATGAAGATCAACCTTCTCTCCGTATCACCAGGATGTACATTTTGCACAAGTTGAAAATGGTAGACTCTTCTGTGGTCTGCATGTAATGTTCTTAATACTTTTGATTTCGTTATATCAAGTCCTTGAGCCGCTCTGCGAGAACTGAGTCGTGGGTTTTCATTAAATGTCCGGAGAATACGGCAATCGACAGGTTAAAAGTGAGCTATTGGTATAATAACCATCAAAAAGTTTGCTTACTTTTCTTCTATTTATTATCAATAACCAAACTAATAAATTAGCTTGTAATAAACTCTCAACTTTCTCTAACGAACATTTTTAAAAGTTCCAATTTATTACACAAAAATTCCTATGAACACACGTATTTAGAAATCGCTGAAAAATCCATCCTAAATCTCGATACTCAGGAACATGGACGCATTAATATTTATGTATTAATATTCGAGAATGGACGTCTGTTCTCTATTTCCAATCGACCAGCATCACACCTGCAAGCCAGCGAACCGGACAAGGCCCACTCAAAATCAACTAGTAAAAAACCACAGTATAATAGAGCGACTGGTCGTTACTCTAAAAAATTAACATCAAAGCGAATACTCCCTATTATTTCCCATATTAATCACGCACGACCAACGCTATAAGTAGGTATTAAATGACAAATTTTTACTGTTACTTTTTTTGAAGAAACCAACACGTAATACATGCTCGGAAAGACATTTGGAGGAATGCATGTCCTCCTAAGTCCCACTGCGTGCCCGCGCATGAGAAAAAAGCCGTGGCGGCGGTCAGATCAAAACGACAATTAGGCGGACGACAAATTGTGTAAGATCGTAAATTTTCGAAGCGTATTTTTGTAGGTATGTTAGTGTAAGCGAACAACGCCTTCGCATATATATTTATTTTAACATTTATTAATGATCGGACGCCTGTGAAATGAGATGTGAGAAGAAAAATCTCCCGGTCACGTTTTATATATTAAAAAATTTGTTTTTGTACTAAATAAATTCAGAATAATTTTTTAAATTTCGCCATAATATCTCTTTTTAATCTACCTTACCTACACTACCGCTCATAAAAATTTAGCCATTTTCAATTACAAAGTAAATAAAATAGTAAGTAATGACCCCCAAATTCGATACACTTTTTGTACAGAGCGATTCATGTAAGGGCAGCACAAAGTAGACGTTATTTTTAAATTAAACAGCCTGTATATTAAAGTAGTCTTTAGGCTTTCACGGCCGTCGTTGCTGGCTGCTCTTCGGTTCTCGGGTTCTCTGCCGAAGTGAAGTCTTCTGAAGAAGATCACGACAAGATGATCGAAACGTCAAGTAATTTAAACTTTCTACACGGTAGAGAACCCGAGAACCGAAGAGCAGCCAGCCTGTATATTGTTTTATTTTTAAAGTAGCTCCCTCCCCCTCACTTTTTTACTTGTAATGGCAATAACCTAATCTATAGTAAAACTCTTCTCCAACTTTTTCCAAAACTAGAGGTGATTTTTGACGCTTCCTTTGATGTATAATACGTTGGGTTCATCACAATTTTTAGGCTGTTTTTTTTTAAATTTTTGCCAAATTTTCTACGAAATTTCACGAAATTCGACGATATCTCCCAAACCGTAACCGATAGCCGAACGCCGATGTCAGATGCGGAATCCTCGTCGAAAAGTACGTCCGACAGTGTATGATACATCGGGGTATAGCAGAGATTTGTATAAAAAGATGAGGAAAAATGATTGTATTGTAGGATGTATTCTTTCCACCAACAAAACCAAACTGTGAAGGCGAGATTAAGTTATTTTTCATTAAATAATCGGTTAACCTTTTGTTGATAATTTTTTCAAACACTTTCGAAAATGCTGAAGGCAGAGATATAGGCCTATAATTCTTTGGGTCGTGAAATGACCGAGCGTAGATTTTATTTTCAAAACTTCAAACGCCCATATTTCCGGAATGGTTGGTGCTAGGAGGACGGGCGCGCTGCAGAAAAGGCGCTTCTTTTGATGTATAATACGTTAGGTTTATCTCAATTTTTAGACGATTTTTTCTTAATTTTCGCAAAATTTTTGACGAAATTTAACGAAATTCGACGATACCTCTCAAACCGTAACCGATAGCCGAACGCCAATGTCAGGTGCAGAATCCTCGTCGAAAAGTACGTACGACAGTGTATGACACATCGGGGTATAGCAGAGATTTCTATGATAAAATAAGGAAAAACGACGAAAATCACTTTTTTTTTTTAGTTTTCTTACCGTAACTCCGGAATAGCTAGAGCTACAGGGTCGCGCTTGATCTCAAACAATTCGGAGCGACCAGGAGAATATTTTGCGCCATAGTAGAATAAAATCGGAGCGGTAGTTCGTTCATTTGTTTGAAATAATCAGTGTTGTCTGGCTTTGTTGCATACACTTTATTTTTAAGATTCCCCCATAAAAACAATCCAAAGGCGAAAGATCAGGTGATCTACCTGGCCCTAAATTGCACCTCTTAGAACTATCCATTAATTAGGAAAGATCTCATTTAAATAGTTTCTTATAAATACAGTAAAAATCTTCCCGAATCCAAACATTTTCCTGATTTGGTAAGGTCAGATCTACCACATTGGGATATAAATTTGCCAGAAGAGGAACTTTCTGTTAAATATCGCATTGTTTATTAAGGACAAAATGTCTTTCAGAAAGAGATAATTTACTAATATATTTCTGTTCCTGTAGACTATAATGTCTTATTTATTGACTTTTATTGTTTCGTTGCTGCCTAGGTTATTTTGGTGCAAAAGGCAAACAAAATTCGTGAAAGAAATGTTTTTGTTCAAATGCTTGGTGAAACTTGCTGGTACGTACCACAATTGGGCGACAAGCATTGTAGGAAAATAATCTAAAAAAATGTCTGTACTAGTCCGCTCTCATAGACCGGTATCTCCACAAAAAAGATAACAATTTTTTTACGCAAAAAAAGGGATTACATGTTAATAAATTATGTTATTGTTTCATTCTTGACGTAAGACTACCACATTGCCAAAAAATCAACTTGAAGAAATAATTTCTTCTGGACGTAACACACCTAATTTACGGAGCATATTTATTGCGTCCAGTGCGTTCAATTGAGCGCACAATCGCTCGCCTCGTGAGGACAACCGACCGAACCGACGCACGAATGAATTGTCCGTATCTCACCGTACGGAACGCGGAGTAACGAAGGAGAACCATTGGATTCAATGCAAATTAATTGCGCGACGACTCGGCTGCTAGTCGCTAGGCGAGAGGCGGCCGTGGCTTAATTAGACGCTCGATACGAGATCGACCGTCGTTTGTTAGCCAGGTACAAATTAGAGTCGCTTATATGGAGTATGTGTTTGTAAACTGCGAGCCGTTAAATTTATATTAACTCGCTTATTAACTTGGCGGTTATTGGTCGGTACCGTGTCTTTAATTGGGATATATACAGAGCAGTTATGGGGACTTTTTCGATTAATATTTTGTGTATTTAAAAAATATCAACAGGACAATATGAACACCTTATAAAAATCTCAGAACGTGCAATGAAAACTTTAAAAAGCACACATTCTGTAATTATTTCACAATGTCAATATATATTTTTACTAGTACCTTACTGTGACATCTACCATTGCACGACAATGTACCAATAAAGCCACAAGATTATACACTCCGCCAAAAAAGTATCGCATAATTTAGTTTTGAATCATAAAAGTATCGCATAATCTTTGTTTGTAGCATAAAGTTGTAAATATACTTTAATGCGCTCTAAGATATAATTTCTATGATTGTTTAAATAAAATACAGGCCAAATAAAAACAAGAACTCATACTTGAGATTTTTATTAAAACAAGAAATTATAATTTTGGAAAGAAAAATGTCATAACAGTAGCTTTTAATACTGAGTATTGCCACCTCTGGCTCTTATGACCGCTCGCATACGGTTTGGCAGAGATTCGATTAACCTCCGTATATAAGCCTGATCCAAATTCTCCCATTCGTCACGGAGAGCATTTTCTAGTCCATGCAGGTCCGCTGGGGCAACATTTTGGGTTCGTATCCGTCTGTGAAGGAGGTCCCACACGTGCTCGATAGGGTTCATGTCCGGACTTACCGCAGGCCAATCTAAAACTGGAATACCAACATCGTTAAGGTATTCCTGGACGATTATTGCAACATGCGGTCGTGCATTATCGTGCATTAACATGAATTCGTTTCCTATAATTGGCGCATATGGTACTACATGTTCTTCTAAAATTTCCGTTATATACCTGTGGGCAGTCAGTGTACCTCTGTCTACTGGTACTAACTCTGTACGACCTGTTAAACAGATGCCTCCCCAAACCATAATAGAGCCACCAGCGAAATTAGGTCTAGGTCTGATATTACACTGCGAATAGCGCTCACCGTCTCGTCTGTACACTGAGATACGCCTATCTGAGGTGTAAAGACCAAATCTTGACTCATCTGTGAAGAGTATATTGGCCCAGTCATTAATGTTCCAATTTACATGTTCTCTGGCAAACCTTAAGCGAGCCACTCGGTGGTTCCTAGTGAGACGAGGGGCTGTTACAGCTACTCTAGCTCTTAATCCACTCTGTCGTAACCTATTCCGAATAGTTTGAGTACTCACACGAGTATTTCTGACTCTAGCCAAGTCGTTCTGCAATTGTCTCGCAGTTACATGTCTTCGACGTAATGCTTGTAGTAGTAAATAGCGGTCATCTTGGCGAGTAGAACATCTTGGACGACCTGGTACAGGTCTTCTACTGTAAATGCCTGTTTCCCTATATCTGGCTACGGCTCTAGAAACACTTGACTGATTGATGTTCATCAAATTAGCAACGTATGCTTGAGATCGTCCATCTTCGATTAAAGCAACTATAGCAGCCACTTGTTCTGAAGTTAAATTGCTCATTTTAGTTTTAAAAGCGTTGGTACAGAACTCTGACTTCGCACTTTAAAATTTGTCCGTATAGGAAGACTTTCAATAAACAACTGAACAAACCTTACACATATGCATTTTGCTAAATGTGTTCTTTTAGGAAAAAAAAAAGTAAAAACGCTAAGTTTCATTATTTTGTTAGTGTTTTTATAGTTCACCTACACGAGGCAAACTTTTTGTGAACGTATAAAAATATCTTGGTTCATAAATGCCCTTTTTTAGTTTATGCGATAATTTTTTGGCGGAGTGTATAATAAAAAAGACTATATGTTTAAAACTCATCCTATTTCGTACTTTAAAATATAGATATTTATATCAGGCAATTGTAATTCGTAATAAAAATAATCTTCTATACTCTTAATATACATACATATTAGAATGTCTGGTGAATAAATATTTGATACATTCTTTATTTTAATAAGTTCGACATTTTCTACAGTGTACCTACGTTGAAATTAATAATTTAAATCAGGTTTTTTTTTTATGTTTATATTTGGAGAGATTTGATGGTAAACATTGCTACAAATTGTACTTGTCCCTATATGTACTACAATGTGTAGTATAAATGCTGACAATTGTAGTAAAATTTTTTAACATTTCTCTCCCTGTGCAGCAGGTGAAGAGATGGCTCGTTTCAATTGAATGCCCTGTATACCGCAAAACAGTTTTTTCCCTGTTTAACTTTCTTATACCTCATTCGTCGTCAATATTACAAACTTTGCGTCCACCTTTAATAAGTTAGGAATGCGGCAGACACATCGTATACAAGTATTATTATAGGTATCGGATTGCATCTGTGCCTAGTGCCTACAGTCGGTACGCGTATATACAGAGATCCTTGTCGCGGGCCGTTCAACAGAGCGACATCGGGTCTCTGCGACCATCTAAATACGACATAACGTGGGAAGTATATTCGAACGACAACCGATTGAGAAATTAGTCCGTATATGCGTCGCCTAATCTCTCCATCGATATTATCTGGCGGATTGTGCATGATTTATGTCCGTTCTTGTCGGGCGTTTTTCGTACGATAAAATATGTGCCGGAGACATCTAATAAATTCATACGTTACATACCTATCTATACACATGTGCGTTGTACTTATACGAATAAAGATAAGGCATAGGTAATATGTGCGTGCCACAGCATATGATTAGGGACATATATAAAATGCGGTGCCGATAATATTGCGTGATTATTTCCAATTATGGGTAAACTACTGCTGTATAGGTGTGGTATAGGATATACTTACATATATTAATCTAGGTTTTTCGGTGGAGTACCCACAATAGTCTATACCGGGCTTTCATTTCAAAACTAGCCACTCGGAATAACTTTTAAAATACCTTGAATTGAATTTAACAAGAAAACAGGTCAATTTTTATTTACCGGGGGACAAATTTTACATGTACGTAGTTTCAAAACAAATGGAAAAGTTCAAATGGGACAGGGCGTTGAGTAATACATCTTTGAAAAGGTCTTTGGTACTTTATTTTTTAAAATACCGATCATTTTTTTTCCAAGTTATGCTAGTTTAAAAATTAAAGGTCGGCATTTTAGTGAAAATTATTTGATTCGCTTTAGAATGAAGTTATACTTAATTCAACGGGTTTCAAAATGCTCCCCAATATTGGTAAGGCGTTGGTAAAGCCGATCCGCCCACAGTCCTTCACTATTCCACACCTAACATCACAAATACTTTGAGGTTGAGTCTTATACACAACTGTCTTTCGATGCCCTGATAAAAAGAAAGCCAAAGGGCGCTAAAGTTGATGATGCACACGTGCCGAAGTATGCCACAAAGCTGAATTTTCAAGAGTGCGTAGACTTGTCAAGGTTGAATCAAGGAGCTTGTATGCTGTTTATGCAACTAGCATGGAAACTCAAATTTCTAGCAATCGTAAGGTTTTTTGGCAGTTTATTCGGCAAAAATCCGGTACCTCAAGAATACCTGGTTCCCTAAAACACGATGATGTGGAACTGACCGAAGCTGGTATAATAGTTGAAGCTCTCGCCAAAGTATTCTCTGATGCGTATAAACCTCGCATGGTTTCTGTGACTGTTGACTATCCAACAATGATGAAGTGTTAGCAGCAATCGAATGTCTTAAGAATGACAACACGTCATGGTTACGATGGCTTACCTAACCTTTTAGTCAGAGATTGCTCTGCTATTCTATGCGTGCCGTTGTGTTATATTTTCAATTTGTCTTTGCCTACATCTGCATTCCCGGAGAAATGGAGGATTAGGTACCTTAATTAATCCTACACTTAAGAAAGGATCCAAATATGACATCGCTAACGACAGACCCATCGCTATTTTATGCAGCTGCTCTAAAGTATTTGAGCAATTACTTTACAACAAAATTCATAATAGCATCCGATGCCACCTCTCCAGCCAACAACATGGTTTTATGCCTGGCAGGTCCACATTAACCAATATCGCCGAAATTACGCAATACATAAGCACTAGCGTCAACTCACCAGAACAACTGGACGTACTGTATACTGATTTCGCCAAGGCGTTCGACAGCATAGATCACAACATCCTCATAGTGAAATTAAACGCCTTTGGTTTCTCGCCTATTGTTACGGACCTGATAGCTTCGTTTTTTGATAATCGCTCCTGTTACATCACCTACAACGGCTTTCACTCTAATGTATTTACCTCTTCTGGAGTCCCTGGATTCAAACTGCTATTCTACGTCTATATTAACGACCTACTGTCAACCCTCAAATGTCGAGTCTTATTGGCATACGCAAACGATCTCAAAATCTTTTCTAAGATCACGTATATTGATGACTGCGAATCTCTTCAACGCGACCAGCTTGTTATTTGTAAATGGTGCATGGATAATAATAACATTCAACTGGATGTAAGCAAATGTGCCGTTTTTTCTTACACAACAAACAGAAACCAAATTACTTATTCTTACAGTGTGGATAATCCTCATATCTCTCGCCATACACACTTTAAGTTAATCATCATAGAGATGTCTGTTACTTTTGAGCATAGCTGTATTTTTTTTTACTTTTCTACTTGAATTAACTGAGTGTTACTGAGTTTATACATACAGCTATGCTCAAATGTCATCTCTATGTCAACATCTCTATGATTTACCATTAATTTCGTGTTTTTTGCATTACATCTGTGGCAGTTAATTTAAGTGTTTAGGTATTCGTTTTTATGATTTTACAACAGTTTTTATAGATACTTTTCCTAGATCTATTAAATTTTTATGCATGTTCACGTTTCTGAGACGTCAGTTTTTTACGCACTGAAAAAAGTATTACAACCATATTAAAATCTTACAGAAATGCGACAAATTATTAAGATTTTTTATTAAAATACTACACTCCGCCAAAAAAGTATCGCATAAACTAAAAAAGGGCATTTATGAACCAAGATATCTTTATACGTTCACAAAAAGTTTGCCTCGTGTATGTGAACTATAAAAACACTAACAAAATAATGGAACTTAGCGTTTTTACTTTTTTTTTTTTTCCTAAAAGAACACATTTAGAAAAATGCATATGTGTAAGGTTTGCTCAGCTGTTTATTGAAAATCTTCCTATACGGACAAATTTTAAAGTGCGAAGTCAGAGTTCTGTACCAACGCTTTTAAAACTAAAATGAGCAATTTAACTTCAGAACAAGTAGCTGCTATAGTTGCTTTAATCGAAGATGGACGATCTCAAGCATACGTTGCTAATTTGATGAACATCAATCAGTCAAGTGTTTCTAGAGCCGTAGCCAGATATAGGGAAACAGGCATTTACAGTAGAAGACCTGTACCAGGTCGTCCAAGATGTTCTACTCGCCAAGATGACCGCTATTTACTACTACAAGCATTACGTCGAAGACATGTAACTGCGAGACAATTGCAGAACGACTTGGCTAGAGTCAGAAATACTCGTGTGAGTACTCAAACTATTCGGAATAGGTTACGACAGAGTGGATTAAGAGCTAGAGTAGCTGTAACAGCCCCTCGTCTCACTAGGAACCACCGAGTGGCTCGCTTAAGGTTTGCCAGAGAACATGTATATTGGAACATTAATGACTGGGCCAATATACTCTTCACAGATGAGTCAAGATTTGGTCTTTACACCTCAGATAGGCGTATCTCAGTGTACAGACGAGACGGTGAGCGCTATTCGCAGTGTAATATCAGACCTAGACCTAATTTCGCTGGTGGCTCTATTATGGTTTCGGGAGGCATCTGTTTAACAGGTCGTACAGAGTTAGTACCAGTAGACAGAGGTACACTGACTGCCCACAGGTATATAACGGACATTTAGTACCATATGCGCCAATTATAGGAAACGAATTCATGTTAATGCACGATAATGCACGACCGCATGTTGCAATAATCGTCCAGGAATACCTTAACGATGTTGGTATTCCAGTTTTAGATTGGCCTGCGGTAAGTCCGGACATGAACCCTATCGAGCACGTGTGCGACCTCCTTCACAGACGGATACGAACCCAAAATGTTGCCCCAGCGGACCTGCATGGACTAGCAAATGCTCTCCGTGACGAGTGGGAGAATTTGGATCAGGCTTATATACGGAGGTTAATCGAATCTCTGCCAAACCGTATGCGAGCGGTCATAAGAGCCAGAGGTGGCAATACTCAGTATTAAAAGCTACTGTTATGACATTTTTCTTTCCAAAATTATAATTTCTTGTTTTAATAAAAATCTCAAGTATGAGTTCTTGTTTTTATTTGGCCTGTATTTTATTTAAACAATCATAGAAATTATATCTTAGAGCGCATTAAAGTATATTTACAACTTTATGCTACAAACAAAGATTATGCGATACTTTTATGATTCAAAACTAAATTATGCGATACTTTTTTGGCGGAGTGTATTTATTTAAAAAAATATAGGTGTCTAATACATCTGAGCATATCTGTATCTTTTTTTAAACCCGTAATATGGTCTTTAATAAAAAGATCTGCATAAGAAACTTCTACAATACTATATACGTACATCGATCACCGAAGTACGCCGAACTGCGATCTTCACCAACAGCTCTTGCGTCTGTGTAGGTGGCGTTACTTGAGTACCCTATTATAGAAAACACGTAAGAAAACGCCTGGGTGACGGAAATAATTGAATTTGTACGGCCCACCTACGAACCGCTAGGTACAATTTATTACGGATACGTACGGACACGAACGGACCTGTCGTTCCTCTCTTTCCAATCCTAATGCTCGCCGAGGAACACGAATATATTTTACGCATCTATGCGCACACGAGACGCGATATCGATACGAAGCCCCATTGGTACACATACATCTTGTAGGGGATTTATACCGTAATAACGCAACAAAGTGGTACGGTATTGTCGCACGGTTCAGTATATACCGCCTTTATTGTTGCGCATGGGTTCGTAATACACCATATACTTCAATGTTCCGGCATACTAAGTCATTTGTACTGGGTATACAGTACGTACCGACCCGTACAAACGTAATAAAGACTACAAACCAGCGACATAAAACCGCGAGCACTGATACAGGACGCAATACACATACTGTACTTTGATTTTTGTACTTTCTTTTACTGGGATTTAAATATAGACAGGTCGGTCGATTGTTTTATATTATATACATGCATACGTAACAGTTGTACTCATGAGAATAATAGTTTCGTGGACGAACGCGCATGTCCCATCATTTTACTACCCATAAATTCTAGATATAGCTTATTGCTATTTATTCTTGTGAAAATTCACATTCTGAGTACTACCGACGTATTGAAAAACGTATATATGTTGTCGATTGCTATCTATATCATATAATATAGTAAAGACCACGAAGAAAATATTTCAATTTTTTCTTTGGAAAATAAATATGTACACTACCGTGGACGTATGTATGCACAAATATTCGTATAGTAAAATTACCTTCAAATGCACAAAATTCATACGCCGCAATGTGATTGGTTATTGGGTTATTTGCTTGTGCGCGTAGGTAATTCTAATTAGTTGTTGAAGTTATTATTGGCTCGATCATATTACGTGGCGATGTAAATTGTGGTGACGCGTAAACGCAAGTTGGGGTAATCATTCCTGTTTGTGTGTTCCGTCAAGCATTGTGAAAGAATTAGGTAAGATGCTTTTATAAAAATACTCTTTTTAATATCTTTTTATTCACCTTCTTAGTATTTTTACCTGCCTCCCTTATAAAATTACATGACAAAATTACTTGACTGTTCGGTAAATATACAATTTATATAAATATTACGTATGAATTTTACAGAACAACGTTTAAAAAATACATCAGCCTATGAAATTTACTAGTGGATAGAAATTTTACTGTATGAAGTAAATTTACCTGCAACTACTCATAGGCAAGTTTGTTACCAACGATTTTACATGTAATTTTACTAGAAATTTTTTTACAGCGTACCCAGAGAAACAGAATAGTGTTAATTTGTAGAGCGGCGAATTTCCCTCGCATTTTTCAAGTATCAAAACTAGTTTTATGAATTTAATCACGTTCGTAAACGCGTGTTTGGGTCTTTAAAGCACCAGTATGCAAAGGAGTGTGATTTATGGCACACTAATAACCCTGGATCTCGTGTGTCGTGTGTATGATATCGTAGAAATGTTTTCAAACGCATTTCTACGTGTTGCCACTATGGAGAAAGCTGTAAAAGGTTTTCGAACGACAGGAATTTATCCATTCAATGACGAAATATTTTCTGACGAATGTTTTCTACCTGCTGAAGTCACAGATGTCCAGGTGGAAGAAGAAACTGAAAGATTGATGCCGACGGAAAATTTCCCAGATGACCACCAACCTGAAACTAAAAACTTCCGAGCTGCAGTTTCGCTTCCTTTAAAGATGCTATCCTGAAAGTTTCTCCGAAGCCAAGGTCCGATGCCCGTAGAAACAAAAACACAGAAAACAGCTAACAGAGCTCAGCATGCTGAAGAATTGACAAGTTCTCCATTTCAAGACCAGCTTATTGCGAAAGCAGCGAAAAAACAACAAAATACCGAAAGTGTGAAAAGAAAACTTGCTGGAAATTCCGATGGAAAGCTGATTATAAGAAAAAAGAGAGCCGTGGTAAAGAAAATCGTAGAAGTTTCAAGTAGTGATAGTGAAGAACAAGACACTAACACCATATGCATTTATTGTCCGAGCAGGTATAGCGAATCAAGGGCAGGAGAGGGCTAGATTCAATGTCAGAATTGCCAAGACTGGAGTATCGGAGAAGGATGAAGAATTCATTTGTTTAAAGTGTACCTCAGATTTAATTTAAAAACAAAACATTCAAAATAAATACTTGTTTTCTACGTATAAAGTTCTTAAAATATACAATTTCTACAAACGCTATTTTCTTTTTGTCTTTTTGTCAAAACTCTATTTAAAAATTAATTATTAAACGCATGGTCCCCTGTGCCCCAGCACTCAGGGGCACATAGGACCAATGCAAAGCGTCGAAAAAATAACTATAGTTGTTTGTGGTTATTCTTTATATTAAATTTACGGTTGGAATTCAATAAAGTAATGTACATACAAAGATATTTAGATTTACTCATCTTGAATGATCCTTTTTTTTAGAAAATATAGGTAAAAATTCCTTAAGATGTCCCCTGTGCCCCTTCTTCCCCTATATTCATAAATTTATTTAAATTATTTTATGTGTATTTATTATTATTATTATATATCTGTTGTATGCTACACCACCGGTAAAGCAATATATATCTTATCTTACCGAATAATTACATATTTAACCGGGAGAGTTCGTGATTTATTACGGTCGCGTATTAAGTATAGCGCCGAGGTAACTAACTAACTAACTTAACTAACAAAGTAACTAACGACGAGCGATGCCGTCAACTGGCTTTTCGCGAAAGAGCAGCTAGTCGACCGTGACGAATAGGAAAATATATTACGGAACTACCGCGAGTGAGGGACTCGGCTCTATTATAACATAACCTACTGCTCGGTTGCGCGAAGTACAATTACCGATGATAGAAGGGACCGTTAAAAATCGGGCTCCGTTTTTAATTACGAACGGAGGTTGATTATCGCGCTACCGGAATTATCGCTAGATTTGATTTATTACCGCGCGTATATTACCGTAGAAATATGCGCCTATACGTATGAGTAATAATGAAGTCTATAAATTTTCTATGTGAAGTATACGCAGAGTAATGGCAGGGAGAAAAATATCCGTTGCGAACCATTACCCCATACCAACGTACAAACAACGATCACCGCTCTAGATTTTTACGTGCTTTTGTATTTGTACCGTGGAATCAAAATTTTCCAAAAGCACTTTCGCCGAGTTGTAATTTAAAATATTGGAAAATATACATACCCTTGTCCCAAATTATGGTATACATTTCTCTTTGCTATTTGTCCCAAATTATGGTATACAAAACCTTTAAAACTGTTTTATTGTATTTATAAAATTAGTAACTCAATTTGTAACTTCATTTAAACAAAAATTAAAGAAAATTGTACATATTTAAACACAATTCAGCTGCTTCAATGGCAGCCATAAAAATAAATCACTTTGAGGATTATGAGCAGGCTGCTATGACTCTTTTAAAAGCCGAATCCCCTAAATATAAAAGGATTAAAAGAAAAACGAAATTAGTTGCGGACCAGTGAGGAAATGAAGCTGATCTTGATGAAAAAGGATCGGTTACTAAATTTATCGTCTACATTAAATATATGATTCGCTAATAGCTAATCTGTCAAAACGGGAAACAGTCTATGAAAAGTTAGTCAACAATTTTGAAGTACTTTCTCTTCTTCTACAGATCATCTTACCTGTACAATTACTAGAATTACATAATACAAAAAAACTTGAAAATTACTTTTCCTAATCTTGAAATAGCATTACGTTCTTCCTAACATTACCCATTAAATTGTACTGCTGAAAAGGGGTTTTCGATTTTCACTGAAGATTGCCAAGAGATCTACCCATTCTGAAAATAAAATTAACACTCTAGTGTTATTGTGTTGCGAGAAAGCCTGATATCCCTTTAGAAATTGCTTATCTGTTGGATTCGGCCGTTTCTCGACACCATCTCCGACACTTGGACTCAATGTTGGAGAGGGTTCGCGCGCGGCACCACGCCACATTTCCTCACTTAATTTAAATATTAAACAATTATTTATTTAAACAAGCACAACCTATACAGTTTACAGAACGTATGTACATACACAAGAAATTGCGAGACGTATAGCAAGCGTTGCCATGTGCGGTTTTTTCGCCTTCTAACTAACGGTATCGAAGGCGTCGTTGGTCTGGTCGTTGGGTCCTTTCTACATGTTGTACTGCCGGTGTACATACCTCCATCCTTATCTTGCTTTTAAATTTAACGTGTTTTTGTCTGTTTCGGTAGCTTATTGTATGTTTTGATCGCATCAGGTGTAGGAAATTTTTCATGTTTATAACTTGTGTTGTTTTCTGTTCTTAGATTTGAATGTCTTCGTGTTTTGTGTGTGTATATTTCTGTATTAGGTGTGAATTTGCAATTAGTTTTCATTAAATTGTTGTGGATTTTGTATATTGTAAGGAGATTTCTGAATGTTATTAATTGTAGTAAATTTAGTTCCTGCATCTTCTGGTAAACGTCCTTTGGTGGTGTCCATTTGTCCATGTTATACAATGTCTTTAGTATCTTGTTCTTTGTAGTTTGTTTAATTTTTGCTTAGTTGTATGGCTCCATATGTTTATTAGATAGCTAATATGGGATGCAAATGTGCTGTGAGACACATACTTTTTCAGATATTCTGGTACTGTCTTTAATTTTTTGCATTCCTGTGCTATGATCATGGTGTTTCTTTTTATCAAATTTTTTACGTGGGTATCCTATTTTAGGTCATTTTGTATGGTTAATCCTAGATATTTTATTTGGCAGGTTTGAGTTATGGTTTATGTTTTAATCTTGATGTTAAAAGTGTGTTTGTGTGTGTTTTTTTTTTTGTAAATACCATGTACTCTGTTTTGTTCTCATTTATCGTTATGAGATTATTATAGCAGCAATCTTCTATTTTTTCCACATCTTCAATAATGTGTTGCTGCAGTTGTTCGTCGTTCTTGCTTGAGCAAACGATGCATACATCAACTGCGTATGCATATATTTCTCCGTGGATCTTTAAATTAAAAATGTCATTTCTATAGGCTATACAGGGTGTTTTGAAACATCGTTTAAAGATTTTAAGGGCATGTAGTACGATCGAAAATAAGGTTAAAAGTCATAATAAGCATATGTTCACAAATCAACCGTTTACGAGATAACAGCGAGTGTTCCTAGTAGTACATGGATATAACATATCCCAGTAAACAGGTGCTTATCAGCTTTTGTTTTATGACAGTTTAATTTGACGTTTTGTGCAATTTGTAGCAATTACAATGGTTGCGTATTCTAATGCTGAAATGAGCGATATGGTGTTCATGTACGGTCGTGCTAATGGGAATTCTTTACAAGCACATCGCTTCTATGCTGAAACGTTTCCTGATCACCAACTGCCTTCGCATGTGATGTTTCAGACGGTGTTTCAACGACTAAGAGAAACTGGGAAGATCGATTTTTGAATATTATTGATGAAAATCCCGAAACTAGTGTTAGAAGAATTTCGACTCAAGTGGGTGTAAGCAGCAATCTTGTTTGGAGAACTCTTCATGAGCAACTCCTATACCCCTACCATATCCAACGGGTACAAGCCCTTACTGCTCCGGATTATCAAGCGAGAAGGGCTTTCTGTGAGTGGTTTTTGCGAACAGCTGCTGATCGGCCAGATTTCGCTGATAACATCCTTTTCACTGATGAAGCTGGTTTTACTAAAAATGGAATATTTAATTTCCACAACAATCACGTTTGGTGTGACGACAATCCTCATGCTACCGTTGAAGCTCGGCACCAGCAACGTTTCTCTCTAAACATCTGGTTAGGCATGACAGGGGAACGGTTGTTAGGACCGATTGTTTTGCCACAACGCTTAACAGGTCCTGCATACCTCGAGTTCCTGGAAAGTACTTTACCTAAACTTTTGGAAGATTTACCTATAAATCTAAGACTGAACCTCTGGTTTTTGCAAGATGGAGCTCCACCGCACTTTACGCGTGCTGTTAGGGAACATCTTAACAATGAATTTCCTGGGAGATGGATAGGGCGAGCAGGTCCCATTGCTTGGCCTCCAAGGTCTCCCGATCTAAACCCGTTGGACTTTAGTATCTGGGGTTATTTGAAAAGTTTAGTGTACGCAACACCAGTAAACGATCTTCCAGAGTTGCGCCAACGAATAGAACACTGTTGCCAGATAATACGAGAAAAACCCTTGTTTTTTGAAAGAGTGCGCGCTTCCTTTGAAAGCAGATGTAGATCCTGTGTCGAAATGGAAGGACGTCATTTTGAACATCTTCTTTAGTTATAATTTATTTTATGTTAAAATACAATAACATCTTAATAAAAACCGCTAACGCAAACTTATTCTGCATTTGCGATAAAATCGCTGTTATCTCGTAAACAGTTAATTTGTGGACATATGTTTATTATGACTTTTAACCTTATTTTCGATCGTACTACATGCCCTTAAAATCTTTAAACGATGTTTCAAAATACCCTGTATACAGTATCAATATATACAGTATATTCCCGCCTTGGGGAATTCCCTATTCTCCTTGTAGATGTTTTCTATTTTGTTGAGTAGTGTTGTATGTTTTCTATTTGATAAATATGTTTTTATTAAGTTTCTATTGCGTTTATTCCCAGAGCATCAATTTTTTCGACTAATTTCGTTTTGGAGATAGTGTCAAACGCTTTTTTCATATCTAGAAAAAGTACTACCACCGTCTTGTTTTTCTCTGTTTCGTTCTTTATTTTATTTATTAAGTCATTTGTAGCAGATATGGTTCCCGAATTTTTTGAAAAGCGTATTGATTTTTATGTATGATGTTATTACATGTTAGATATTCACTTAGTTGTATTTGTATGCTTTTTTCTAATATTTTGTTTAATGTGGAAAGTAGACATATTGGTCGATAATTTTCTATCTTTGTCTTGTTGCCTTTTTTATGGATAGGTATGATTGTTGTACGTTTTAATTAGTCAGGGTAATGCCCACTTTTTATAGTGTTGATGATTAATTTTACCAATATCGGTGCTAATTTATTTCTGTTTTGTTTTAATATCTTTGTAGTTATTTTGTCATAGGCTGGTGCAGTATTGTTTTTTAATTGTAGGATTATTTTTTTCAGCATGTTTCTTAATTTTTTGACTATTACAGGAAAGCTACTAGCTTTCAAACACTTAAAATGTTTTTCGCCTGATGATGGTATATAACCGAAACCCATAGAGCTTTCATATAGTAAATTATTACAAATTATGAAATACGAATTTTATTTCATTATCACCTTTATCAAACAACCTAACTATGGACCTAACAACTAATACCTAAGATTTTTCAATTACACTGGAGAACTAATCCATTCTTAATTAAACTAATTATATTGTAAATACATATATACCTACAAAAAATAAATTATTTACAGTTTGCGTCCTCTAAACTTGATAAAGCCATGCACGTTGGGGAAACGTCAATGAAAAAAAAAAATAATCAAAACTTAAGTAAATATTGTATTGTCTATGTTTATGATTTTATCTAAGGTAACATTTTTAATCTGGTTAACTCGTTCTACTCTTTGTGCATTGCTCGGATACATACGTGGATAAGTGAAAGTAACACTGCCAACCTTTAGCTTAATAAAAATTACTAAAATTATATCCGATAATTTTAGTGTTATAACCGACATATTTTACTTTATTACACTACACAATAATTAATATAATAATAACGACGTTATTACGAAACCTCAATATAAACACCACGCGATATAAATTCTATTCTCTATATTTCACAGCACCCGACTAAACATTGTTTCCGGCCCGGCACGACATCGAGAATTCCTTTCGGCAATAAATCACCGCTGCTGTAACTAAAACAACGCGTTAATTAATATCTACCGTTATATTGTGGAGTTTAAAAATGTATAGAACAAGGTAAAGCGACACACTATTCCGGTCAGTGTAAATTCGTAAAGTATTAACAGCCGCAATCGAGTTTCAAGAAAAGTAATATAGATTTATCGTGTGTCTCAACAGTTGGCAGTTCGCGACGCGGTTGAACCGCGCGCTTTTCGAATAAGCGCTCAGTTGCACGTGCGAAAACGGTGGCGTTGCTAATTGCGAATTCCCGGGGTTTCTATGGACGGTAGTATTTGTTTCCTAATTACTTTCAAGGCTGAGTAATCATTAATCAATTCGGTGTGATGGTGGAAAAATCGTTAAGACGGACATTCTTGGTATAGGTCGAATAGTCCGCTCTTATTATTTCGTTTTTCTAATTCGTGTTGATAGAAAGTTCGAGCGCGCGCGGCGAAAATTAATTAGGAATTAGATTTTCGTAACTCGAATATGAGAATTCAATCGCCACTGGAATAATTAATTGTGAACGTTGTGAGTGTTAATTGATTCTGATGTTGCGATATGATTTTTAGTTCTATGATGGTGGAGTGGTCTATTGTAACAATTACTCGTGATATACTTGGGTTGCACACTCAAAAAAGTACATAGGGAATTATTACTATAATATTGTAGTTGAAAAAATGTAGTTATAGTTACTACAATTGTAAAAGCCAGTCCTAATCCGTTTTCGTGCAGCTTACTATTACATTATTGTGTCTAACATTGTGTAATAAATTTTAAAAGTACAACGATGTGAATTTGTAATATATATTTTGTTTTAAAGTACTGTAACATGAAATACTACAAATTATTAAAAAGTCTATTACAATGTATAAACACTTTGTTCACAATAGTATGCCAAACTTTATTGTATTACAGAGTCGAACATAATGCAGTCGAATTTAGTACAATTAGGTTTGAAAATTCAAAATAATGTAACACTTTCAGATATACATTATATTAATTCCTGTAGGTATCTAATATACCTATAGGAGTAGGATTAACTTGTTTCTTAATATCTGTTTCATTTGAATCTTATTAAATTAGATATCCCAACGCGTTTTAACTGTATTGATTATTGATACAAATATAAATTATGTGCGGAATTGCGGAAATAAAGGTGAATACTGAATAAAAGCAAACAAAAATGTGTTTTGATCTTCGCAGTGCCAGCAATCATCCAGCTAATACGCCATTTTATATTAGTCGCTAATAAAGCGTACATGGTGGTGGTCGTGTGATTTGTGTGTTCTTATGCCGTTTCCTATGGTACTACGTCCATTAGATAATATATATACATTAATGACGATGGATGCGAAAAGTTATTTACTGAGTTGGGGGTTAGAACCGTTGGTAAGGATTTTTGAAGCTAAGACATTGAAATATATTTTCAATACAAAAGTATAGGCGTGTATGTATGTATCTAGCATTAAATTGTTTCTCTTTACCTGCGTAATTACCTATTACTGGTGCTGCTACTTGTTTATATACATACAATTACCTATAGAGGGTAAATGTAATAGGTAATTCTTGGGTTGTCTGCAATCTATTATGTCATAATAACAAATAATTATAATATTATTAATGCACGTTTATTGTTGTACAAGTTCTTTCTATTGTCCGTATACCGGTGGCTTTTACATCTTTTGCTGATGTGTAATAATTTCCAGACAGTGCAATTTTCTAACTTTCTGTTACATATAATTGAAATCGCAATCTACAAAATTTAATTTGTATTTATTTACAGAATATTACTGACTTGGATGTAGAGCTACAGTGGCGGGCAGAGAACAACGCCAGATTTCAGTTTCCAGTAGAAGAGATATCAAATATAAAGTAGATACACCATTAAAAGCTGCGGATGCATGTTTTACAATAATATTTGCATTGAGTGCTGAGTATCCAATAGAATGCGATCAGGTGAGATTTATGTTTCATTGAAGAAATTAGTAAAAAATGTTTGTGTTCCAGGTTAGTATCTTTTTCAATAAAAATGTGTCACGTTGAAAATGTTGTCTAGTAAATATATTTTTCAATAAGATTCTTGTTTTTATTAATTTCTATTTCCTTATTGCTTTGCTAAGTACATACATATGTATTTACCAGCGTAAGTATATACCTATATAAAATTGTAGTGACTTTTACAACACTTCCTTACTAAACAGTAATATATTTCGTGAAAAGCGTTAGATGCTATAGTGATAATTATTACTACAATTTCTAAAAACTTATAGTTTTCATTGTTTACTGTGCAACAGCTTTTTACCTTCAGTTCTAGCATTACACAAATAGAAGCGTTCTCAATAAATATACTACGAATCGCCATTTTCTGTGGCAGAGTTTCTCAAATATTCTTTTACTTAGTGTTATAATTTGTAGCACAACTTACGAGTGCATATTACAAAGTTTAGCAGTAAAAATTACAACAACTTTGTGGATTCAGTCTTATTTGTTTTGAGAAATTGTCTCGCAGAGAAATTGTATAAAGTATTACAATATTGTAGTAAACTCTCTTAAAAATAAAATGACCGTACTGACTATATTGTTGTCGCAAATTTTTTTACGAATTGTAATACACATTCTTATACACGTTAGACACAATTTTGTGTGACTTTTCATTACAAATTGCGTCTGGTGCATATATTACTGTAATTTGTAGCGATATGGAATACAATTGTAACAAAATTTCCAAGTTTTTTTTTGGGTTGAAAGGTTATAAAAATAACGCTAAACAATACCAATTTATTATCGCATTGACTGTCATAAAATTAAAAATGTAATTCAAACTTTAACGCCTAAAATATCTAGTCCGATGATATACCTGCAAACATTTTGGAACTAACGTCAAAATGTATTTCTTTTCCGTTAGTGAGTATAATCAGTTCCATGTTTATACTACTGGTATTTATGCTGATACATTAAAGGTGGCAAAAGTTTATATACACTCCGCCAAAAAAGTATCGCATAAACTAAAAAAGGGCATTTATGAACCAAGATATTTTTATACGTTCACAAAAAGTTTGCCTCGTGTATGTGAACTATAAAAACACTAACAAAATAATGGAACTTAGCGTTTTTACTTTTTTTTTTCTCTAAAAGAACACATTTAGAAAAATGCATATGTGTAAGGTTTGTTCAGTTGTTTATTGAAAGTCTTCCTATACGGACAAATTTTAAAGTGCGAAGTCAGAGTTCTGTACCAACGCTTTTAAAACTAAAATGAGCAATTTAACTTCAGAACAAGTGGCTGCTATAGTTGCTTTAATCGAAGATGGACGATCTCAAGCATACGTTGCTAATTTGATGAACATCAATCAGTCAAGTGTTTCTAGAGCCGTAGCCAGATATAGGGAAACAGGCATTTACAGTAGAAGACCTGTACCAGGTCGTCCAAGATGTTCTACTCGCCAAGATGACCGTTATTTACTACTACAAGCATTACGTCGAAGACATGTAACTGCGAGACAATTGCAGAACGACTTGGCTAGAGTCAGAAATACTCGTGTGAGTACTCAAACTATTCGGAATAGGTTACGACAGAGTGGATTAAGAGCTAGAGTAGCTGTAACAGCCCCTCGTCTCACTAGGAACCACCGAGTGGCTCGCTTAAGGTTTGCCAGAGAACATGTAAATTGGAACATTAATGACTGGGCCAATATACTCTTCACAGATGAGTCAAGATTTGGTCTTTACACCTCAGATAGGCGTATCTCAGTGTACAGACGAGACGGTGAGCGCTATTCGCAGTGTAATATCAGACCTAGACCTAATTTCGCTGGTGGCTCTATTATGGTTTGGGGAGGCATCTGTTTAACAGGTCGTACAGAGTTAGTACCAGTAGACAGAGGTACACTGACTGCCTACAGGTATATAACGGACATTTTAGAAGAACATGTAGTACCATATGCGCCAATTATAGGAAACGAATTCATGTTAATGCACGATAATGCACGACCGCATGTTGCAATAATCGTCCAGGAATACCTTAACGATGTTGGTATTCCAGTTTTAGATTGGCCTGCGGTAAGTCCGGACATGAACCCTATCGAGCACGTGTGGGACCTCCTTCACAGACGGATACGAACCCAAAATGTTGCCCCAGCGGACCTGCATGGACTAGCAAATGCTCTCCGTGACGAGTGGGAGAATTTGGATCAGGCTTATATACGGAGGTTAATCGAATCTCTGCCAAACCGTATGCGAGCGGTCATAAGAGCCAGAGGTGGCAATACTCAGTATTAAAAGCTACTGTTATGACATTTTTCTTTCCAAAATTATAATTTCTTGTTTTAATAAAAATCTCAAGTATGAGTTCTTGTTTTTATTTGGCCTGTATTTTATTTAAACAATCATAGAAATTATATCTTAGAGCGCATTAAAGTATATTTACAACTTTATGCTACAAACAAAGATTATGCGATACTTTTATGATTCAAAACTAAATTATGCGATACTTTTTTGGCGGAGTGTATATTATAAGCACACCTATGCAGTATAATAATTTGTATTCCTTTGCCTATACCCACGTTAAGCAAGCATTAGCGCAGCTCGCCCGCTAGCTGTCTCCATTTGCATAATAAATAAACAATGCCGAGGAATTCGACTTATGACATGTGCGCGAGATAAAAAAAAAAAAAAACCGCGGGTAAGCTAAATACAGGTGCGGTAACGGAACGGCCTTGCATGGCCGTCCGCGACATTACGACACACGCAGCGACCACAGCCAGAACGTAAACACACAATAAAAACTCTCCGGCGAACATTCTAGCAGCACGCACAATGACACATGAGCACACACGTCCCCGTGCGGATAATAGATAATAACCGACGGATATTCGATAATAATAGTAACAAATAATGCAATACGCGGACCGCGGTAACGGTAGCCGGAGTAATTGGTTCGGATCTGTCCCGTTTTCACCGTAAAAATGCCCATTACGAACGTGCGCGTTGGCCTCACGTGTTTCACTTGTGTAGTAATCGGAAATGCAATAATAATCTTACATTATGATTGGTTTTATTGCCGTTCGGGCTGAATGGCTTCGTTTGTACGAGATCGTTTATTAAATGTGCTGTCGAAATCGGCTCTGATGGGAGTAATTATCGTAAAAATGCCAACGAGCACCGTTAGATAGGACTTGCTCGTATTAAATATTAATAAGACGAACAGAAAGAGATCAGAGTTACAGGAAGTGGAAAATATTTATTTTGCACCTTTCGGAAGGCCGAGAAATTTTTAATATACATTAAAATTAAACAAAGAAAGTGCTATAAGTACAGTTGTTACCGAAAAAAATTAACGACCTACGCGAAAATGTGTGTAGCGGGCGCATGTAGGACGGACTATAGCTTTTACTACGGCTTATCGGTGTAAACAAACGTTATTTATGATTCATTGTGTATTTATCCCCCACAAGATTTTTCGTTTCTATAATTTATTTTTTGTTATCAAAACACGGCACACGTTAAAATAATATTTTGATGTATTCTTTGGTAAAGCAGATTGCCTGTTTCTGGTTTATTAGAATATCTTGTTTCGTATATACAACGTGTCCCGTATCATTTTATTCAAACTTTTGGAGGGTAATATAGACTAAATTAATGACTAAAAACAGTAAAAGTGGTAGGTTAATTTTGTTTCGTTACCAATATACAGGGTCTTTACCATTACTACACTATCATTTTCCGGAGATCCCTTGCGCGCGAACCCTCTCCGACACTGAGTCCAAGTGTCGGAGATGGTGTCGAGAAACGTCCGAATCCAACAGATAAGCAGTTTCTAACGTGATATCAGGCTTCCTCGCAACACAATAACACCAGAGTGTTCATTTTATTTTCAGAAAGGGTTGATCTCTTAGCAATCTTCAGTTAAAATCGAAAACCCCTTTTCAGCAGTGCAATTCAATGGGTAAGATTAGGAAGAAAAATAAATAAATTCCTCTAGTTCTACTAGCATTTTGAAGTGAGCGCACTCTTTTTGGACATCACTTCGTATGTCATCAGGGTATATAAGATTGACGACACATTTTTTTTGATGTCTTCTTTTCTAGAGTCTTTCTGTAGAAGAAGAGAAAGTACTTCAAAATTGTTGACTAACTTTTCATAGACTATTGCCCGTTTTGACAGATTAGCTATTATAGGTATATGATGGCTTAACGCCCCTTGTGGGGTTGTGCCGCTTATATAAGCTTTCTAGATCCATTTCAAATTGGGGCGGATCAATCTCCATTTTCTTTTTCATTTTAAATCGCTCTCACTATTTGTTTCCATAAGTTTCTCTGCTCTACCTTCTTCTTCCATTTAATACGTTAAGAAGTTCTCCAACTATTACTGGTATCTCTTGTACTGGAAACTGAAATCTTGCGTTATTCTCTGCCCGCCACTGTAGCTCTACATCCAAGTCAGTAATATTCTGGAAATAAATACAAATTAAGTTTTGTAGATTGCGATTGTGTATTGCGATTTCAACTATATGTAACAGAAAGTTAGAAAATTGCACTGTCTGGAAATTAATACACATCAGTAAAAGGTGTAAAAGCCACCGATATATGGACAATAGAAAGAACTTGTACAGTTAGGATAACAATAAACGTGCATTAATAATATTATAATTATTTGTTATTATGACGTAATAGATTCCAGACAACCCAAGAATTGCCTATTACATTTACCTTCTATAGGTAATTGTATGTATATAAATACATAGCAGCACCAGTAATAGGTAATTACACAGGTAAAGAGAAACAATTTAATGCTAAATACATACATGCACTGCCTATACTTTTGTATTCAAGATATATTTCAATGTCTTACCTTCAAAAATGCTTACCAACGGTTCTAACCCCCAACTCAGTAAATAACTTTTCGCATCCATCGTCATTAATGTATATATTATCTAATGGACGCAGTACCATAGGACACGACATAAGAACACACAAATCACACGATCACCACCATGTACGCCTTAATAATAAGAATAATAATAATAATGTTTATTGTCGTTAGTATACAGATATACATCGACAGTGTCAAGATATACATACAAGTGACTACTACGGACTAAAACTTAAAATAAAAAAATAAAGTTGTATACATGTAAATAATAAAAGTCAAATATATAAAATGTCAATTTAATATTAGAGAGACCCATTGTCATTGTTCATGTATTCGTCAATAGAATAAAAGCAGTGCTCTTGAAGAAATAATTTCAATGACTTTTTGAATACATTTATCGTAGTGGCTGTTTTAATATGTGAAGGCAGAGCGTTATAATAAATTACACCTTATTAACGACTAATAGAAAATGGCGTATTAGCGGGATGATTGCTGGCACTGCGAGGATCAAAACACATTTTTGTTTGCTTTTATTCAGTATTCCGCACATAATTTATATTTGTATCAATAATCAATACAGTAAAAACGCGTTGGGATATCTAATTTAATAAGATTCAAATGAAACAGATATTAATAAACAAGTTAATCCTACTCCTATAGATACCTACAATAATTAATATAATGTATATCTGAAAGTGTTACATTATTTTGAATTTTCGAACCTAATTGTACTAAATTCGACTGCATTATATTCGACTCTTTAATACAATAAAGTTTGGCATACTATTGCGAACAAAGTGTTTATACATTGCAATAGATTTTTGAATAATTTGTAGTATTTCATGCTACAGTACTTTAAAACAAAAATATATTACAAATTCATATCGTTGTACTGTTAAAATATACTACACAAAGTTACACACAATAATCTAGTAAGCTGTACGAGAACGGATTAGGACTGGCTTTTACAATTGTAGTAACTATAACTACATTTTTTCAACTACAATATTATAGTAATAATTCCCTATATACTTTTTTGTTGTTCCCTGTTGAATTTCTTTGTCATTGTCAGCCAAGACCATTTGATTTTTGTTTTCTTCTACCAGTAATGCAATCTTGTTATTGTATATTGTATATATGGTCTACAATTTTTGTTTTATTTTTGCTTCAAACAATATATTTTAGTTGAAACTATATTGTGATAAGATAAAATTCGGGCCCTATTGTCTCGAAAGGTTGTTTGTGTAACATTTGAAAGTAAGTACACAGATAAAAATACGGAGTTGGATTTAACACCGTTTCAACACTTTTCCGGTGTTCCCTCGCGACCATCCGTTCAAGGAGCCTCCATTTAAGAGTTAAATATTTTACACCTCAACGGAAGAAACGTGGAGGCAATTTCCTCCAATAAGGAGGATGTTTCTCCTCTTACGAAGGTAAAACACACCGCATGGGAGCTACTGAAATCCATATCAGAGGTAACTACCTCCTTAATAGATGAGATTACCACCGCCAAGGAGAGATTCTAACTCCATTTGAGAGTACATCCCCTCCTTGACAGACGAAAATGCCTCCGTTACGGAAACTATTGTTCCATGACGGTGCGATTGAAATCCGCATCGGAGGTAACTACCTCCCTGGTAGACGAGATTACCACCGCCAAGGAGAGATTGTAACTCCATTTGAGAGTACATTCCCTCCTTGACAGACGAAAATGCCTCCGTTACGGAAACTATTGTTCCATGACGGTGCTATTGAAATCCATATCGGAGGTAACTTTTTCCGAAATAGAAGAAATTACCTCTTTTAGCCAGCGTTTCTAATTCCATATCAGAATTAATTGATTTCATAGCGAAGTTACTGGAAACCAAAACGAAGTCTGTGGGCGATTGCAGTCACAGTACCTTTTATACGATATCAACTATGTGTAAACATCATATAGATATTACATAGTCACAATTACCGATCACAATTTACATTCAGTAAGAAGTACAAAGATTATGAAACAAGCGTAGCGCCATCTTTACGACAAAATCTATAGTATCATATTTATGTAGCTAAACGAATTATCAGTATTATGATATTCCTACTATATAGATATAAAACTATACAGCATTCATTTCATTTCATCTCATTATTAATGCGGTTTCCAGTTATGTATAATAATCAAAGTAAGGTGACTGTTGCTAGCACCTAATCAAATAAACACAACACCTTTTGATATTCTGATACTTTATGCGTAAATATATATTATATTTCTTGTCTGCGGTTTCCGTTCATACACGATGTGTATCTGTACATACAGAACTATACGTGTTATGGCTAAACAATAAAAGGAAGGGTTTCTGCTATTTGACGCCATTTTCAAGTGGCTCCCTCATACAACGTTTACGCATGTGTTCATCGACGACCATTAACCGAACTCCACTTTGGACAAAAAAAATTCCCAAAAGGATTATTTCTCTCCTGTTCGGTGTAAAACTGATGGAAATAAATACGCAACTAAAACTATGTATTGTATTCAAAAAAATAACTCCGATAAAAACGGAATATTACATGAATCGGATACATTTAACAGCGTTTAGTAGTTGAAATAAGAATAACCCTGATATGGAGAGAATATAATATGCAATGAATACATTTAACTGCGTTTGGGAGTTAGATATACAAATATCCGTAGCGGAAATAATAAGGAGGATGTTTTCTCCGTGTTGAAGTTAAAATATCACGGAGGACATTGTGAGCCTCCGTTTCGGTGGGGATTTTCTCCGAAAGGGATAAAATGCCCACCGTTTTGTAGATATACAACTCTTTTCTCTACATAAAGCCTTCCGAATCGGAGACTCTGTATTTCACTCCGCTATATTTTTACCTGTGTATAATCAAAAAAAAATAGATAACTTTAAAAAACGTAATATGAAATAACAACTCCCTAATATTGATAAATAAAATCACCAGTGTCCAAAATGAAAAAAAAAATTGAACAAACCACAATGTAGGATTAAATTTTCATTAAAATTATCAAAAAAAAGTCCAGAATTGTCTATAGTGTGCTACACGTTACGTTTTATTTCATATCAATACTTGAACACATAAAAATACGAAAATGCAGTTCTCACAACAACGCTTAGCACAACATAAATCTCTTAGGCGTCACCCCGCGCACACGGTTCTGCTCGACAGAGCCAGTAATGCAAATGATCGGACACTTTCTTTAATTGTATTTTATCTGTATTACAACAACAATAACGGCAGTAACAAACAACAACAACAATGTAAATTACATAACCAAGGTGCTGCTGCCTCCGAGGTGTAAAAAACCAAACTAGAATATAACTGCTCCGGTTTTTTACCGAATGCGTAATTATTTCCGTTGATTGTCCGAGCGCTCGGGTGCAGGTTCAGTCGTAATTTAGAACGTGTTGAAAACCGTTTCGTAAGTTATTACGGGCGTAAATGATATCGTTTTTTATAAGATAAGTCGTTAAGAGGCAAATACGATTCTACCGAGAGCTCACGTGCTGCTGGTAATATATACAAACAGATTTAATTTAAATATTACCGCATAATTGTTTTTATCTTAAATTAATTAATTTATAGACCCGACTCTATATTTTTTTGATAATATAAAGGGTTCTCCAATAAGAGGTGTTATTTTGAATAGCCCGCTATTTCGGTAGATGTCACTTTTGAAGCTGTCATTTTTTGACATTTGACAAGTAGAAACTACGCCATTAATAAAAATGGAACGATACACGCTTCAACAACGCATTGAAATTATTAAAATTCACTATACAAATGGTGAAAATTTGGCAGAGACGGTTCGTAAAACTCGAACATTTTTGGGTCGTCGTGAAGCACCTTGTCGGACCGCAATACAGAAATTGGTGGAAAAATTCAAGCTGTCGGGACAACTTAGTGATGTGAAGAATAAAACCCGTGCACGTCGCTCAAGAACAGCCGAGAATATTGCTGCTGTAGCCGAAAGTGTTGAAGAAAACCCAGGTTTGTCCATTCCTCGTCGTTCTTTGGAATTACGCATTCCACAAACGTCATTACACCGTATTTTGCAAAAAGATTTGGGTCTTAAGGCTTATAAAGTTCAGTTAACACAAGAACTCAAGCCGGCCGATCATCAACAACGTCGTGTCTTTGCTGATTGGGTCGTTGAAATGCATGAAAATGATCCGGAATTCCGTCGAAAAATCATCTTTAGTGATGAGGCCCATTTCCACCTCGGTGGCTTCGTCAACAAGCAAAATTGTCGCATCTGGGGCTCGGAAAACCCAAGAGTTATTGTTGAAAAACCTCTCTATCCTCAACGTGTGACTGTTTGGTGCGGTTTATGGTCCGGCGGAGTCATTGGACCTTACTTTTTCGAAAATGAGGCTGGAGCAACAGTTACGGTGACTGGATTGCGCTATCGAGAGATGATTAATGATTTTTTATGGCCGGAATTGGAAATAATTCGATAAATCCTGGTATATTTAATGGTCTTATCAATTTTTCAAACAATATTTAGTTTAAGTCATTTTTGTTCGTTTATGATGTGACTGTTCTGTATAAAAAGAAGAACTAATAATTTCGGATTTTTGCGCTAAGCCCTTTTCTGAATGTTATCCCAAGATAAGGCGAAAGAAGGTCACAAACTGCTCTAAAATGCGAGTTTTGAAGGTTAATTTTCAAAACCGGACTCCCTGGTACCTACCCACATGTGCACTCCCAAAATAAAAGTCCACGCGCCGCCACTGGTTACAGATAGAGAGAATTAAAAGACCTTTTGAATGAGTGGTCAGAAGATCCATCTTCCCTATTGATATTTTAAGGGTGGGAGCTGCTTTTAAATCGTCAGAGCTGTCATAAAAAAATTGTCCCCATTGGTAGGACAATTGACAGGTTTCGGAATTTATATAAATCACAGCAGGCAAAGAGTAATTTAAGATGACTTGTTTCAATTGAAATGCCCTGGGTATTTGTTCGTATACAAACAAACATACCAACACTAAATACTTATCTGCCAACGTACAGCACGGTAATACATTCTAAGGAGTAGACGATTTGTCCCCAATTAAGAGTAAATATCGCACGCGGCGGATCCCATGCGAGCCTCGCGACCGCTGGATTGTTTATGGCGACGCGGACCCAATAATAGGAGTCGAGCGTCGAGGCTGCCGCCTCTTTTATACTTATTTAAGGCTAATTTTCGAAATCACGCATACACACCCGAGGATATCGTGCCTTTTTTCTTCAGTACCAAGCTGTGATTTATTACGCCGTGCCGGCTCCAGTTCTCCCCACGGAGAAGCCGGGATCCTTTGCGTGATCTTTTAAATTGACGCTCCCAGTCTTTTGTATGTATATGTGCTGGTACGGGAAGGTCCGAGAGCAGAGTTTACGGCCGCTACGCGCTCATTATTAATTGAACGCCGTCGCGAAGTATTGCCCGGCCATCGTGATTAATATCGAACGACTAGTTATAATAACCGCGCTACGGACGCAATTAAATTAATAAATACGACACGCAGTAACTTATTAATTATTACGTTTTATATATACGTACGTACGTACAATGAATCCAGTGGAAACCGCCGCGGATTATAGGAACTGGCTTCTTTTTGCGCGAGAGTTCATCAATTATGAAGCGACCGATTTGTTAGAGATACGTAAATCGGTATTTTGTATACATCGACTATGAAATTACTTACGATTTTTTGCCCGGTTACTCATCGCACTCATTTAATTCATGCTCTCATTTACATATTCCATTAATCTTGGTGTAAAAACACAGAAAACGCGCATTCAACAAAGATGCTTACATATCTATGCTGGTTATGTTTATATTACAGAGCAACGCATAGGTATTCGTATAATTGTGCTAGTTTTACACTGCAATATTGAATTTCCCTCGCATGACCATGAAAAAAAAACATTATCTGTCACGATAATCAAGCAAAACCATGTTTTTTCAGTGTTGGGAATTAATTAATTACTAGTTAATTGAAATACGTAACTAAATTCAAAATAACTAATTACCATAGCAACTAAATAAGTTATAATTCAATGAAGTTATTCAATTATTTTGTAAGTGAATGGTGGAGAAATCGTGTCAATGAGAAGGGCTAAATTTAAACTCTCGCAAAACGACAATGGTTCTGTTCACCTGGAGGAGTCCAGTATCCGATCATCCTGCGCTCTAGTAAGGTTAAATACCTAAATGTTACTTTGGACGCAAAACTGACATAATAATCCCACCTGGAACATGTGACGAACAAAGCCACGAGGGCCTTATGGTCTTGTAGAGAAATGTTTGTTAAAACGTGGGAGCTGAAACCTGCAATGCTGCATAACTGTACACGACTAGCTAGAGGGTCCAGTGAACGACCATTCATAGTTGTAGACCATTCTTATAGTGGCATCAAAGCTTTTGTCATCATTGTGTCATTGTGATCTAAGCTGGCTGCTAGTCACGGCTCCTATTGGAATGGACTTGCCGGCAAGAGACATTGGAAAACCCTCGGGATTCATCCAGGCGGAGAAAGACTCCGCAAAGCAGTCTTTACGAGTAGGAATAAACTAAGACTACTTACGGGAGTCTTAACTGGCCACTGCAAACTGAACATGCGGTGCAAATGGTGCGAATGGACTCTTCCCTGTGCAGAAACTCTGGGAGAGCAAATGAAACTTCTGCGCACCTCCTGGCCGACTGCCAATCAGCGGACAGGAAGAGAAGGGGTCATTTAGGAGTCGATCAGTTAGACAAACCCACTTTAAGCAAACTTATTCTCTACCAATTTGCGGACCTGTTTGTTCAGGTGCAACCAAGTCGAGAGGGCTAAATTATCATAGGGGCACAATAGGTTTTCTGACCGAGTTGCCTTAAGAGATAAATCTGCCCATGAAAGTAAAAAAAAAAAGTGGAACACAATGTAGACTTGAGATAACCCCTAAGATCTCTAGATCTCACTGCTCCAGATTATTTTCTTTGGAGTTATCTGAAAGAGAAGGTTTATATGTATAAACGAGCAAAGCTTAGAACAACTTAGGACGAATATTAGCGCGAGAGATTTTGGATATCTCAAGAAACTTTACGAAAGGTCATGGAAGACGTGTTAAATGACTTTAAGAAACACTTTGCACTATAAGTTTCTAAATATAAATTTATTTCACTTTTCATGCACTTTTTTAATTTCAAATCGCGAAAGTACTTTTCGGCCACCTTGCGTAATTAGTGCATTACTAACATGTTCAAATATCTATTAGTCGATATAATGACAATATTAATTCACATATTTCACACATTGATAGCTAACATAATTCGAATTACATCCGCATGGTGGCTGTACTGAAAGGGCGCCTATTTTAAAGGTAAAACCTATTTTTCAGTTGTAAATCGGCAGCTGATAAATCTCTCGATTCGGAACGTAATGGGATTTTAATTGTGGCTGCTGCAGAATCGATTTTGTTGCGAATTAAGAACGTGGACGTTAATCACGCCAGAAAAACTGGACGACTGCAATAAAATAGAAATACTTCGGCGTCTTTGTGCACCTAAACGGAAAGATCTGGTTTCGAAAGGGAAGATTTCGAAATGCCGCGCATAACTCATAAATAGACAGAGAGAAACACGGGGAAATAGTGCCATAGTTATCCAGTGGCGTAGATGTGCGAAGATATTTGGTTACGTTTGGACATGCTCACTACTGAAATAAAATTTTCGTTCAAAAACAATGAAAATATCTAAAAAAATCTGTTGAAATCTAAGATATGGATACGTATTTAATAGAGAAATTGCGTAAAGTAACCTGACAGTACGCCACTGTTACGGGGCAATCAATTTTTGCCCACGTACGCACTAAGAAATAACATTGTGGTAAGTACAAATTACCGGAACGCGTACTGACGATTTGTTAGCAGTGTATTCTATCTAAATGGTATCTATTAATTAAAATATCGTATTGAATAACTTCTACTTTAAATCGCAAGGGAACCGTAAACGTCAAAGCTTATAGGTTAGGGCACATTGACTGGACATGACACAACACAGGACGGACAGCGTATTATTCCCCTGAAAGAAAAACGATTTTTGCAACCGGACAAAAAGAATTTCAATTATGCGAGCGACAATAAAATAAATCTACGAATGACACATATCGTCGAGGTAGATTTCCGTATAAAAAGACGCCAGCTTTGGTATCTGGAAGAGTTGGTATAAACGTTCTACAAATATAGTCTTTTAGTGCGGCACAGCCGACCGGTATCAGGTGCGCTACCATTCCGTATTCTGCAAAGTTCTCACTTTTTTGCGCGCCGAGGCGAACCATAAAGCCTTTCCGGACGAGTCACTTATTACGAATCCAAATAGAAACATTTGTACCCAGAACGCATTACCGTAATGCCATCGTTATGCAAGCGACGGTGGCAGTTTTAAATCTTCGGGGAGTAGGCATTGATAAAGTGGATGGGAGTAGTATTTAGTAGGACTGAAAAACTCGCTTTGCACTTTATACGGTCCGAAACCTTTTACAGCACTTTCATCACATAGAAACTGAGTAACAACGAAATGCAATAATAAAGCTTACTTTAACTGCGCAAGCCAATCACGTTATAACATGTCACTTCCTATTATCGCATTTGAAAAATGTAGGAACAGGATCTTATAGAAATATTTAGCAAATTAAAAAAAAACACCGAATTTATAGGATGATTATTTAGCAAATTAAAATTACATTTATCAACCAAGTAGTGTCATCTACCAGAAGAACACGAACATTACATTCTTACAGGTACCTATAATATGGCTTTTACGTCAAAATTAAAATACAAAATACAAACCATAACAAAGGTTATTATTTGTTGACATCTGTTCTGTTGTGGAAACATTCGCGTACAACCCCGCAGATGACCCGCAGTAAACAATAATAATGACTTTCTAATCGTAACAATGACATCCACAAATTCTAGTATCAATAAGGACAGTTTTAAATTAATCGAAGTTCCGTTAGATAAGTTCCATACAGAAGCTTTGCCATATCATCTGCAATTATATCAGCAACAAAAACAAACTATCGAACGAGTAAGTTTACCTCAAAACAAAATAGTATGTTTATTGATATTGTCGATGGATATTTTTAGTGTATGTCGATGAAGAATACGCAGCAATTGAGCCATGAAATAAAGAATAAAGTTCGAATCGTTAGACAACTTAAAGATCTCTCATATGAATTGGATACGCTTAGGACTAGGGTTTACGATGAAGATTTAGACAAATTTGACGCTAAGACGTTTTCTTTAAGGAAAAGTATTACAGCTTTAATAAAAGACTATGCAGGTAAGTGAATATTAATATAAATTACTGTAGGATAGATGTAAAAAGTTGCTATGTATTAAGAACAAGATGTATAATTTAAGAAACAGCTTCTTTTATGATTTAATTTTCTTGAAAACACGTCCAAGATAACCTAGAAATAACACTTTTGTAACTAATTATTCAAGTATTTTTTATTTATTTATTCAAAAAAGAATGGTAATACTGAAGTTAGCTAAATATAAGTTTTTCATTAAAATGTATATAAAACGCCAAATCGGCAAACTTTGTTCAGAACCAGGGCAAAAACTGCTTTTTTATAACTTTATTATTTGACAGGTGACAGTTTTGTGGCCAAAAAACTATTTCAATTGTCTGTCAATCTGTAATGGCACTCTATTTTTTTTTTCAGTTATTTGTCAAATCCATGGCACACTAGAAATAAGTGATCAGAAATTTAATCATTTTTAGTTTAATTGATAGATTTTTTTGTACTGTAGCTGCACCAAAATTTCAACATTTTTTATAAGATACAAACACTCTTCTTTTTACAGCACTAGAAGCTTCAGCAGTAAATTTCTTAGAATCCCAAAATGAGATAAACGAAAACATCGAGAATGAGAATCCATTCAATGGGGCCCACCAAATACAGATCAATTCAAATTTAAACGAATTAAAACTTGAAGAATCAAAAGACACATTCGAAAGGGTAGAAGCTTTAAATAAAGATATCGAAAATCTACAGGGAATCTATGTTGATCTCAACACGATGGTCACCGACCAAAGAGAATCTGTGAACGCCATCGAAACCGATGTTGCCAATACGAATGAAAACGTAAAAGAAGGTCTATCGCACCTAATATCTGCACATAAGTCAGTTATTTGTGAGCCTATCGTAAGATTATTTAAAAAAATATCTAATTATAGATTAAAGTCTGCGACCTATCCGATATCGGGAGCTGTTTTGGGCGGTCTAATGGGGGGTCCCATAGGTTTAGTGGCCGGGTTTAAAGTTGGTGGTTTAGCAGCTTTAGGTTGTGGTATTGCTGGTTTTACCGGAGGGAAATTATATAAGAATTATAATGTCACGGAACCGTCTGACGACGGTGTAGATTCTGTAGAAAGTGAAGCCGAACCAACAACTGATACAACAGCTGTGAAAAAAGAAGTCTGAAGTGAAATTATTTGGTTTTAATCATCAGCTATGATTGCTTTAATATTTTTGAACTTGTATTATCGACTTTTGATACTTATCGCACCGTAAGTAAGTATAAAAATGATATTTTAGTAATTTATTAAAAGAAATGTATTAGGATTTATTATACGAATAAAAGTTTTTAAATTAAAATCTCAGTAAATTGGAAAATAGCCAAGTCTTTAAAAACAACGCATTTTCTTCTGCAAATATTTAGCAAGACAAATCTTCAGAATTTCAGACGTAAAATCCATAAAATATCTATAAAAATCTTAGTAAATCAAAAAAATAACAGTATAGATATATCTTAAAAAGATAATTAATTTTCTCATGCAAAGATATGTGAAACTAAATTAATTGATAATTTAACTTTGAATATAAATTACTCGCTATTTTATTTAAATTAATTACCTAAAAAACAATTCAGCAATACCAACAATTTTTCATAGAATTAATTTCAAAATTAGATGCATGAAAATACAGCAAAATAGATGTTTACTTTATATAATATGTAAATTTAACAACAAAAAATAACATTCTAATTAATGAAATAAGAATAAAAGCACTGTTATCAGTATCTTTTTAATTTTGAGGTTAGTAGCATCGTACCATAGAATAACCTGCAGCGTACCATTTTGCAACTGTCATCTGTCAGAAATTATTTGATCGTTACTTCCACAGCTGTTTTGCTATTGGTTTTATTTACCATAAAATTGCAAATTGATGATTGCAATTAAAAATTATAAATAAAAATGTTTTCTATCGTTAGACATTACGTATTACGTGAAATTTCAAATCAAATGTCAAATTTAAAATCAACTGTCAGTGCTGCGAACCCATTAAATAAAATACACTGAATCTTAATTTGAAGATAGTATAAAAACTCATTTTATAATAGTAAACATACTAGAAGCGTTTTGTCCCTTAAAGCACACTTTATCATGAAACTTGTGTTTTAATAAACTATAACATATCATTGACTAATGTCTCTTTTGAGGCACATAGATATGTTAAGGAGTCATGTTATTAACTTCTTGTAATTTCGAAATTCTATTTCCTCTAGAATTTGATTGCCATGTTTTCTTTTGAGTGACTTGCAAAATTTAATGTAGAGAAACATACTTCTTTAATCCTGACATCATGTAACAGTTTAACACATGCCGTCACAAAAAGTCATTTGGAATCAGTTAAAAAGAAAGATATTTTATCGATGAACGCATGACAAACACTACTTATTATTGTTAAGTAGTTGAAATTATTTCTGAATAATTTCCGAAATATTTTATCTATGAACAAATGTCATAGGTAACTGGTAACTTATTTGTTATTCAAACAATTATTTGGATTAACTTTATTCGAATAATGCACAAATCTGCTAGAGAATTGCATTAAGAATTAAATTGGTTCAACCTAACTTAATCAAAAAATACTGAAAAGGTGCTTGTATTCGAATAACACATAAAAAAAAAAAGATATGGAAAATGCTTAATACAAAAAGAATATATACTATTTATATCTACTATTTATTTGAAGAACATTGAATTTATATATAATAATTATATTCTGCAAAGTTGTTGCGTATACTGCAAAGAAAATCCTCTATTGGCCACGTCAGTCAAATCATTTCCATCGTTCACAACTGTCAAGACGAACGGTTTTGAAAATGCTGAAACATTCCCTAACATTATATTTCATCTAAGTCGTCTATAATTTCACGTTTTACATACTCTCTACAGTGGGAAAATAGTTCCCGCAAAATCTATCCGTATAAAAGAGAGTTCCGTTTGGAAGATACGGCACTGGTACCACTACAAAATCAGTTTGGCATTCGTCGCCATAAATCCCCACATCAGTTCCAAGTAATGCGTAAACTGCTTCTGTATCGCTCGATACAGTAAAGGAATTATAGGCAGATTGACTCCAGACGATCGAACAATAGCCGGGTTGCATACCGACGCAAATTCCGTAATTTTGATTTACCAACTGTCTCGTTCCGGTGGCCCCGATTGAGTTGCGACTGCTGCTTTCAGTAGTACCATAATTGAAGCTACGCACAACTCCTGATGTTGAGGTATAGTACATCAAACAACCGCTAGGAGCTGATAATAATTAACAATACATAAAATCACAGCAAGAATTTCAAGTAAAGAATTGTCTTAAGGAACGATTTCTTTTCGTCAAACGTTTGTAAAACTAAAACAAATTGCGTCCTTAAACCCTGAAGATAAAACTGTATGGTCCAGAAATAAAAGAAATCGATTCTTAAGGCGTTAAGAATACCTAAAGTTGGACAGCTGCAAGATAGCTGAATCACCCTAATGTTCCAATTCCGGCTGAACGCGCTTGATGATGTTATAATTTCAATTTGTATATCTTGACCTGCGAGGAATTGCAGGTAAACATGCAGGCCAGAATTTTCGCCACAAATTATCGGAACAGTTGAACCAGCGCCTCTGATTGTTAAGGAATCAATTGCGCAATTACCGTCACCATCAGGTTGAGCCAGCGTCAAGGCAATGAAGTCTACACGTACCTATCATGTTTTAATATTTATTAGTTATATACGTTATAAATGCGTATATTAGAAATAGGCAAATCTTTATAATGTAACAAAAAGCATTGCACAAATCGAACAGACCTAATGTAGACAAGTATTTCAATGACTAAAATCGGTAATGTTGAAAACTGTTTTTGCAAAAGTTTTAACAGCTTGTTAAATATATTAACGATATTGATAATGATAATGTAATTTTGATGTAAAACAATAAGAAAGAACCCTTCACCTATGAATATTATTAGATCTGTTAGATTCGCACAGAGACAGAGCATTAGTGCAAATTGAACAGATTTAACTTATAGCAAGTACAGTGACCCATATATAATCATTGTTTCTGAACAAGTAATAGAAATCGGTAAAGTAGGAAACTATTTCCACAAAACATTTAAAAACAACTTGTTTAATGTATTAAAAATGTATGATAGATTTTACACATAAAATAGTTTGATTTGTACATCTGTTCTACTGCATAACGCTTTATTTGAATGCAGCACACTTACCTACTTCATATATTACTCAGTAGATAGCGCTCTTAAATTAGTTCTAATTAATACCACACCAACTCGATTGGCTCTATTAGCATTATATTTTTAAAATAGATTTTGTTCACCCACCTGGCATATATCGTCATTACATTTATGAATCGAATAACTACATCTCGAAGCTCCAGTAACCGGTGTTGGGTAATTGTTATTTACGAAATAAGTGTTATTATGTGAAGAGGTACTACCACAAGGTAGCTGGACTTGAAAATATTATTATAATTGCAAGGAAACTTATTAAAATATAATTAATCAACATTAAAATCTTTTAATATTTACCAACACAACAAACTCCAATATTAGAAGCGCAAGATCCCGATGCAGAACCACCCATGTCTTGGCACTGTCTTTTTCGGTAGCAAGTACCGATCAAGCCAGTTTCTCCTGTGCAAGGCGAATTGGCAAAGCGCACAACACCAACGCCCCATCCCAAAGTGAATAATCCTATAACTAATTTAAAACCATCGAAAAAGAACATACCGTCCAATAACTTGATAACTTACATTTGGGATCTCTTTGTATTAGGGAATAGTTACTAGCATTTACTTGCGCTTGCAGATAAGCCATTATTAAAGTTTTAATCGTTAATATTTTGAGTGTTGTGCTCACCATAGTTGGTAGTGTAGAATGTGAGAATTCGCTTTTCTCTGCGAGTTTAAATACTAATTTGAAACTATGCTCTTTTTAAGAGAAGTTGTGAAATAACGGCGAAGCATAGATTTTAGGGCAATTAAGGTAATGGAGTTGTAAATATTATAACTGCATTCGAGGTGTTAGAATAAAATGTGCATATTAACGGTTAAGTTAATATTGTTGATGCAAATTTGCTTTTCTTACGCTCTTATGAGGTTGTGTGTGGTGATGTTTGCTTACTAGGGATTTTATTCATTCCCTCTATATCTGTGAAAAGTATATTTTCATTGTGCTGGTGAAATTACTCATTTTATCAAGTCAGGAAATGTCAAACCTTTTTAGGGAATTTTATTTTCCCCTGTATTGTAATTTTTATACAATTTTCATAATACTGATGATATCGAGATTATATACTAAAAAACTTAAAAAGTGCTGCTAATAAATACTGATGAATTTTGAATTAATCTAGTATACAATAGTCTTTAAATTATATATATTCATTTTATTGTTGACTGTGACATTTACATTTTAGTCATGTCAGTCATTAATAAATTTTAGTCAGTAAATAAACGTTTTGTCAGAAAATTTATTTATTCCCAAGAGAGCTAAAAGACAAATATTAATTTTAGATGAAATATAATTTATATCTATAATTTTGTAAAAATTTTACTTTTATTTTTACTGGTGAAAGAAAATTGAAGTTGTAAATATTAGATAAATGTTCGTATATATTTTATTTTTATATAATTTTCAGTGATGAAACTTTTTAACTATTTATATTTTCTCATGCTTATTAAAATTTTCTTTGAATAAATATCAAGATTATTTAATCTTTAAATGGTTGTATTTTAGAAGCGTTCGTATTTACGAGATTTGTCGTAACTTTATTTGAATTTGATTTTCCTCAAAACTAAATTCTTGTGTATAAATGCTAAGGCTTTTATCAAAACCCTTAAAAAATACAAAAAAATATTGTATATGTTTGTACTGCCGAAAGCAGCGATTTCTTAGTGTCAATTATTTGTAAATTCTTCTAAAATACCTGCGTTTACGATATTAATTTGGCAAAACTTTTGAATTTTTCTAGGGAATTTTAATTTTCTCAACAATTGTCAATTTCACCTGTCAAAACTTTAGTTTTGTATTATGTTTGTCATGGTAAAGGTTAAGATTGATTTTTAGATTATTTTTCAAAACTCCAAATTTTCTAATTTCTAATATTTTTCTCAACTTTTGAAAAACCGTCAGAATTTTATTTTTATAGAATTTTCATCGTGCTTGTGAATAACAATATTATTGTGTGTTTAAATTATTGTTTATTAAAGGAATCCTATATTGTACGGCATTTGTTAAAACTTCCTAAAACTTTAAACGGTTAAATTTTTTAATCAAATCAAAATTTTATTTCTATTCGTGTCGGTGAAGATTTAGATTGTTTATAATGGGAATATGAAAATTTGCCGATGTTTCGACATTTTAAGGAATTTTATTTTCTTCTGTCGATGTCAATAAATTATTTCCCTTCTTCAAAACTTATTTCGCCTATTTCTTCTTTAAAAACCAACTCACACGTAATAATCAACATTTTATTGTGAATCTCGTATTACATTTACAAGTTTTAAACCTATTATATACAGCGGAAACACCCCTGGGTATTCCCCTAACTTTTATTTTTAACTAAGTTTGTTTTTTTCCCACGAATTCAGGCTGCTGCCCTGCCACGCGCCTCACAGTCTTCCCCCTTCTCTACTTCTGCCCCTGAACGTCCTTCCATATTCTGCTTCTAGATCGCGCGCGGGCACGAAAATAACGATCGACTATACTCCTCGAACGGTAACGGAAACCAATCGATCTTAGTACCGTAAAAATTACATTACAAGTCATAAAAACGTGAACTTATTGAATCGTAAAAAGTATAAATTTCTCGATGATGATACAAATGTAATAAAAACGTGTTTCAATTGTCTTTCTCTAAATAACCCGGTGGATCCCACGACGCTGAAGGACGTTCAATCCATGCCCAAGAGCGTGATCGCTTCTTTTCCGTGTCGGATGTCCTCGTCATCGTCTTCTTCTTCCTATAGATAGAATAAATGGTTTGGTGTTAGTCTGTTTAAGTCAATGAATTAGTGGAGGGCATTACATCGAAACCGAAGCAAGTCTCCATGTCGTGGTCTGTCTTGATTTTTTTGTCTTCTTCCTCGTCGTCGTCATGCTCGACTTTGGTCACCCTCCTCGCTGATTGTAGTGCTTTAATGACATCTTCGTCGTTTAGATCTGAATAGGAAATAAATTAACGTAAAATTATGTGATATTAAAAGGATATAGAAGAGTAGAAGCCAATTAATTGGAATATGACCTGGCATAAGTGATAATAATATTTGTATATCGCTAAAGTCACGGCTAAATTTAACGTACATTATTGAATATCGTAAATCAGACGACAAAAACGAGTTTAAGCAGCGAAGAGATAAGAACAAGAAGGGTCACTTGCTTTTTTTAAGAGGGTTTGGATCCACGACTTTGGCGGTAATTGCAGCAATCTATTAATTTACATAGAGAGCGCCACTGCAGTCATTGTTCTGATGTTGATCTTGGAAATCGTTGACACCAAAGATTTAATTACAGTTCATATAAGATGCTAGGATCGAATTGCTTTATGGTTGAAAGTTAGTCATCGTCAAAGAGAAAAAATAAGAAACATGTAATAGTTTTATGTAGTTAAGTTATTTTTTGCGCGCGCGCGTATGTATCACGGCCATTCTGGGTTTAGTTCCTTATCTAACAATCCTTTTGTATGAGCGGTGCAAATTACCGCTATCAGTAATGTTTCGGCGATACAAATATCAAAGTGACCCTTCTTGTTCTTATCTCTTCGCCGTGTTCATTTACATTTTTTGATGTAGTATTTTGAATATATAGATATATGTATATATCCGTTCAACACAAAAACATTTTAAGAAATATATAAACAAGAATTTTTAAGAACAAATGCTGGTATATGATCAAGAATGTTTACGTTATATGTCTGCATACCTTTTGTCACTTATTGACAGATCGTTCTCCATAACCAGTAGCATGCAATTCATTTCCCAAATTAATCCGCCATTTTTTTTTTTGTAATTATCACGCCCATTCAATGATATGAATTTGCCAGTAGTAAGTTCTTTATTTTTTTCCATGTAATTTAACATTATTTCCCAATGAGTTTCTTTGACTTTGAATGCCATGTTAAACCGAATTCAGATGAATAAATTACAAATATATAAATACGTACTTTAAAGTGATAAAGATTTTTTTAAAAAAAGTTCTGTGAGAGCTAGCAACCAGACAAGAAATGAACCGAGCATACTTCTACGTTTCTAAACTAACTACACATGTGTTTTAAATTACATTGTATCAGTTATTATGCGAAATATTCTCAAACGTATTTTTGATCATTTGCATTTTACCACGATTCGACAGAAGAACGCGGGTACCTTATAAAGAAAGATAGAGAATAAAGCCCGTTTGCCAGAGAGAGAGAGAGAGAGAGAGAGAGAGATAATAATAATAATTTATTAGTTATTGTGACACATTTGTGTATGTAACAAGTCAACAAAAATACAGCAAAATAAGAAAAAAATAAATAGAAAAATATGACCAATTTAACTAAGAATTAACAAAAATTATTCAATAAAGGAAAAGAAAAACAAACCCAAACCCAACCTAATAATTAAAGAATTCATTCACAGTGTAAAAATTATGCTACTTCAAAAAGTTGTTGCTTTTCGAAAATCTCTATAGGAATTCCCTAGATTTTATTAAAAATTTTAATACCTAAATTATCGGGATACCAGCTTGTTAAATGCAACGTACATTCAGACCTATGCAAATCATTTCTAGTCCCTGGTATCATGTGTGTGTATGTCAGCATTTGTTTTAAGTTTTAATCTATTTTTATATATATAACAACACACTTCCATGATATATAAACTTGACATAGGTAACATTTGGTATTTTGCAAAAATTGGTCGGCATGAATCGGAAGTTCTAGCACCAGCAATAGCCCTGACAATCGCTTTCTGCGCCAAGAAAACCACCTCGGAGTGGGGGTATGCAGCCCATAGAACAATAACATACTGAATTCTTGATTGAATTTCCGCATAATATAAAGTTATTAATGTACTGGTAGATACACACGATTTTAAGCTACGAAAAAGAACAGTTTTGGCAGATGATAGTTTTAACCGAGAGCCAAGAAGCTAACGAGTAAAAACTTTCGAGTAAGACGATAGCTGAGTGTCGAATCGTTCTTACAGAATTCCTTTGAAATGGAGTTGGTCGATATCGACCTTACCGAATCTCTCTGCTGAACATAAACTAATAGCACTTCATCGAGAATTTACAAGCGTCCCTCCCCCAGTCGAAAAGTAGCAGTAAACTTTACCCGGCTCAGTAATTAAAATGCCTAATTAAAAAAAAATATTACCGTGATCTTGCAGGATCGACTCTCCCAGCATCTCCGTTTGTCCATCCCCGACGACCATGGTCGGTTCTTCACCGTCCGCCAATTGTATCACCTCCAACACCACGTACTGTTGTCCGTCCGATCCTTCGACCGCCATCATATCCCCCTCTTCGTCGTCCGAACCCATCCCGGGCATCACCTCCACTTGCTGCCCGTCTATGATCTGTATCTTCTTCTGTCGACCCAACTTCAGCGCCAGTTGCTTCTCCTGTATGCTGGAATCGGGATCGTGGATGGCCATGTGCCGGATGAGGTTCCCTTTGTGCCGGAACGCCTTGTGACATTCCCGGCATTCGTGCGTCTTCTCGCGCGGAGGCGGCGGCACGTACGAGGGGTTGTGATAGAGGTTGATGTGCCGCTTCAGCAGCTGCTTCTGCCTGAACGATTGGTCGCACTGTTCGCACTGGAAGGGCTTCTGGTCGGTGTGTATCAGCATGTGGGATTCTAGGTGTCTGGCGGATATCGAGGCGTACGGGCAGAGTTCGCATTTGAAACATTTCTCTCCTTCGTGGGTCTTATTATGCAGCTGTACGAAAAATTAAACAGAACGTTTTAAAAAATCGGAACCCACCAAAAATTACGATCGAATTCACACCTTGTAGCTATAACGATCCGGAAAAGATTTCCCGCAACGTTTACACTTGAGCGGTTTATCCGAAGTGTGTAGTTTCTGCACGTGGATCCTCAAGTCGGTTTTACGACCACAGGTCGTCGGACATAACTCGCATTGGAAAATCGGTTTATCACCGACTGCAACGAAAACAATGCAAACTTTACGATTTTTACATCGTTTTTTCGATTAAACACCTCACCGTTGTGGGTTAATTTGTGGGCTTTCAAGCTGTTCGATTGAGTGAAACGGGTGTGACAGATATCACATTCGTACGGTTTTTCCCCGGTGTGTATGCGCAAGTGCCGTTTCAGTTTGAACGTGTCCGGACTGGCGTAGGTGCAGTGCGGGCATTGATACGGCCGCTCCCCGGTGTGGCAACGGATGTGCCGTTTCAGTTTCGACATTTCCACGCTGGCATAGTCGCATTCGTTGCATTTGTGTGGTTTCTCGTGGGTGTGGCGGTATCTGACGTGTCTGACGAGCTCGCCTGAATAAAATATGATTTTGACACGATGATTTTCGACAAAATTTATGCTAAACAGTGATTAAAGATAAAACATTAAGAATTAAAAGGTTGAGAGTATCGTTAAACGCACTTAAGTCTGTCGTATTATAAAGATTTTTCGCGAAATTTATACCAAACAGCTATTTAAAGAATTAGAAAGTAAATGGTGTCATTAAGGCGCTTAAATTTGTTCTCTTGGTTTAGCTGAATTGGATGGCGGAGCAGTGTGTTGTTTATAACGCGTGAATGGGAAAATCCTTTCCAATTAAATTCTAGTAGCGCCGAGATGTCGCACGAACTGTGCTCGAAAATTCTAGAAGTGGTTGCATGGTATTTAAATACGGCGCTACGATTGGGTAGCAGTTGAAGCGATCAAGGAAAAGCAAGGAATACGAAGAAACGAGTGTGCAAATAAATATACGGTGAAAAATAAATTGATAGTAGACTCAAATAAATTAATAGTTATTTAAATGTTTTATTAGTTATTTAGTGATTAATTAGTTTGTTTTATTTGACTTTACATAATTTTTAAATAGCTTTAAGTGCATAAATAAATCCAATTTCATCTAATATATCGCCGGTGTTATTTCTTTGAAACCCGACAACGTTTAAATCAGCGAAAAACGTTACAATATTAAAAGTTAATTATCGAAATGAAAATCATGATTGCTGTGATGATTCCCTTATGTATACATACATAGATAGGTTTCTTCTTCAAAAAACAGCGTAAATATCCGAAAATATGTTACGATTTCGTATTCGTTGGATAGATGTGAGGGCCCTCGCAGGGTGCCAGTGAAAAGACGAAGGATCGCCTACAATTGTCCGTTAGCTAATAATATAATGCCGTCTTAGTGAAGAGTCGATACGACGAACGTTCGCACGACAGATAAAGTGGTACGCTAAGTAATAATTTCACAAACCGTACTTCAGGATATTTAATTGATGTACGGACTCTCGCTAGGAGACTCTCCGATGGGAGACTCCATGAGGTACAAAAGGCGAGTCCACGTGTGATGCGACGAACCAAGTCATCTGTCATGGTGGGCGAGGTACTCATTTCCATGGGCAGTTAGTACTTGTGCGCACGCACGACAGGTGGAGCGGCAATATAAATCTAATATAACCTTATTTCTTCAAATTATCTTCCATTTTTTCTTTAATTTTTTAAACAAAAAGTTAGTTTTGTTTAAAAATTTTACTTAAATTAATTGCAACGATTATATTTATTATTAACTTTTCTTTGAATTTATGCTGAATGGAATAAATATACGTCGCAGTAATAAAAGATTTTCATTTCGTTAATTGCGTTTTAATATTAAGAGAAATTCCGGTAAAATTAAGATAATTTGGAGAATCGAACAAAAAAAAAGTACATATTTTTGCACAGAAAGGATAAAAGTAGATTGTAAGTTTAAAATTTGATGAAGGTGGCACACCTATATATGACATATAATTCACATCAGAGGAGAAAGTAAAAATATGCCAATTTTCAATAAATAAATGACGAATAATAATAATAGAAACAAAACTTACCTGAAGTTGTAAATGCAGATTCGCAAAATTGACATATATGAGGCTTTGTTCCAGTATGCGTATTGACGTGATTCTGCAACGAAGCCAAAGTCTTGAACCCCCTCTCGCAGATGCTGCACTTGTGCGGCCTTTCCTCAGAATGCGATTTCATATGTCTCGATAACAGATACCGCTTCGGACTTGTATAATTGCAATAGTTGCACATGTAAGGCTGCGTGACCACTTGCGATCTTCTGGGGACGATTTTCACGATCTTCGACTTGTCGTCTTCGGCTTCTGAATCTACCACGTTCCCCTCTTCCGTTTCGTCGAAATCGTACACTGAAAACGAAGAAATTGCTTTACGAAAACCGCACAGAACAATGCAAAAATTATTATTGACGAACCGGTCATATCTTGATCCCCGTCGGTTTGTTCGCCTTCTTTGTCGTCGGGTTGTTGCACGATCAGGACATAGCTCAATTCGTTTGAACTCGTATCGGCTGGGACCACTGTGATTCGCTGATATGCATTCCCGTTGTTTATTAGGATTTGATTGTTTCCAGGCTCGTTTGGTAGGCTCTAATCGAATTGTAATATCAAAATTTTAATGAATAATACTTATATTAAAAAATATTTAACGCCATGAAGATTGCATTGAATGCAACCATAAAATGTTCAAAATCATGTTACTTTTGGATGCAGATGTACTGTCTCATTTAATATGACAAGATATATATGCATTTATGTACATACTTTTGGAACATTATCTATAACAATTATAAAATCTATACTATTTTCGCACTTCAAACGTACCTAACGAAAACAGTCAAATTTAAAATGAACAGTAAAACAATCTAAATTGCCAACATAAATTTTGGAAAAAATACAGCAATATAGTAAAACACAGAAAAAATCTATTTACTATGTGTATAATCAACGTTTATTTTTATTAGAATATCGAAAATGAAAAATTCCTAACTTCAGTATAAACTTTTGCAATTTGTTTGTCAAATTAAAGCTTCAACTTCACTCTTTTTCATAATCCTTTCCTTAAAGTAAATACAAACTTCGGCTATTTTTTTAGTAATTTAAAACATAAATGCATTAAAATTATTATTCTTAAGATTTAGATAGAGTAATTCTTCAGTGGTTTAAGTTCTTATTCTTTTTAATACATTTGTTTGAAAGAACATGTGAGTAAAACACTAAAAAATGTAGTTTTCAATTGAAAAATTAATTGATTTTATAAATAAATAATGATTGTTTCTTGAAATTTTGAAAAACAGAATATTTGTAAACAGGTTTCGCAATTTAAATACATCTATGTTAAAATACTGTATTTTTATAATATTGGTGATATTTCTTTTCTGTTTTGGGATAATTTCATTTACGTATATCTTCTATTTCACTCTTACTTACATTTAGCATGTATACAAATATGCAATCATGGTATTGAGGTTATGTGTTTCCCGCTGTTAATTTTTATTTAAATTTTGTTTAAAATACATATGAATAACATACAAAAACCTTCTGAAGTTGCTCATAAATGTTGCCTAGTAAATTTCTTTTTATTAAAAAGAAAATTGCCTCAAAAATAAAATTAAAAAATACATTAATAAAAATGAATGCCGAGAAGTTTTGTTAATATGAATTTTTTTAATTACTAACCTCATCTCCATCATCTTCGACTCCCTCCTCATCATTGTCAGGATTTATGATAAACTCTTCACCTTCACCAGCTTCGCTGTCATTTAACCCCGAAATGGTCATGACAGGTTGCGAATCCCCTTTCGCCTGGTAGTAATAATGTCCGGCCTGATCCACAAAATATGTACCTTCTTCTCCGTCTACGTCATTCTCATCAGCATCGATTTCTAGGGGAAATACTTGCGATTATAGGATTAAATAGGGAGTAAATAAGTAATAAATACCTGTGACTTGTTGAACGGTGCCATCAGCATTCTCGATCTCCTTCTGGAAACCCTCGAGATATGACTGTATCTCGGTAACATTCTCACCAGGATCGACACCCTCTAATTTAATAGGCGTCGCTGTGAATGGTGCAGTCATGCTGCACAAATATTTATTTGTGTACCTGTAAGGAAATGCACGCTGATATAAGTTTAAATAATGCGTATTCCCACCTGCCGTTGTGTTTTATTGTTACGTCGTTAACGATACGGTATTCTTTCCGAATTTCGCTGGATAACTTCGGTTTCGTTTAGTATTTCGCGCGTTTCTGCGTAAAAGTATAGGTGCGTTTGAATTGACGTACAAATTCAAGGCAGCCGAACGCGGTCGCCATTTTATCACATTATATAGACGCTTTAAATGTAAGGGGGCCGCCCTACGCGCGTTTAATACCATCGTCGAGGGGGCGAATTATCGGCGTCTTATTAATAAAGACAATCCTCTAAACTGTTCATACTTAACAAAGTTAGATGTAGGGGGCATTTCAACAAAAATTTCGAGAAATTAGCACGGTTGGCGCTGTCATCAATATGGAGTACGGGTAAAAGTGCTGTGGCGTGCGATCGTTCGGCGTTTATGGTGGAATTTCGGCGTGTTAATTCGCGAAAATGGCCGGGAAAGGTCCGTTTCGGCACCGCGAACGGCGGTAGTGTCGAAAAACGGCGTCCGCGGACGCGAATTTTACTAAATTACGATCTAAACATACCTTTTAAATTAGTGAAGAGGGCGTATGGTGTGCGGCCAACGTCTATTCCAAGGAATCAGAGATGGCGAGGCCAGCGGGGCTAATACATCAACTGTTAACTGCACATTCGTCGTGCGCAGGTCGCTGACATAAGGTTTGTGACCTATCAAAATTTCGATTCGTGCAGAGTGGCGGGAAAATATTCACATACGGGTTGAATAAATTGAATGTGCAGTGCATATCCGGTAGATAAATAGAACGAGACCCCGAATACAAACGCATTTGATTTATTAAAAAGGAGCGGTAAAATGGTTGTAAGTAGATTACTAGATATTGACTTCTGTCAAATCAAACATGCAGCATTTTTTTTAATTAATCTCATATATTACATTCATTTCTGTAGGAATAATTAAGTTTGTCGATTTATCCCCTCCAATTTTAGTGAACAAAACAAAAATGTAGATGTATGTTGTAATTCCTACTTTCAGTGAATTGAAGTTTGCGTTTATTTTTTTTTACTGTAGATAACATACTTTTGGAAATTAATGATTAATTTAATGTTTAATCATATTGATTGCATAGAGTAGCTGCTTATTATATAAGTGTGTATGTAAATTTTACTAAAATAAATAAATATTGCAAAAGATTTGTGTTTATTTTTGAAGACGTTGATCGACATTGACACACTGCTTAAATGTCAAGGTAACGATATAACATGACATACAATAAACCAAAATAATTATAAATTTAGTTAGAAAAAACAAAACCAGAAACGATTTTTTTCTTTAGATAAAAACTTTTCTTTTACAGAATCGTATACTTTTACCCCCACTCGTCATACAAATACATAATGAATACATAAATAGGCGATAAGAAAGTGTATAGGTAATGGAATTTTCCACTTTGTACAATTACCTACAGAGATAAAATATGAATGGGTTTCCAGTATGGTTTCCAGGTAATCTTCGGATTAAAATGAAAAATACTAAATGCATTGTTGATATTGTTTTTGAATATGTAAGTGCATTTTATTGAATGAACCGGTTATTAGATTAACGCGAACTTTTTTTATGCAAAAGTGCGAATTTAAAGCCCTATACACCTAAATATTTATATTTGATTAGCCTTGATTTTAATTTATAGTAGGAAATATAGATATTTTTATAGTTTTTATACTGTTTAGTTCGCTTATTCTTGCTGAACGATTCTTAAAAGTATTTTATATTGTAATTACGAAATAAAGGATAATAAAAGGGTTTATATTTATTGGACCGTTATTCTCAGTAAAGAAAGTTGTATATTGATATTATTTAAGCAAATTTCATTACGTAAAATAAATAATATATAAACTTAAATTTGAGCTACCTCAAGTTTGACTGTCAATAATATCTGATTACATATTTCCATTATTAAAAAACGTAAAATTTGATTTAACAAAATTACCAGACTTCATTCAAAAAATTAGAAATCTCTTTATTAACAAAGATTATACTCTTGATAAATTAATAGATATTTATAATTCTATTCCTGAAGAACAAACTGAACTTAAAAAATCAATATTATCTTTAATTAATAAATACCAGTAATGATTTTCAGTAAAAATTTATTTTTTAAATTTACGCATAATAAAGCTATGAAACATTTGAAAACGATTGATAATAAAATTATTAAAAGATTAATATTAAAACATATACAATGGAGATTTTATGGATATGATTATTTCGAATTGAGATGTAATTTATTGAAAGAAAATATTAGAGATGAAAACAATTTTATTTGGAGAATCAATAGTCACGATTCCATAACAAATATTGACATTCCTATTGAAAATATAAATTCAAATAACTTTGTAATTGAACTATCATTAACAAATAATAGTGAACTCATAGATTTTAAAAATGAATTATATTGATCTAATAATATTTTATGAAGTGTAACTATTTTTCAGATATAAATGTCATTGTTATCAAAAGAAGGTTTATTTTCTTCATTAAATGTTTTAAGACAATATAGTGATTCATTTGAAATTTCTTTCAAATATTTTTATAGATCGTACCCTAGCCTCATTTATATTTGATGGTGCTACAACTGTTTTATTTCTTAATTCAGTTAATTTTTTAGGATCATAGTTATTGTAATTGTCCACCTTATATTCTAATTCATTTATTTTATTATCATATTCTAATTCACAATCTGTAATAAGTAAATTCTCAAATAAATAATTAGCAGTTTTTCTAGCTATGTACTTATCAATAACTTCTTGTTTAAAGTTTAAATCCAACTATTTTTGCTGCATCTTCTATTTTATTAATTTCATTTGTAATAGGTTTTACATCTTGATTCCATTTATTTTGCTCATGTTTAGGTATATAAGATATCAAATCCATTGATATTATAAATTTTTTATAACATTATTAACTAAATCTTTTGCTTCTTTATCTAATTGATTATATTTTTTAATAGTATTAATATTTACCAATCCTTCTTTATTTGATTTCTTTTGCGTATATTGGAAATACAACTTGTGGATGTATCAGACGGTAAGTCTGCGAGATCAATAGATCGATTATTTTGTATTTTGATTTAGTTTTTGGATCTTGTTTAATTAATATTAGTGCAGAATCTAAAGTTTTGTGATATTTTTTTCTCTTTCACAAATTTTCTTTTCGAAATATTTTCTTTAGATAGTCTATTTAAATATTCGGTTGCTAAATTTCTTTATAATAATTTTTTGCATCATTTATTGCAGTCCATTGATCTTTTGTATTTACTATATTTTTTAATGATTTTGCTATTGATATAGTTGAATTACTCAATTTTGGTAACTGTGTATGTGTATAATATCTAACACTAACATTACTCATATTTATTATAATAATATTTTTATATATTTATCCATGACATTTATCATCTATTTTGTCAACAACCTTATTTAAAATATTTGCTAATACAGGTCCAGCTGCTGCAGCTAATATGGGAATTAAAAAATTTATAAAACCGCCATGTATTTCACCACCATCAACTGTCTTAAACTTGTCTGTTAAAAGTATTGACATTCCTTTTTTAATTGTAATACTCATTTATATAAACGAAAAAATGTTCATGTACAGTAAGGTTATTGTTTTATTTATATAATAACATTTGTGGAATTAGTTCTTTTAATAATACTAATTCATATTCTGATTATTCTTTATTCAACCTTCTATTTCAATAACATATAATATCATAATGTTGGTACACAAGTACATGTTAAAATGGTATATAAAAATAATGCCGATCCGTATTCACTCATCCTAACATTATGACAAAATACATTGTGGGGTGCTTTTATTTGGCGTAAAATAGTATACATTTGTTCCTTTTGTAATGGATGTTTATCAATTGTAACATACTCCACGTGGTATTCGCATTTTGCATTTGCAGGGCTAAAATATCTGACATGGTTAACAGCAAAGGTATCGGGAGTGAATTTTTTAAAAATTTGTTCCACAAAGTGTCTGTCGGTATGTGGCATACAATTCACTTCATTTGGTAAATCTAGAACATACAAACATGCTTTCAATGATATTTATTCATACGTAAGATGACTAATCCTATCTTATCTATTGTTCACAACAGTTAACATACCTTGTCTAATATTGGAGCATCCAGCAATAGTACTCATAGTTGTGGTTGTATATTCTAAATTATACTTGTCCATTACTTGTCTCTGCTAGATGAAAATAACCTTCCCACGCTTCCCACCACTACGCTGGCTGCTACGAGGAGTCACAGACAGTGTTACCACAAAAAGCTAAAGCGCGAAGTATGAAGTGAAATATCGCCCAAAAGCGCCACAGATCAAGTTTTTTGCGGTCCTTTAAGGTCGACTTTAATAGTATCATTAATAGGAATAAGAATAGCAAGATTATGGATTTTTCAAAAAGCATTAAAGGAAGTTTCTGTCAATCTTTTTGTGATATGACTTAACATGCCTCTGTGGAGTCGAATTCACATCAAATATATTGTAACAATGAAGTAAAGTACATTTTTCAAAGTTTTCACAACAAAAACAAGAAAATATAGGTTTTATCATTTATAAAACAAAAAACAAATTTAACATTCACATTTTATATTTACAACATATTATGATTTTTATACATGTACTCGATAAAGGTTATTATTATAACGGAAACGAAAATGAATGTTTTTATCATTGAACGACGCAAGAACCAAGAAAAAATACCAAAAGAAGTAAAGATCAAGAAAAAAGATTTTAAACATTGAATATTTATATTATATTGTAATAAATAATATAATAATGAATCAACAATCGAGGTTGCTTAAAGCTTGATTATGTGTTGTAATTTTAAATTTATTGCAGTAAATATTGATTACCCGTAAAACTTATTGGAGTGCCTCATGTTCCGAGTGTCAATCCCGCATTCTTTGTAATTATTATTATTAAAGTGTCTCGACGACTGGGGTGCCGCAAGGTTGTTATTCGCGCCATCGTTCTTTATAAATCGCTAAATAAAACCACATATTCGTAGAAAAAGCCAATTTTATTTCATCAGTAACAACTCTAAACAGTTTATTGTACGAATTAATCATTAGAATTCTTACACATCGGAGGTATTGTGATCTATATAGATTATTAACAAGCGCTCTCGTAAATTCTCAACTATAATCGTATAATAATATTTATATAATATGTATATATTAGGTAACATACAAATTTCAGTTCTTTATCATAAAACAGTGGTAAGTTGTTCACCATGTGGATTGTACGAGCAACCTATTACCTAAAGTAGTAAAATACAGTAGACCATCGTGTGAGGAGTCATCGAAACTTGTAGGTAAGTGATGTTTTCGCTATTATAGTACAAGGGGAAAATTATATTTACAAGTTCGGACACTCTTTTCATTGTAAAAATAAATTAATTTTAATTTGTGATGAATGTTGTTTTAAAATTTAATTCGTAAATGGATGTACAAAAGGGTAATATCCATTTACTTAAATATGACTAAAACAATTTCTAATATAATCAAATTTTTACACATAAAAACAAAACACCTGTCGATGTTAAACAAAAAAAAATTAATAAGAAGAAACATAACAGTATATAGAGATATATTTATATAAAAAAAATAAATTTACAATTTACAACCGATCGACGAACGAAAAAAAAAAACAAAAAAAACCAGCACCCACTAGGCCCACGCAAGACCAAAAGTTGGACAGCTCTACAGAAGCTTGGACAGGAGGTACAGGATATCCCAGATTAGGTCGCGGATCAACTTATTAGTCCCTTTTAGTCCATTTTTTGGTCTTGTCGGCGGATGCTATTGCTATGGTGTCGGCCTCTGGTAACAGGTATCTGCAGCGGTGTTTACGCTCTGGATTTCCGTCTTGACGATGTAGATGACGGCGATCGAGAAGAATATCGTCACGCCGATGAGTATCCACAGTAGGAGTTGGGTGCGGTCGTTCGCTTTGTGTAATTTGGCCTGACAGTCCATCAGTGTGGTGATGTGAGATGATAGTTGCTTGTAGTGAGTATCGTCGATTTCCTGCGAGCTGCCTACTAGCACCGCGCTTCCGTTTTTGTTCAATTCCTCGGCTTGGGCGCAGCGTAAGCGATGTTGCGAGACGGTTTTATTGGAAACGTTCTGGAAACATCGGAAATAATCGGCATATTATAAAAAAAAGAATGAAATAACAAGCACCAAAGTGGATTCAGTTAAGGGGAAAGAGCATATAGATTATATACAGATGGATGGACCTAAAGATTGACTTATAAATTATATTGTTTTTGTTTTCACAAAAAAGTTTTGCATTCTTTGGATAGGCTTTTACGGTAATCAAAATAATATAATAATAATATAATATTTATTGGCATTCTCTCAGTATAACAGGTAAGAAATAAAGGTAGAAATGTTAATTAAATTTACAGGCTGGTCAAAAACTGAGAAAACGTGAAATTATATTAAAAGTAAATACCAATTATTGAAAAGTAAATTAAAAATCTCATAAGTTAAAACTTATTTGTACTATCACCGGAACTTCAGATACGAAATTTGCACGTTGTTCTTTATTGTTGTTATTTTTAGTTATGTTAGATTTTATTTTAACCTCCTTAGTAACGCCTTTAAGATAGGCAGCCCGTATTTTAAGGAAAATCTCATAGATGGTTATAGTGAATATTTGACAGTATTTATTTAGCACTTATTGTCAGTACTTACCATAAAAAATGTCAAAAAAATTCATCCTCACAGGCCCATAAAAATACACCCCAAGGACATTTTGCAATTCGTTTAGAATTTGCTTTACTAATGGGCGAAATAATTACAAATAATAGATTCTTTTATAGAAATATTAATTTCTCGAGTCTATATTTACGACAAATGGGATTATTAACTATTATATTGGGCCGATGAAAATCCAGATTTTAGAATTGCCACAAATAATCAGCGTTATAAAATGAATGTTTGGTTGGAATTATGTACAAAAAGATTATTGGTCCCTATTTTTTCGACACCACGCTAAATCAAAATTTGTAAAACAATGTGTAGAAGTTAGGGATCATTATATTAAGTAATCCCTATACTATTCGTCCAACGGATCTTTACCCATGCGTAATTGATTTATATAGCAATAATACTCATATGTTATTCAATGCATTTCGTACAATTTCCGTTTGATACAAGAAAGAGAAAGCAAATTCAAATTGAAACGTTTGTCTTCTAGCCGTTGGTCCAAGTAATCGAAGTACTAATATTGCGCGTTATTCAAATAGAAAAGAGATAGAGTACAGCCAAATAATCTATTCTTAAACGTGCTGCACTTGTACGGCGCTAATCAAAATCAGTACATCATTTTGCATTGTTCTGTCAAAGTTTTGTCTATGGATCTGTCATCAGCTGTCATTAAGCTTTTTGACGTTAGAGTTATTGTGTGGTTTTATTATTGTCGTTTTGCACTTTTCTAATACGGTAGTAGGCATTACAATCAAAATATTATATTTCCACTCACAGTTCTATACTAATTTTTGTGGTATTCATTCGTGCTCTCGAACAAATATCTCTAAATTGAACTTGGTAAGAACATGTGCTGCACTATAGTTTTATAAACTTCATGTAAACAAAATGTTTTGACATTTACAATTGTCAATAGGTTAGAAATATCACCCATATGATGGTGTAGTGTAGTATCTACTTAACTTGAGTATAAAGTACTGACTTGATTCAGATGTACAAAATTTATGATGTCATGGGTAAAGAACCATTGGACGAATAGTACTTTCGGTAAATAAGTACATATCCACGGTATTTGCGATATGGGTTGCCTATCTTAAAGGCGTTACTAAGGAGACTAAAATCAAATTTAACAATAACGCAAAAATATCAACAATGAAGAACATCCAAATTCCATATCTGGAGTTCTGACGATATTCCAAACAACTTTTAATTATATTATTTTTAATTTACTTTTAAATAATTGGTAGTTTACTTTTAATGCAATTTTACGTTTTCTTATTCTTTAACCGCACTGTAAGTTTAATCAAGATTTCGGTTATCGGAAAACCCTTTCTAAAGTAAGCAAAACTTTTGATAAGGAATGATTTTTTCTGTGAAAATGAAAACTAAATAATTTATAAGTATGGCCCATCCGGGGACACATTGTACTTATTTTGACAAAAACAGTTATAATAGTTCACCTTTCCAAGAACTGTCATAATTCTAAAAGGATATAAAAGCGAGATTTATGTAAAAAAAAATAGCCTCGTTCATCATGAGATGTGACTACAAATAAGACTCTTGATTAATTCTACGGAGTCTATAGTCATTAGGGGTGATGAGCATAAGCGATATTTATTTTTCAATAGCACACGCAATTTACATTTATAACTCATTATATGTCAATCATTCAAAATCTATAATTATGATTACTAAAAAAAAAACCAAGTTTTCCGTACTAAATTTTAGGTTTTGAAATAATATTTTACACCAATTATAACACTGCCTAGGTTACTCCCACAGTATATCTAATTGCAACTGATAACTTCTTCGGGGTGTGTCAAAACTTTTGCTCGACGTTTCGCTGTTTTCGTGCTGACAGCTTCTTTAAGATAACTAAACTAAAATAGTTCAGTAGCAATTTTACACTAATTTTCGAATGTAATTTTTTTTATGTATGACACAAATAAATTTTCTTTTGAATGTAATAAAAAAACCAAAGTTTAATACTAAATTTCATACTTTAAGGATAATGTAAAACGGGCCTTACAGATGGAGCGTTTGTAGTTTTTTTTTTTATATATGACACACAAATAAATTTTCTTTTAAATGTAATAAAAAGAAACAAAGTTTAATATTAAATTTCATACTTTAAGAATAATATAAAACGGGCCTTACAGATGGAGCGTTTGAGGAAAGTGGCTTGTGTCTGAAAATTTCTAGAAACATATTTAGAAATAAGTAAAAAGCAGTGATACACATTTTTTGACATGACCCATAAAGAGATAAGTACCTACCAATTAAAACACCACCTATCTGTATTTATGCCGAAATAATGTATAGTTTTGGTAAAATTTGCAAATTATTTTACGGAAGACAGAGATTGTAACAAGCGGATCTATCTGTCGTACCGCAACTCGGAGAAAGACTCTGACAGTTAGCGCAATCTGTTTAGATACCATTAGAGTAGATTGCTTTTATGAATTTCATATTTAATTTTGATTGCTTTCGTTTGGAATCTCTGGGTAATTCTTAGATCATATACGTACATGGGTAATTTTAGTGTAGCAAAATGACATTACAGATTTTTCTAATTTCCCTTTTTATGTTAGATTATGGCAAAAATGTTAGAGGAAAGTAGTAAAAAGAGGAGAATTAATGAGAAGCAGAGAGGTAAAAAAAATGAGTAGAGAAAACATCTTTAGGATTAAATAAGATTAGAAATACCTTCCACAATTCCGTCAACGCCTGATGAGATAGGTCGTTCCCCTCGATCGGCATGCTCATCAATAAGAATTTATCTTTGGACAAACCCCTGAGTTGAAACCCTTGCAGCAACGTGACGCTTACGGTGGTTTTTTCGCCGGGAGCCAAACACCCGGCGCTTGGTTTAACGCGGAATTTTTCTGGCGACGTGGTTTTCATCTTTATAAACAGAATAGATTTAAAAAATTAATGTGCAACGAGTTTTACGTTGTACCTTGTAAGAAATGCTCGTGTTGGGGTCGATATTCTGCAATTCCAACGTGCTAACCAATTCATTTCCGTCCTTGACGAAGGTGATGATATTCGGTGGATTGACGCTGAGTAGTTTATTCGAAGTGTCTGCAAGTTATCGATAATGATTTATTGCTCTCGTGCGTAAGGGGCCGATTTTTAGCGGTCACTTACCATTGTCTTTATCGCCTGTCGCTCCCGGTGATTCGGACATCGGAGACGGATCTGCAAAGTGAACCTACCACAAAATTATTGATTTTAGCTGACGCTGCGACTATCGGCGACCGTGTGAAGTAGGTTTAGAGCGCGGTTCGTTCAATTTCCCTATATATTTACGTACTTTATGAATCTTTAATAATACAATGGGAATTAAGCGAGCGATTCGAATATCGCGTGGGGAACGCAAATATCAGACTGAGCCTGAAATAGATTCCTAAGACGATAAGGATTATTTTACATACGTCAAAACTGTTATTATTTACGTTTTGCGATAATAATAGCACGCATCGTATTTCATATTGTCGCAGATAAATTCTCGTATTACGATAAAATAAAAGATAAAAGAAAGTAAACGGCGGTTAAGTGAACTTTGGAAATTATTCGGCAAAAATGGGACATCAATATTTATACGCTAGCGTATTTTTAGCAACGTGTTTTTTTCCATAGGCGTTAAAATATTACACGTACGTATAATAAACAAATGAGAATCGCGATAATTATACTCTTTTTAATAATCAACGTATTATTCTACTCTGCACATTTTACCGAACTCATACCATAAACTCACACCGCTTCTATACCGTCACACCCCTCAATCATCGATACGCGCGCACAAACTGCAATACCGAAACTTGAGATTACGCAATAATCGCCACAAAACGAATATAAAACGCTAAATTATCGATAAAAATTGTTATTCATCAGAGTAATCGATGTTTTTTCTGATAAAAAAAAAATGTGCGTGCCGAGCTTACCTTTCTGTTCGCGGTATTGTTGTTATTGACCGTCGTCGCATTTTCTTTTTCTTCCGGCACGAAACTGAAGACGTAATCGTCCTCCCCACCCCAACATTTCAGCGCGTTTTCCAGCGGCACCAAGGTGGCCACGTCCGCCTTCTTGATCGTCCTAATTCTCTCCACCGCTTTGGGTGGTAACCATGATTTTATCAGTTTGAACGCCGCTGAAAATAAATGAATAATAATATTTTCATTTTTAGGTTAGTTTGTATATCTGGTTGCCTACATTTAAACTGACATACTTTTGTATGACGTTCTTATTGTCAAAGATGGGAAAATTGAGAATCTAAGAATGTTTGAACTTATTTTAATATTTGCTTTGATGCTTTTAAACAATTTTGTGGATTTTTCTTTAATAGATTTAATAAATAAACGATATTATATGCGGACAAATGATTATAATATTTAATACTAAGCGAGAAAAAAAAATTTGAAAGATTATAGACTACATTATACAGCAAGTTAAAAATCTGCTTTTCTCGAAGAAAAATCCTTTGTTTAAGTATTTCATTTACAATATAATTTGGGTAATTATTTAGCTTGCTTTATTAATGGTATCATATCGACAAATTGGACTTGTTAGAGTTATTGTTCGGTTAGTTAAACTGATAACATTAACTTAATCAAAGAAAACAACAGCATTACCTTTTCAGACCTAGAACTCATAAAAAATAATAACAAAATTCTAATAAAATGGTGTACTAAACCTACTTGCTCTGGGGGTTATTTAAATTTTAATTCATCACAAACCTTTTCACAAAAAATTAGTGTCTAAAAAAAAATTAAAGGCTGGCCGCACGAATTTAATGTAAAAATCTAACATTTGTTTGTAAAATGTAGGTGAAATTACTAATACAATATGATGTTTTTACACTTTAACTGTCTGAGATTGGTATCAAAACGGTTCTTAGATTAATAATAATATTTATAGTATGTTATGTTTCAAATACAACATAGATATTGTCAGCAAAGATTACAAAAATTGACAGGATGTATTATTTCGACTATCAATAGATAAAATTATACCAAGAAACAATAAGAAAGTTTTGTTTGAATTGAAAGTGAGAGGCGACAATCATAGCATAAATTAAAAAGAAGGTAGGCCCGAAACTGGATCCCTGCGGAACACCACCGTTTGCCTCTATCACACTAAAATACTCCTCGCTTTTAACGTCACCCGCATCCAAAGCTGCAGCAGTGTAGTTATAAACTAAGACATACTTTTACTTTCGTGGAACTTTTATATGTTATATTTAAACCAATAAAACAACACAGTTGGCATGAATCATATTGTATTATTTTACAATTATTGTTACTTTTACTTATTGGCTTTTAAGTTGTGTAATAGTCCAATCATTAATTTTAATCAAAAAAAAAAAAAAAAAAAAACCTTAATGCAAAAGGCACCAAAATCAAGTTATTGCAATGAATTAACACGTATTTTTGTTTTGTTTGCAAATTCAGTTTTTAGTATTTCTTGTTTAATATTACAGTTGAATTTATAAGTTTATTTAATAAGATATTGTCATTATTTAAATTTGTCTGGTGATAGTTGTGCGGATTAACCGATCCAAGAGTTTTATGAGTCACCTCAAGGCACGCTGGGACACAAAAATAATGAATATTCATGCACTAAGCGAAATCAGCTTAAAACAGTAATAAAATTACACTTTTACTTTATTAAAGGCTGGCAAGTAAGTGTAAGGTCGATTAGTTGTTAATAAATCTGATTAATTAGTAGTAATTATTATAAAAATTCTAAAATCTTCGAATATCTTACTGAATTTCTCTTCAATTTCTTTAATGTTTATAGGGAAGGCAGAATTTCTGTCTCGTGTTGCCTAAAATTTCATTGAAACCATAAATAAAGACAGTAGAGAACAGCGTCATCTATAATTTACAATGAGAACTATCAAGAATTATCTTCATTTGTGTCAAAAATTAAAAAAATGGATTCGTAACTTTTGTGGAGACGTTTGAAATGCTATATGTTGTTGCTGACTTTAATACTAATTTCAGAGATATAATAAGTTAAAAAATTATAATAATATAAATATAGAAGGCATGCCAAGTACAATATGGAAAAAATACGATTTTTTTAAGATATTTGCTGCATCCATTAAATATGCATATATGTAATTATATGATAAAAAATAAAGAGGAATTATTTAACGAGGAAATTACTGACGATTTTATGCATTTATACAAATTAATATGAATTCAAATTGCAGAGTTGGTAGCATGATGTCGTCAATATTGTAATTGACCACGTGCATCTGCTCCTAGCCAGTTTTATAGCCGATAAATCTAAGATACAATTAAAATTATTTTATCGTTGATTTACTTATGTACTTAATACAAATATAAAGGCTGTGGTATTTTCGAAGACTCGCTTAGACGGATATCACAAAGAAAATAACTAATGTAATAAACAGACATTCATTATTATTAAATTAATATAAAAATTGCAAAGTTAAGTGATAAGAAAAAGTTCCAAAACTAAGTTCAGAGAAGTAAAAACATCTTTTCCTGTGATGAAACAATACCAAATTTGATAGGATCTAAGGAAAGAAAATTATTTGTTTGCCTTCACGTAATAAAGAATTGTCTCCAATATATACGACAAAAACATTGAAGCATGATGGTTGATGTGTTTCTTTTTCTGTACCTATTTTTTTGATCACTGCTGTGCATTGTACTTTTATACTTTTGTTTATAGAGTGCGGCAAAACAGACAGTGCAGTTTTGAAGGGCTATTAAAAAAAATCCATTCTCAAGGATCGAATTCTAGAGGAAATTTGTTTACAAACAATTAATTTGAACATAATAAATAATTTCTCCTTTACTATTCGAACATATTTGTCTAGTTTTTAACATAGTATAAATGTGGTCTCAAAATTAAAAGAGCTGGGCTTGCATAACATTATTGGCTAATATGTTAATGTAAATGAATTTGTAAATATTTGTTGAAAAAATGAGAGAACATTTCTTAATATTAACATACCTTTAACAACAGCATTTAATGAGAATAAATAATACCATTATTACAAATTTAACGAAATAATTTGAACAAGCTGTGAATATTCTATTAATCATTACAACATTATTAACAAAAGCATTTGCATTACTATTTCAATGACTCATCTGGCTCGTTCTAGTCAAGGTTGCATTTAATCATACTAAACGCTAATTGGTATTACAAAAAAATAAATAAATAAAGCACTTACCATTCAATATCCACGCCATCTCATATATGATAATATAATTTAAAAAATATGGGTAATATTGCTTAAATAGATTTATCAGGTAGCGTACCACATCTAGATCCATATTAGAGAGCCCGCAATTCTCCATATCGAAGAAAACAGAAATACCCTTGCCCTTTTCTTCCCTAAAACATTGGAGTAGCCCACAAAAATCTCGAAATAAAAAAAACTGTTACCTTTCTAAGCGCTCAAACCAATAAATAATACATCTTTTCAAGTCATCTAAATTCCGGGTCCCTTTCGTATATTTCCTACCGTTGAATATAAATAATTTAAAACCATCTTTATCCCTACACCTGGGAAAAATAGCACCCTCGATTAGATAATCCATCCTAACATTGGATTCACTAATTTCGTTAACGTTGTTTTCTTTTCTCCATTCCACAGTTTCGAACAGCATAGACAAGGCCAGTTGGTGATTTAGTTCGTGATGCATTAGGAAACGTTTCAGCCACAAATCGTTCGTTTTGACCCTTTCAATATCAGCAGGATGTGCATCTTTAAATAATAATAAAAATTTATTTTAAAATCAAACAAAGCACGTTATTATTATATTACAATCACTCCCTTTGTTGGCGATCTCTTTCAGGAAAGCGTCCCGCAGATCGTCCACGAGATTTTGCGGCACAGATATTTCGAGCATCTTTCTGGTGGACACTAATTTTTAATTAGATTTGATGCGACACCACAGACGAGAGAATGGTTTACCTTTAGTGTTTATCGACGAGTGGTGGCGACATAAGGCAAAGTCCGGCGCAGGTTCAACCTTCGATCGCGTAGATATTACAATTAATCATTGAATTAGTAAACCAGCCGTTAATAAATGTCACGGGCATATTAAAACGCGTTTTTTTATTGTATCCGTGCTCCAAATGTCAAATTCTCGTTCGAAGTTGGTTGACAAACGGATTTTAATGCGTCACCTGGGCGTACGGGGGCGCTGGCGGTTGTAAACAGAATTTAAATTTTATTTGCAAGTTATTTATTTATTTATCTGATATCAGGAAACAAAATAATATGCTAATTTTTGCAATATAATAGCGAAATGCGTCTTTTATTAAGTACACACTACGTAGATGATAAATTCTCATTGTAAATTCGATGAGTGCGTTAAGTGGACCTCTTTGCTTCAGTTAGATCGTTAGAAAAGAATTATTGCTTTTTAATGTTATCAATATCCATTTAGTCCAAGGCATTTCCAATATGATTTGTTTACTTATATTAAATCACGGGTATCTAGTCAGTTAATTATCGCTAAGTCCGCTGAATGCGATAGAAGCGAAGTACATTATTTAGTGTACCATCTGTGCATCTGGGGGCGCTGTTATTTGTCAACAGAATTTAAATTCAAATATTTAAAACGATTTCTTTACTTTACTTTATTTGTTATATTTAATTTATAAATATATAAATAAAAAATTAATTTAATCTTAATTCTGTAATATAAGTCACAATACATTATGCAAAAACCTGACAGTTCTATTTTGTCAGTTGTCAAACGATAATTTTTAAACGTTAACTTAGGCAAAATATGCCCCGTTTCTGTGTATTTTCACTGAAGTACGATGGGAAATCTACGCTCGCAGGCGGTTCAGGCGACGTCGCTCGCTCGGTCCGCGAAATATCCGGTTAAATTTGAAATCGCATCAGACACGACGCCTACCTACATACAAAATATATGCCTACTCGTGCATCGCACAGAAGAAGCCGGCAGCTAGCATCTTGACGCCGCGTTCGCGTTTGACGTCGGTCCTGTTTTAGCTCGAAGCTAGAGACGCGTCCTCTGCCGTTTCTAGCTGCATTAGTGCTGACAAGTTCGGTTGTTGTTCCTATGTGTGTGCACTGAACGAATGGAGAACCTTCGCAGAAAATCCTGAGCGCATACTAAAAATGAGGATGGTTACAGGTAAGTCCGTTGATCTTAAATAGATTTTGGCGGATCCGCGGCGGAATATCGACGAATCCCAAAATATCAGATGATAAAAAAAAATAACATAGATAAATACGCGTTTTGGCTGTGGAGTTTTAAACACGTCGATTTTAAATATTCCCTGATACTATTGCGAGTTAGAAATACGTGCGCTGATTTTGATTATTTATAGAATTAACAGGTAAACACGTCCCAAAAAATTTCATTTTCCAATTCATTTCGTTCGAACTGCAGAAATTAAGCGTGGAAAAAGTATTAAATTAAAAAAAGTCTCTTCGCGTCTAAAACTAATTTCTTCCAAATGACTAATGTTTTAAATATATACACTGCGCATGACACCAGCAGAGCTACAGCGCTGATTTCACTGACGTTGATCGATTTTAAAGCGGATTTCAAATCAATATCGCATATCTTCCTATATAAATAACATCCGTACACGTATAAAAATATAAGATTCGTTGGTATGGACGAAATATAAATATATCTTTTTGCGTAATCCACCAAGTTTAAGTCTATAGTAGAATTTCTTTCAACATTTAACGGTCTGTTAGAACTTTCCGGAACGGAAAACTGCAGAAATTGACACTTAAGATTGTCGTATAAACTCAACGATATGCTTGAAGAAGAAACGCAGAGTTTTTGTATAAAGTTTCAGGCGAATCAAGTGAGCGGTTTCACGTTACAGTATTGCGAGTTGAAATTGGAGGATATTTCACACGTTTATGAGAGAAAAAAGAAAATTAAATATTAATTGCGCAATAGAAAATAAAGCAAATTTGATTAAAAAAAAAAAAACTATTTCATTCCGAGGTGAGACACTGAATCAGTTCAATTAGAAAAATATTTTATAAATATAGAATATCGCTTCTATGATGGAGGTTTTAGATGCATTGTTATTATTTGCTCAATTATCTTTGATCTTGACCATTGATAACTGTCAAGGTATCATTGATAGCTGTCGTGTGTTAGCTTGATGATTTCTGAAAAGTCGGTTTGTTTCGAAGATTCAAAAATATTTTCACGAAAGCAACATGTCACTTCCAACAATTACATGTAATGCTTCATAATCTATAAGAACTGTCTAAAATCACTACCTTTTTACCCCTTTACACTTACTATTTTTAAAAATTACGACATACTTTTATTTCGGCTACATTATTAATGTTAAAAATAACAAAATTGGTATCGTCGAAAACTTTTTTATCTTTGAAACAAAGGCATTTCTCAAAAATTGTCAAAGAACAAAATATTCTTAGAATAGTTCAGGGAATAATCCCTACAAGTTTTGCCCTATGTTTAATAAACATCCTGTATAACCACTTCTATAAGTCCTTTATTTTGCAACACCTAGACAATCTTTAACATCTGTCATATATGTCTTATTTGCTTTTTTCCAAAAGAGTAACATCGTCAGCTTGACTTTTCTGCTTTATTTGTAGGGGGTCCGTCTCTCGACAAGTTACCACCTAGATTTAGAGATAGCGGATTGCAATATGTGACCTCGACAGTAGGAGAAACAGTAACGCTATCAGCTGAACTTGTGGAATTGACGGGAGAAATTGAAATATCGTGGTGAGTTGGAATTTTGGCATTTATTTTGCAAATTTTCTTACGTATGTGGTGATGTGGGTTACAATCTACAATATAGATTTGCAAGATTTTGGTGTTTGCATTGCCTTTCGAAGAGAGTCAAATATTACATATTGTGATATAATCGATCACACGGTACAATTACAAACACAAAACAATTTACCTTTCAAAAATAAACACAAACATTTACTTAAGAAATCACAAATACGCTAATTTTTTCTATTTCACTATTTAAATGTCATAATTTTCCAAAATTAATAAATACAATAATGCAGAATTGTGCAGCATTATTTTATTAAAACACATTGAAGTTACATTTTAGTTTCGTTTCATTCATTTTAATCTCAATTTAAATATATTAAGGATTTTCTTTATTTATTATAATTAATATCTGTCATGTTGCAAAAACTGAACCGTTTTATTGTTAGCGATTATTTTAAGTTGCTAAATACTCTGGTTGAAAAATACAATCTGAAGCATGCTCCCGAAAAAATATTTGATATGGACGGGTGTCGTTTGACACTATACATCACCAACAATCTGTTTTAGTCCTAAAAGGGTCTAGAAGGATGCATCTGATTGGCCAAGGACAGGGCGAAAGTGTTACCATCGTCGCTATGTGTTAACGCTTTGGAAAGTATCGTCCCACCAATGATCATCTTTAAAGGCGTCCGTCAAAAGCTAAATTTTTTCGACAATTTGTCACCTGGGTCAATAATTGCCATGAGTACAAAAGGAAGTGTGACAACAGAAAGACTTTATGAACTATTGGTAATATTTGACGAAGCACGAATTACAACCTCTAGATAAAGCGGTTTTTAGATCGTTTGAGCATAACTGGAACGCTGAATTACTATAGTATTGGGACGAACATCCAGACCAGCGTTTAAGCGAGGATAGATTCTGAGTTTGGGAGAAAAACATGACGGTTTCGAGTATTACAAGCGGCTTTAGATGTACACGCATAAAATCAATTCTTAAATGAAACATATGTATTTATTTGTTATCATATACTTCATTAAGAAATTAAACGTTTGAGTAGAAAATACATTTTTTGTAAGAAGCATATTTGTTCATTTTGATGCGTGTAGGTGACGGATCGGGTGCCTTAAAGACCCGGCCCTGTGTTCCGCTGAACACAAGTATAGTTACGCCACTAAATAATCAAAATCAAGTACAATGTCAGCGGCGTACGACCTAACAAACACTATCCAAAATGAACTAGATCACAGAAAAACAGTAATAGTGGTATATATTGACATGAAGAAGGCATTTGATACCGTTGCAAAAGAGAAATTAATTGGAAAACTCCAATATTGCGGTTTTGAGGGAAAACAATTAAACTTAATAAAAACTTATATCTAAAGAGAATGACATGACTACAACGACATCTATACAACAAGTGTATAGATGCCCAGCGTCCTCCGCAGGTCTATGCACAGCATACAGAACACTGCAAGAGTAGGCTTACACAGTAAGCCAATGACCACTAGGGTGCAGCACTTACACGAAAAGCGTGTAACCTAAAATATACGAAGAATCTAACTTCAAACGAAATCAGATTCTCACACATCAGAGTCAATGTCGATTGTGTCCTGCCAGGTACGAAACAGCGCTGTCCGTACCTGGCAGGACACAATCGACATTGACTCTGATGTGTGAGAATCTGATTTCGTTTGAAGTTAGATTCTTCGTATAAAACTTATATCACCAACAGAAAACAAAGGATAAAAGTAAATAACACTATGAGTGAACCTATGACTGCAGAATACCGAATACCACAAGGGGGAAATATTTCACCAATTCTCTGCAGATTATACGCAAATGACCTATTCGAGCAACCTTTCCATGGAAAACTATACGCTTATGCAGACGACACCTGTATAGTTTATTCCGGACACTGTACAAAAACCATGGAAACACAAATTAAAGAAGATATCAAAATTTTGGAGGAATGGTGTTTTAATAATTTACTAACTATAAATGAAACAAAAACTGAATATATGATATATAATAAAAAAAGGAAAAACAAGAAATAAATATACAAATAAACAATCAGAAATTAAAGGAAGTGAATGAAACAACATATTTAGGATTACAATTACAAAATACCATGAAATGGGATAGACATATACAGAAACTAATTGAACAAAATGCAAGAACAATTGCGGCTTTAAATAAAATTAAACATATAATACCGACTTCCGTTAAAAAACCTCTATACCACGCCCTGTTCGCTGCAAAAATTACCTACCTAATAAACATTTGGGGAAACACAACAACAAAAAATCTATCAAAAATACAAAGACAACAAAATAAAGTTCTAAAAATAATATACAATTTATACTATAGAACTCCAACAATGCATATTTATGACAAAACAAAAGAACTAAACATACAAGGAATAATAAACCTAAATATCATATTATTTCTACACAAAATTAGAAATAAGGAAATTAAAACGAACATAAGAGTACAAACGAATAGAGAAATACATGATTACAAAACTCGCAGAGTATCGCATGAAAAATATAAACACCACAACTACAGTCAAACACTAACTACAACAACATTAAAAATGTACGACAAAATATCGAAACACATAAAACAAAACAATTACCGTACCTCAAATTTAAAAGTGAAATACAACAGATTTTGAGGAAAAATTAATAGGAAAATCTAAACGATGACTATATTAGAAGAAAGAAACTGCTAGGAGGCTCTCAACACCGTTAACCAGAGATAGTAGCTCCCGACGCGAAGATGAGGGATGGCGAGCAGCAACGCTACTAATATACATGTACTACATTATGTAGCTATGCATTTATTATATTGTTGCCTGTTTATTATAAATAACAAAAAAAAAAAAATATGGCTGATGAAGTGTTTATTTTTGCGAAACATTTAAAAATCGAAAATTAAGCCATTGTCGACCAAATTACAAGAAATAAAAACTAGTTTAACTATGCCAAAAAGTATAAATTTATGTTCACTATTTAATTCCCCGAAATCAGTTTTTCTGTTGCCAATACTTTCCAAGTTATAGCCTGTATTAACAAAGGAAATTTTGCTATTATACAACCCATAACATATATTCATATCTATCATAATTTAGCTACATTAGGGCACTGGTTGTTTTGCCACGCAATTGGTTTTACTGTCATAATTTCATGGACTCTATTCAAAAGATCAACGCGGAAGTGTTCTGTTTTCTTGCGTCATAATCCACAACAGAATACTCCATGTGCACATGGAAATGAAAGTTACTTTGATATTTACTGCCTGCCAACATCCATCAAAGCCATCAGGAAGTCCACGGATCGGGCGTCTAATGTTTTCCTGCTTTTAAAAATACCAGAGGGCCGCTCTTGTCTGAGCCGTCGTTAACCCAGTTAGGATTAAAAATATACTTTAAGTGCGGTCAAGAGATGCCACCCACCGTCATCTATGTGGTGGCTAATCTGAATTGTCACTTTTCGCGTATTCGGCGTGCCACGTCTACGTTTTTATCCAGATAAAAACAAATGATAATCGACCACCGTGCATAAAAACGACGGCGCGCAACACAACGGGATAGTTCAGATTCGTAGTTTTTGACATTGGTCCATGGAACGCTTATATACAAAGATAACGCTGACGTGCAACACAGGGCGTTAAAAATAGGCACATCTGAGAAGACAGTTGCTTCGCATCGGTTCGGGTGGAAATGCTCGATTTCCGAACAGTCTATGTGGTGGCCCGTGCGAAAGTCGGCCGCTTTTCAGGAATTCGAATTTTGCGCGGAAATATTTTTAACTCGCAGTTAGTTCGCATCCCTTTGGATTGTTTTTTTCGTTTCGGAGCTGCATCTTAGTGATTTTTGTGTTACCCAATCGCCTTTACGCGAAAATAAATTAAATGAAAAGTGACCTATTTAAATTCGAAGATGTAGGTCGCACATTACTCCTATAGCAGATGCAACAAAGACTGATGCGTTTGCTAATCCAAAAGCATAATTTTATCGTCCCATAATACTATTGACTATGTTAAAGACTGAACGTCCACGGTGTTTAGATCTCGAGATATGGGTTCGAAGGTCAGCAAATGCTGTAAGTGTCCCAGCAATAATGTGGAAGTGAAGAGCAATTTGGATTCTTTCAGTTCGGATGTTGCGTCTAGCGCCACTTGGTAAGGCTAAATGTTTGGGATTTTTTGAGCGACTGTCAGTTTTGCTCAACTTTTATTTTCTTTTTATTTGCGGGAGTAAACATTTCATTCAATTGGCAATGATTTGACATCAAGTAACGCCTACTGCTTTTCTATCGGGCACAAGGTGACTTAGTGATGATCGAAGCGCCGGGTCATGCATACTACACAATCGTTGAAAAGTTATTTGACATTTCCATTTCTTTAAGTCATTGATTTATTGAGAATGCTTGATGACGTAATTTCCTTGTCATTTTCCTCCTACACCATTTAAGAATTTTTGTTTCTTAAACGATTGATTTCTTGATAATTCTCGATAACATAATTTCCTTTTTTTTGCCACCATACCAATTCTGAATTATTTTCTTTTACCATCATCAATTTACAGCAAATCAATTGGGTTTATTGATTCAGTCATCTAGTAGGATCTGCCAGCTTTCTCCAGGAAAGGTCAAACGCAAGTTTTGACTTGTCGTAACTCGAAAGAACTTACCACTTATGGAATGAAATTATTGTTCATGTGCGTAACTTTAAAAAGATGTGTAGTTTCTTAATTTTCAAATCTTTCTTAATTTTTGTTGTTTTTAATTTTTCAAACGCGCCTCCTTTTAAAAAGGACTCGACGCTGTGCGCTTCGCTATCGTTACAGTCTACGTTATGCATATATTTATGTAGTACCTACTCCTATATTGCGGGTCTCGTATAGAACCAGTGGCACAAATTTCCGCCGATGAAGGGGGATGGAAGATTGTTGTGTATGTGAGTAGGTGAATTGTGTGAATGGAGGTGTGTGTGTTGCGCAGGAGAAGTGTGTATGAAAATACATAACAGTATCCTCCCCGTAATTTCAGAGATCTAATCTGGAAGGAGGTCTTCTGGACCGTGTAGATCGGCGTATGATTACTCCTGAGGTTCCAGGTTGTTCAGCATCGACGCGTGGAGATGGGCTATCTGTAACAGACGTATTAGGGGTACTAGATTCAGTAACATCACTTGTGTCAGCAGGTAAAGGAATCTGCTCTTCTGACTTCGACTCTTGAATCGGGTGAGGTACCGAATTGGGCAATTCGGTCACATCCATTTTCGGTTTCGGTATAGTGCCAGCATATGTCAAAAGCTGGTCGATGTGCTTTCTTTGTGTTCTACCATTTATAAGAACATCGTAATGCAAGCGTCCTGTTCTTGCGATGATAGTACCATATTCCCATTTATTCGAAGCATTAGCATAACATCTGGCTTGAACTTGGTCATTTACATCGAATTTGCGTATTCTCCCTGACAGCAGCGTCTTCTTCTCGTCCAACTCAGTGTTGAGCTCTCGTTTTACCATGTCCAATCTCGTTTTGATGTTGCGTCCTAGCATCAATTCCGAAGGACTCGCATTTGTTGTAGAATTTGGTGTTTTTCGGTACTGCATCAGGAAACGAGTCAAATTTAACTTCAGGTTCCCTCCGTCTTGTAATTGATTTCGCAAGCTTCTTTTAATGGTTTGAATGTATCGCTCCGCCTGTCCGTTAGTTGCCGGATGGTACGGTGCTGTAAATTTATGGTGTATGCCATTACTGTCCATAAACTTCTTGAAGTCATATGATTTAAAATTGCTGCCATTATCGGAAACCAGCGTGTAAGGAAGTCCAAAACGAGCAAAAATATCCCTGAGCATGTCTATGGTCGTGGAAGTTGTCGGCGAATTTGTAGATATAGCTTCTACCCATTTGGTATACGAGTCTACGACTACAAATATGTAAGTTCCGTAAAACGGACCAGCGTAATCAATATGCACACGTTGCCATGGCATCGTCGCGTACTCCCATGGGTGCACTTCTACTTTCTTGGGATCATTCCTAGATTTAGAACATCTCACACATTCTCTACCGATTCGTTCTATGTCCTTGTCTATTTGCGGCCACCATACATAGCTTCTAGCTAAGGCCTTCATCTTCACCATTCCCGTATGTGTGCTGTGTAATTCTGATAAAATTGCATTTCGCAACCCTTCTGGAATAGCTACTCGAATTCCTTTCATCAAACAGCCGTCCTGTATTGAAAAATCAAGCTCGTTGTATCCAGGTGGTAACCGTGATCCATTTTCAACTGCTAAATAAATACTTCGTAAGACTGGATCCTTTAAAGTATTCTTCTTGATATCTTTCCTAGTCACAGGTAAATTTTCAATTTGGGTAATCTGGAACAATTCTACATTGTCATAACCTTTTGTTGAGTCGGGTAAAGGTGCACGGGATAGGTAGTCTGCATTTGCATGCAACTGTGTCTTCCTATGCTTAATTTCGTAGTTGAATCCAGACATGTAACTTGCGTAGTGAAGAAGTCTGATTGCAGACGTAGATGGTAAGTCTTTGTTTGGATGAAAGATCCTCATTAGTGGTTGGTTGTCCGTGATAAGAGTAAAGTGTCTACCGTAGCAATATGGGAAGAATTTCTTCAGACCCCATATAATGGCTGTAGCTTCCCTATCAAGTTGACTGTAATTTTGCTCGGCTTTGCTTAAAGAACGGGAAGCAAAAGCTATTGGTCGTTCAACTCCTTCTGTAATATGCGAAATAACTGCTCCAATGCCCTTTGGTGAGGCATCTGTCGCCAAAATTAACGGAAGTTTGTCACTGTATGGTATGAGAACTTTGGTACTTGTAAGTTCTGCCTTCAAGTCGTTGAACGCCTTCTCGCATGCCCTTGTCCACTTGAAGGGTGCATTCTTTCGAAGCAACGCGTAAAGAGGATGTAACTTTGAGGATAGATTGGCAATGAATTTTTGGTAATAATGTACTAATCCCAGAAATGCGCGTAATTGTGTAATATCATTAGGTATTGGGCTTTGTAATATAGCCTTTACCTTGTCTGGTGATGTATGTAAGCCTTTGCCGTCAATCGTGTGTCCCAAGTATGTAATGCTTTTTTCAAAGAACTTGCATTTCTTCTTGTTCAAACGTAATCCATGTAACCGTAGCCGTTCAAGAACTGCGGACAATCTGGTGTGTAGTTCCTCGGTGGTCCTTCCTTGAATGGCAATATCGTCAAAAAAACAAACGACTCCTGGGAGGTCCTGTAATATTTGATCCATAAACCGCTGCCAGGCTCCTGGGGCTGTTTTGACACCAAACATGAGCCTTTTGACTTTGTAAACTCCTTTATGCGTAGATAACGTTTGCATCATTGCACTTGCGTCGTCCAACTTCATATGTAAATATGCGTTGTTTATGTCTAAGTTGCAGAAATACTGTCCACCACTCATTTTGTTGAAGATGTCTTCGATTCTTGGAATGGGGTAACAGTCATCTTCGATGGCATTGTTTATTGTGGTGTTGTATGCAGCGCATAGTCGAATTGAACCATCCTTCTTTGAAATAGGCACTACCGGAGTTCCCCATGTAGAATGCATCACTTGTTCGATAACTCCTAATCTTTCCAATCTAGTAATTTCATCTTCCACCTTTCCCAATAAGGCGTAAGGTACTTGTCTTGGTTTGTGGAAAATTGGTTGTACGTTCTCGTTCTTTAATCGAAATTTGTAACTGTAATTTGGAATTTCTCCCAATTCATCAGATAGGACATCGCCATATTCCCGTAATAATTTTTGTAAATCCTCTTCGTAATTGTGAGATAAGGTCTTCACTTGACGAATATCATTCCAATCGAGTTTCACTAAACTTAACCAGTCTCTACCAAATATAGCATCTACCTTATTTCGTAAGACAATTAAGTTTCCGTATTTTGATTGACCCTTGTAAGAAAAGAAAACCCTTGCTGTACCTACAGGATGTATAACTTCGCCGGTGTAGGTTTTCAATTTTACCGAAGTAGATTGAAGTTGTATTTTCGGACAAAGCTTTTTAAATTGTGACAACGACATTGTGGATACAGCCGCACCAGTATCAAGTTCCATATTGCAATTCGCATTGTTGATTTTCACAGGTAGAATAATTTTATCTGTATTTAAGGAATTCACGTTCATTGTGATTATTTTATTCATAGGAAATGATTTGTTCCCCTCTTCTGACGAAGAATCAGTTTCAACTTGTTTCTGATCGTGTACATTTCGATTCTTTAAACAAACACTTTGTATGTGTCCCTTCTTATTGCATTTTAAACATACTAGATTTTTCGCACGACATTTATCCGCTTTGTGATTTTGTTTACCACAACGAAAACATTTGCCCAATAGTTTTTGAAAATTGTTATCCGCACGTAAATTACCGGATTCACTATTGGCTTGTTTATCGAAATTACGTCGGTTAGATTGTGTCGATTTGAAATTCCCGCGTAATGCGTTCACAGAGTGACTCGTAGCTTGCATTTGGCTAGATTCTTGCTTTGACATTTCAACCGATTGTGCAATTTGGACAATTTCTTCGAAATTAACCGTGGATTTTTGTTGTAATAAACGTTCTCGAATATCATTATCTCTGATTCCCTTAATAAATTGAACCCGTAAATGCGTGTCAATTGTAGATGTTTGACAATTCATGCACTTGAAATCGCAATTTATCGTCATTTTCTTCAATTCGGCAACATAAGTTTGTATTGTTTCCCCTTCGTGTTGTAAACGCATATTAAATTTATGTTGTTCGGTAATTACACTAGCTTGAGGAGATAAATATTCCTTTAATACTTTAATCAAATGCTTGTAAGTTTTTGTATTGGGCAAATCAGGCGCTGTAAGTTTCGTTAATATTTGGTACACTTTCGGACTTAAACAACCGATCAAAATTTTAACGCATAATTTATCTTTTTCGGCAGTAGAATCGTCTACCCCTCGTAACTGTAAGTGATTATCGAGTCTTTGTAAATATGTATCGAAACTCTCGTTATTTTCATCGTAAGGTTGTAAATGATCTTTTGCAATGTACGACGTATTTCTCGGTTGATGCGCGATTTGAGCCTGTGTTGCCTGTATAGCGTTCAATATATCCGTAATTTTATCTAATACTTCAGTAAATTGTGCCATCGTAGGAATAATTTTTGCAGGGAAAAGGAAAAAATGCCTAGAGGGCTGTCAAGGCTAAGGTCGGAGGCCCGTGATCGAAGGGTAATAATCGTAGGTTCAAACAGACAAAATTGCACGTGGTCAGTATGGCGCCCGTAGTAAATGTCGAGAAAACAGAAATGACGTACCTTGTAACTCGATGCGTAATTGTTGTAGATTCTTTCCTCTCCTTGCTCCGTCTCGTCGCCAATTTTGTTGTGTATGTGAGTAGGTGAATTGTGTGAATGGAGGTGTGTGTGTTGCGCAGGAGAAGTGTGTATGAAAATACATAACAAAGATACACTTCTTTGTCTAACTATGTTCTCTGACAGTTCTTATGTTTGACAGATTTTGTTTAGTCAAAAGTCAGAATAGTTGTCTATGGTCAGAATATAGGTTATCTCTGGAGAGAATACACAAGTCATATATGTGTATGTAAACAATAAAGATTATTTTAAAGTAGGTATATTAGTGAATATATTTTAACATTGTGCTGAATAATAATAATTTGAATTCTTTGGTACAAATGACATCAAAAGTTGGGAAAAGTTCTACCAGATATTTAAAGTATTCCTAGAGGCTACTAGAACGGTAGACAAACCCAAACAAGAAGACAATAGCAGTGTATTTTCATCGATTGATGATGGAGGCTTACATCTATATGATTCCTACTGTTACCTATATCAAGGGAGAGCAAAAATTAAAATATGAGGCCATTATCAAGAAATTTCAACTGTCCTGTGATGGGTGGAGACTGTGACTTGAAAACTATAACAAAAATCCAAAAGAAAAAGTGAAAAAATACGTATTTAGATTTGTTATCTTTAATTTTTGTGGTAAGGGATTTTTTCACTTTTTCTTTTGGATTTTTGTTATAAATTTCAACTGGTTGAATATTATGAAAGAAAGACTCAACATCGAAAAGCAGTTATTAAGTGAAATTGTGAACGTGATACATAAATAAAACCAGGAAATCTGAGAATATTCTAAATTTAAGTTTATTATTATGTGTGAATTTTTTTATTTTACTGACATTGTTTTCAGTATTGTTGTAATGAACCTGTTGCTATTTTATATTAGAGATCATTTTTTGTTCAATATATGTACTATCTTCTCTTTATTTTTTTCATTTTTGTTCATGTTTTCACTAGGAATAAAGTTACAATTTTATTATTAAAACAAACAAATATTTCTAGAAATACAAAAAAAATTTTAATTGAAATTTGTTTACATTTATTGAGGAAACATACATGCATAAACTTGATCTCTGTGATTTAACTCTATGACCGCTTCAAAATCTTCATTTTGACCAGGTTGCTCAAAAAGTTGAATTTTCAAAATATATTAGTCGATAAAACCCACTGTCAACATGTCAAATATATGTTCGATTAAGATTCTAACTTGAGAAAACCTGTATAATTGAATAATATCTGCTGTTCAATAAGGTGTCCATCGTCGCTAAACGGTGTAATTAACCAAGATAATGTTAGATAGGCAAAATCCCCTTTTAACAAAGTGTTCAAAACTTTTTTCAGATGTAACCTTTGCATATATACCAGACCTCGTGAATACTCTTGCGTCATGCATTTCTTAGGGAAAACTTTTCTCATTCCGTGTGTATGTGTTGCCAATATTTTGTAGCTCTAATTTCATCATTAGCGAATGAATATGTTGTTATTATAGAATCTTCCACAAGCACTTGCTGAAGCAATGATGCAACACCAAATAATAATTGTCCTCTATCCAATTCGATAAATATGGTTTCAGTGTAAGGAGTAAATCAAGAATATATAAATAAATAATCAAATAACACAAATTTGAACTGTCAACGTCAACTGATTTTCATGTTTATTACGTTAAAATTACGCGCATGCGCACGTTACGTCAAGAACAAGTAGGAGTTTCCGATATATATCAATCCCCCGTTGATTCTCTTTAAAAAAGACTGGACGCTGTGCGCCTCGCTGTCGTCACACTCTACGTTACACGTCACGTTAAAAAAAATTGCAATTTCTTAATTTTGAAATTTTTCAGTTATCAGTCCTGTTAGTACTAGAATCACACTAGCATTTTTGACATGTTTTCATATAAAATCCATTAGACGAATAAATTTACTTTACTTTCGACGTCAAGTACGATCGCCTATCGACTGACGCTAACTTTATTTTGTATTTCTCTGTATAGGTATCCTATTACTAATCTAACCAGAATTTAGTAGATAAAACGCTGTTAGATAAAGACGTTGCGTTCGTACCATAGGAAAGATAGCCACCGACACAAAGTCAGTGTAGTATCTTTTCCTGTCTTTTAATATATTTGATAGTCTTATTTGGGTGAGAAAAGTTAATATACTTACCAATTGATAGGATCAGTTAAATATTAAATTATAAATGCAATAGGTATTCCAGAAATTTGTTGAAATAAATCATTAAAATATTCAAAATGATGTTACTAGACAATGCTTCTAAGATTTCAATTGAATAATTTTTTAGGTTAAACTCCCCTCACCCGTTACCCACCCACCACTCCGTTAAACCCCGTTTCACTGGGTTTCTTCCACCCGCTCTTTGTTTTTAGTTCACACTAGTCCCGCTCACGGCGCTGCTGTGCCGTTTCTCATAAAGTCACTAGATATCTAGTGACTAGTTTCTCAGATACTCCAACCACCAGACGCTTAAAATATAAATTCTGTGGTTATCGAGTGCGACTCATTGACAGTCGATTGTGTGGATTTATCGATTGAGTGATCTTGTGCGACTTTGCGAGTTTGACAGATAACGCGAGTATATTTATCGGTCTTTTGTTTTGTGGAATTTGATTTTGATTTCAAGATGGTTTTCTATTGTTGTATATCAATTTACACATACAGCAATAAAGATGTGAAAATATATCTTTCCATTATTTTGTTGTTGAAGAAATAGTATTTCTGTAACTTGTTGAGCGAGTTTTTTACGACCAATAAATCAATCTTTCATTCATTTATTCGTTTATTCCTTACTTTTCACACAATTTTAAAGGTCGTTTTGCACTACGCTATTTATTGGTCAATTGTTTGTGTATTTCAATAATTTACGGCAATAGTACCTTATAAATATGCGAAGTATTATTTACGTTAATATTTGAAATAGACTAAAATTCACCAGTAAATAGCGCGGTGCAAAACGACCTTTATGTATTTCCAAAATTTATATGAATTTGCTTTTGAAATACCCGCCGGCATACTTCAACGCCTTCGGCGGGACTAGTGACAACTACGCAGCATATATCGTTCACATGAAGGCTTAAAGAGTTGCCCATCTTTAGGATATGTTATCTGTGGTTAAACTAATCGCTTTTTAGATTTTCGTCATCGAACAGTTGAGTGAAGGAATACAGCGCAGATAAATAATGTTACCTATTAGAGATATCGTTCATAATTCCACGACTAATACTTCTATTGTATCATAGATGGCGCTAGTACTGACACTTTTTTTTGTAACTTATGCGGACACACAAATTTAAAATTTATAATTGATTTTGACATTGAAGCTCTCCGTGTTGTTCATGTAATATCCAGTGTAGTTTCAATCAAAGTTAATTAAACTGAAAACATATTTTTCCGTTCAGAGCTTTCTTTAACAACAGAACGCTTTGCTACTATTGAAAAGAATTATTTCTTTAACTCAATGCATATTTGCTTTAACTTAAAGAAACCTTTCTCTCTCTGTCTGATGCGAAACAATATTATACTGAAACCTTATCTTCAGAATACTGCGAAATTTCGCCCTCCTGCTTTTTTTTTATGACAAGGGTTAGATAAAAATGCCTATTAGCTAAGTGAATATTGAAATTGTCAAGACTTCTAGACACAGGATGAAGAAAGCAGATTTTTGAATTGAAAAATATGTTTCAGGATTTGACAAAGAAGGTGCAAGTCTTACGCGAATATCTAAATCATTACTACAAAATAGTGTTTCTATTTACAAAAACACCTGTTTAGTAACTTTGTCTATTTGTCGATTCTTCTTATTTAAGTAAATCTCTACAATTTTGCTTTTAGAAGTACTAGCATATCACTCCAAATAAAAAAGTTGGCCCGCATGTCAGGTTTTAAAAAAGCTCACATTGTATATTTATACATAACAAGTGAATGGCGGTGAATCTATTTTTGAATGAGAGAATTTGCCGTAATCCAGATAAAACGGATGTTGAAATATGAGTTACATCCATCGTACATATAAACTTCGTATACTACACTTCACCACTGAATAGTAAAAGCAGGACATTCTTGAGATATTTTCGTTGGGTATTTCGGAGTAGTTTGCGTCCTTTTCAAACCACTTGTTAGCTCCCGTTCCAGATTCAGGTCGATAAAAATATTGTAAATCTAAAAATAATAAATTTAATATTATTTGTCTTATCAGGCGGGTAAATTAGATAAAGAATTTTATACAGATTTATATGAAAATCATCAACCAGTGGAACGTTTAAATCTTAAACAGGATTGTTTATCATTGACCGTGCGACGGAAATTCATTGACGTAGACCGCAATTTTTATTTCGACCACCGTGAATATTGGCTTCGATTTGGCAATCGTCCATGTAGTGTCATTTTTATGGCTAGTTGGCGTTCTGTTATTGCTCATCGCGAAATATATATACATATAGATTTATATAAACAGAAACACCCAAGAAGAATTCGCATGTGTTACAATGTTTCGTCGGGTAATTCTTCTATTTTGGAATGGAGGGAGTCTTTTTATAACGTTAAATTCTTATACTTAAGGTATACAATGCAATTACAGCATCTATTGACATGTACTGCTCAATGCACCTGTCGAGTTTCAAGCTATTCTGTCTGTAGAAAAAATGCATACCTAGCAAACACAAGGGTTTTTTCGATATACCTGTTACCTAGCATCTGAGGAAATTTTGTTATATAATATGTTTATACCGTTTGTTCATAAATGCAATACCATTTTGTTACATAGACAAAAACATCGCGGGTATATTACTACGACGGCTGTGATAAAACAAAGATGTACCTAATATATTTATTTGAATAAAAGTTGCATGTCGGTGCAATATATAACCAGAATGAGGTTATACATACTAAAGTAGGTACATATGCGAATACCACAGGAGATTATACGATGCATGCTAAACGTTTTTTTTTTTTATATTTATCAATTGATTCTGTATTGCTTTAATAACCTGAGGTTGTACACAGGAAATGACGATATTTCTCCCAGGCACTTGCGGGGCCTAGTTGTACCAAACCATGGGTTAGCCCAATGCAAACGTGGGGCATACTACAAACCTATTTTAGTCGTCAACGCATTACTAAACAATATTAAAAAAAAATAAACAGCTGGTTAAGTTTCTAAAAGCATGTCATGAATCTTTGCTGGACAACAGCTTTTACAATTATAATGGACTTGCTGAACCGATGCTTTCTTGTCGTGTATTGCGGAGATGTCTTTTGTGTGGGTCACATATTTTGTATATAATGTATTTCTTTTTTGTTTTTTTTTCTTCTTCTATACACAGAATAATGCATACTTACCTTAAATAAATTTGTCTTTGATAAAATAAATCTACGTTTTAAATATCCGCAAGACAAACACTTCTTAAGGCGAGAAAAAAATCGTCTTAACAGCATAATCTTTACGTAAGAGGTTACCAGTCTTGGGTTCGCCTCTGCGCGAACGCAAACATGACCACCCCCGAGACGACCAACATTATTGTTGTTAATGGTTTTATTACTTAATTATTTGATTATTACAAAATGTATACAGTAGTCGTATTACATACGGACATTTTTTTTTTATAATATATATTACAAATTGTTGTTTGTAGACTGTATGGTTGTTTAAATACACACACACACACACACACACTTACACACACGCACCCGACTTTGTTTCAACACTTACCTATTTATTAAATAATAAAAATAATTTATAGGTATATACATTGATGCTAGATGGTCGGACAAGAACTATTTATAATATGGTTTGAACTACTAATCCCTTGTACACTGACCATTTTTTCCGTTAGTGGGGTTACAAAAGTAATTGCATGTGTGGTATACAAAAGGACTGTAGTGGCCATAAATAATGAATGAAGAGGCTGACTGTCAGAAGAATGTAGAAGAATAGAAAAAAGGAAAGATGCCTTCAATACGTAACTTCTTGGAACTACTTTTAACCTAAATATGTGGACGTAACACTAATAATACCAATGCTCAAATTTCAATAACGCGTATTTCATATTCAGTAATTCAGTACCTAGTTTACTACGTCGGCTGAAGCGGAACACACTTACCATCCCTGTTAAAACTTTCGTTTCGCAGTCAACGATAGAATTTCGGTTTGGTTGAAGTACCGCTCTGTTAAGAAAATTCAGCGAAATAAAAGTTTTCTTGAATTAAAACTTTGGATTTTCTAAGTGGTAAAAGATTTACTTAAAATAAAATTATTTCATTTTCTCTATAAGGAAATTATGTTAAAACAATATTTTGTTTTGAACCCAAAATGCATTTTCTGTGTGTATGCTCATTCAATATATTTGCATGACAATTGCTTGTATCTGTTTCGATGTTTATGGCAAATACATTCTATATATCTAAAAATAGATACATGGAAATGCTGGCTCTACAGTTCTCCTTGTCTGTTTTATTGAAATTCAATAGATGATGATATGATATAGCTTTTGGCACAACGCTATAACACTAAAAGTTGCGAAAACCTTGTGTTTCTTGTTTTCAGCATAACAGTCCGGTACATCTGCGTCCTCATTTACGAATAAATCAACCACACGATAAACGTCGGGCGACGATTAACGTAAATATGTATGCATAACCTATTCATACGAATAGCACGAGAATTCGGCAAAAAAATTGATCGTCCAACACGGTAACCTGTTGACTTGTATCCATCAGGTATGCACTGTTCGACGTGCCGGCCGGCTCTCGGGGCACATATAGAATCCGCCGTTTTAAATAACTCGGTTATGAACGGGCATAAGTGCCCGCTAAAAATAGCACCCGACGACTGGTTCGTAAGCTTGCGTTGATGTACGGAATGTAGTTGAAATTACTGAGAGGTATTAAGCCCTATGGTTAATGTGTATATACGCATAGAAATTGGCTGATTTTACTACCTGTTAATGAGTTTAAAATAATCGTTTTTACTGTAAGTGCCAACTGCACAGCGCGCGTGGTTACAAAACTGCGTAAAATTATAACGGCACTATTGTTGCATGCGGACAACTCCATGTAAATACAATGTAAGGTTTTTAAAACCTAACATATGCCAACTTTTTCGTTTAAAAAGTTAAACTTGTACTTAAAAAAGAAAATTTTTTTTTGTAAATTGTATTGACTGTATTTTTTAAAATAATTTGAAAAATCTCAAAATTCATAATAAAGAAATGTTTTGCAATTCTTTTTTGCTGGACCCGTTATTTTAGGGCAACTGGTAAAAAAAAAACGTAAAATTTTTAAATGATCTAATAATTTCTCAGTAATAATAGCACAGGTTTCTTTGTAAAAGAAAACAAACTTATTAATAAAATTAATTCCTTAAGTTTATTGCACAACAATTTATTCTAAATAAGCTTTACCATTTAATTTTGTTGTGGAAAGATAGGTCATATCACCTTTTTTCAGCCTTTCTTCAGCCCAACAGGAATTAGTATCAGACCAATATCTATATTTTTGCCTAATGACCATACTGATTAGATAAAAACTTGCTTTGTTATTATAAAAAATATCTTGTCTAAACCAAACTGCTGTCTCTTTTTTTTTTCCAAAAACCAATCGAAAAATTCCAGTCTCCTATCACAATCGTCATTATGCAATTCCTAAACGCTTATCATTTTTTAAGGGTGAAATTTGTTTCCTTTGTACACCTTCGATTGAGAACAATCCACTTCCTGAGCAATATTGTACATTGTACGTTGATTGGTGAGAATTTTTCACACTACAAAAAAGAATATTTGCTTCAAGGGCATCGTTTTTGTCTCCTTTGCGAATACTTGGATCTTAAAATGCACCTTAAAAACTTCAAATTTGGAAGAGGCTTATCTGTATGTCTCGCATTGGTTTCATTGTACGTACCGCGTAGACTTAAGTCACCAATATGGAGAAAAAGTAACTCCACTCTGTCTTGCGATAATTGAATTTGATTCATATTGTCTGCTAATGAATAAAGATGTTATTTTTAAGTAAGACTCAACCGCAACAGTTTCTGTCAAATAACACAATGACAGCTCGTTACTCACATACAATTTTTGTTTCTTGCCCAGGGCCTACTGCTGCTACATTAGTTGATTAACATTCGTAATTATTTTGGCCTCTTTTACCAATTGCTACGGCAACAAGGAATTCCTATAATATTTTTCATTGAGAATTTTGTGAGTTTCCAAATTATGATAAAAAGAGAAAGTGTTGCTATTTGCAAAAACACCTATTTAGTAGACCGTAAAAGGTTAACTTACTTTTGTAGACAAGTGTTACAAACCGAAGTATTCCTTAATACAATTTTTATTTACAAATGTTTAGAAAAATTGATTGGAAGTTGCAATAATCTGGTATTTCACCATACAGATTTAAGTAAAATTTTATGACTGTATAGTAAAATTTGTGACATTTTTTTTTCGTATAAAAGTTTGAGACACCCTAATATGTTCCTACGATCTTTCCCCAACAGGTCCAAGGATGGAGAACCAGTAGTACCAACCGCTCGTCGCCACCAACGCACCGACAAGAATGCGGCGCATTTGGTGGTGGAAAGCGCTCAGGTGGACGATTCTGGCGTCTACAGCGTCAGCGCCCGATCCCCAGCTGGTATTACCTCCAGAGACATGGAATTGCGAGTCACAGCTGGGGACGCCACAAGCGAAGATGACCGTCCAGCTTTCTTACGCCGATTGAACGACAGGTCCGTCAAGATAGGCACACGAGCCCGTTTCCTAGTGGAGACCAAGACATCTAGCGAAGAAACTGTGAGCTTTCCAAACCAGTATATCCTCTTTTTGAAGTTGATTGGGGATATTTGATTTTTTTCGTAGATTACGTGGCATCACGATGGTGTTATTGTCAAAGAAGGAGAAAGGTATAGGTTTACAGACGAAGATCAATTCCATTGCGTGGACGTGGCTCCAATCCTCGAAGTGGACGCGGGAAAATGGAGTTGTAGCTCCAAGAATCGTACGGGAACCGCAACATGTTCTTGCAACGTTCACGTGCTGGGTATGTTGATGTTTCTAAGTTTAAAATATGCAAATTTATCTAGAGCCTAACAATTAAACAAATCTAGTCTTAAAACGTTTGTGGACAATTTTGGAGGAAGCGAGCATAGATAGATAGAAGCGATATCCTAACATATAAAGAAAATTCGTTCAAGTACTATTCTCACAATCATTCATCAACTTTTATCCGTATGAATTTTGAAATTGGGTGAAACTGTTTCCAATCAGAAGAGTTATTTTTTTGCTGAAATGTTATTTAACGGAAATCATCTAAGACCATTCACAGTTCAAAACATCCTTCATTTATTTCGCAACTTCAAAACATTTATCTTTTTTTTACGCCATGTACCTTAGAGTTGATTCCATGCCAAGATTAAAAAAGCATGTTTTCAAATATACTTTCAATTCACGTTTTCTACTTATTGCCTTTGATCTAGCTCAGTATTTTCATATATTTTATGTGACGTGATGTAAAGGTGCCAAAAAGTGATTCTTTTTTCTAATGTGTAAATAGTGGATAATCTATTGCGATTTTTTTATTGGTCTTGCTTTATTTTTGCTTGTACGGTGTCTACTTCTGTTTCAGAAATGGTTAATAATGTTAGTCACTATTTGGTATTTTAGTTAAAGTTGAGTTAAGAACTTTCTATAGAACGTTTTCATCTATTGATACCAAAATACCACCTATGACATCTTCAGGATTCTCGGTAATTTTTTTCTTTCAATTAGTCCTAGTAAAAGTAATCCGTGGAATTCAGATCGGATGATTTAAGGAGGCTATGGAATGATCCTATCTCATCCAACTGTATTCTATAATGTGTTGGGTTACTACAATGATAAAAACAATAATTTAATCTAGGCGCTACTGGAACTTTATGGAGTAACAATTGAAAAGTAATATAGATGTATAAATTTAGTGTGTTAAATAGAATTTGTGGATCAATAGCATTGGTCCAAATGTTTGTTAATAACCACCACTTTTGGTAAGATTTTGACAGCATTAACTGATAGTTTTGATTCTTCATCTCCTATAGTTTATGAATATTTATATTTCTTTCAGTGATCGTTGATTCATCAATCCACATGATTTTCTTTTAGTAAAAGGTGGATCATTGTTTAAGGCTATGCAACAAAATCTATCTACAAAATTATTTTTTTTCATGCCTAAATGAATAAAGACCACTTTTCCTTTTAATTATCTGTGAATTGTATCTTTTTTGGATATGGATTTGGGGTGGCACAGTTCGAAGATAGATTTTAAGGCCTAAATGGATAAGGAATTTGTTTCCTTAAAGATCTGTGAATTGTATATTTTTGGATGTGGATTTGAAACGCTACCATTTGAAGGCTTGCATTTGGTTTCGTTATAACTAATGGAAGAATTGCTTATTGCTGTGATTTATTTTCGTTTCTCTTCTTTAATGTGTCAAGAAATTCTCTTCTAATCCATTTCCATGCCTTTGCTTTTGTATCTCAGGCTATATTTTTCACCATTCCTTTGGATCTAGTATATTGTTGTTTATCTTCTTCTGTTCTTGTTTGGATTATATGTTTTCTGTCTGTTTTTTTTTTGATATCTGTCTTCACCTCTTTGTCCTTCTGGTTGTGACATTATAATTCTTGATTCCACGTGATTTTATTGTTGCCTCATTTAATACGTATTTACTCCAAATGTTATGCTTCTCAGTCCATGTGTATTAATATCTTAGCAGTTTCTTTTTAATATTTTTTTTTCGCACACTTCCTATTTAAAGTTTATTCACCTTCATTTTTTATATGACATATTTTCATTCCACCTCCTTTAATCTTGCATTTTCCAATTTTGCATGTCTTAAATTCATAGCTTTGGTTCCTTTTCTTATAGTATATTTTTTCAAATCCATTCAGTCTCACTTGGTTGTTAGAACTTTCTAATTTTTCATTCTCTGATCAGTACCCAAGACCTACAAAGCTCCAGAATTCGTCGACGAATTACGAGCCCTCCTCACAGAACACGGCACCGTTTCCTTGGAATGCAAAGTCATAGGAGTGCCGACACCTTTGCTACGTTGGTTCAAAGACGGTATCGAAATAAAGGCGGGCGATGTCTTTGCACTGACGGCGAACGCTGATGATCCCACCACTCTGGGAACTTACACTTGCGAAGCCACCAATTGCATGGGTAAAGCAGTATCCACGTCCAGAGTTCACGTGGTGGGAAGAGGTAGTAGAGAAGGCTCATTGAAACCGGCTGATAGGTAAGAAATTTTTCTACACCTCCTCACGTAGGGTCATTTCACTTCGATATTTTAAAAGTGATGTATCGACCGGACCACCACCGACCTTCACGAAAGATTTGAAAGACGAAATTATTAAAATAGGCGACCCGTTAGTGCTATCTTGCCAAGGTAAATCCATCGTCTTGGTGTAATTGAACTCTGATAAATATCGTTTCGAAAATATTCCAGTGTCTGTACCTCCTTGGCCGAAGTCCATATCGTGGTATAATTCGGAAGGGAAAATCAAAGAACACGATGACGCAGATGGGAGGTACAAGCACATGGCCGATGGTTTAGGAGGGTACATGCTCGAAATAAAGCCGACCGAAGCCCCTGATCAGGGCCAATGGAAATGCGTCGCCGTTAGCGAAACCGGGGCCGTTTCCGTAGCGAATTGTACCGTAAATATGATCAGTAAGTTCGTGCAAATAATCCTGCGTCAAGAATTGCTCGATTTTCATTAACTTGCAGTTCCGAAACACTTTAGAAAACCAAGATTCATGGAGAGTCTCAAAGCAGTGTTGACCGAGGAAGGTTTAGTATCCTTCGAGTGTAAAGTTGTGGGTTCGCCCACCCCCCAACTGCGCTGGTTCAAAGATGGGCAGGAATTGAAGCCCGGGGATGTGTACCAACTTACCGGGACCAATTCTTTAGGATCCTATTGTTGTATCGCCAGAAATTGTATGGGAGAAGCAGTGAGTTCGGCCGAATTAACTGTGGAAGATATTCAGAACCAATTGAACGAGGAGGAGAGACAGCAATTGTTATCCAAGAGTCAAGCACCGAAATTCTTGAAAGGACTCAAAAGTTGCGAGGCTAGAATCAATGAAAATTTCAAATTTACAATTCAAGGTGTGTTCACCCTAAAACAATCATTTTTCAATTAATCCCCATCCTCCTGCTTTCAGTTTCAGTAACGCCAGAGCCGACACTGCTCTGGTATCGAGACGATCAAGCCATAGACACCGAACCGGACAAGTACAGGATAGACAGGGAATTATCGGCGGGTTTCTGCCATCTGGATATCACGCCGTTGGAGTTTATGGATCAGGGAGAGTGGAAGTGCGTGGCCAGAAACGATTTCGGGCATTCGATCACGTCGTGTTTCCTCAAATTGGTCATACCGAAGCATTTTAGGAAGCCCATGTTCTTGGAGTCGTTGAGGGCCGTTTTATCGGAGGAGGGAGCTGTGAATTTGGAGTGTAAGGTGATTGGAGTTCCCCAGCCGATTCTCGTTTGGTATAAGGATGGTATGGAGTTGAAACCTGGTGATATACACAGGATTACATCAGGAGAGGTAAATCAGCCTTTATTCGATCATATTTTTGAAAGCGTATTTTGCTTTTGCGAGAGTTACATCATTGCAAATATGGAATGAATCAGGAACACAAATTATTCTTTATATAAAAATCCAGAGACAATCTTATATGGGATGTTTGACTGTTGTTTTTTGTCTATAGTCTTAAAAAAAGGGGTTAACTCTAGATTTTTTTTAATAATCCTTTTCCGATAACTTTAGACATGTAAGTTTTCTCTCTCTCAGATTCTTTAATTAGAATTTAGTTCCAATCATGTCTGAATTGATTAAATTTAATAAAAATTTCCTTGTAAAGTATATGAAAGTAATATTTTGTCCTGCGTTTTAAAAAAAAATGTCCTATTAAAGAAAGCAACAGCTCAGAAAGTAGTTATTAAATGCTCCTATCACTTAACCTTAACTTTTAAATTTAACTTAAAAACCACCTTAAATTTAGTTCCCGTTTAATTTTGTTTGTTTTGAAATTATTTCACACTTTACAAAAACTTCTCTTTTGCATTTAGGATGGAACGTGTTGTTTAGGTACTTACACCTGCGAAGCCAGGAATTGCATGGGCATAGTGGCCAGCTCGGCTTCTCTATTAGGATTCGAAGACCAATCAAAGACCAGGGCCGAACAGCAAAGGATAGAACTGGCTAGGGTGCCTTCGCTTTCCACCATACAAGAAGAAAGGACGTCTCAATTGTACGACACTCCTCAAGGAGGGGACAATTCGATCACAGCCAACGATCATGGCGAGGTGTCCTTCTCGTTCGACGGTAAAGAAGTATCCGTTTCCCTATACGAAACACCGGACATCACCGAAGAAGAGGCCATTCAAATAGTGGAGATGTACGCTGATGAATTATCAGAACATGTCACGGGTGAGTGTGACTCTTTTTTTTGGCTGGCAGTAGTTTTTTTTTCCTATAATTTTGCAGAACATAACGTGGTGGAGTTACCACCGCTTCGATTCACGAAGGAGACTTCGACTTCAGGGAATTTGATCATGGAAGCTGTCGTTGTGGATGTCTCTGAAGATTACTTCACTTCAGCTGAAGAAGATTTACGTACAGAAGCTGATATTGAAGAAATCTTCTCCTCGGTTACCGACGATCACGCCAGGAGCTTATCTCCGAATAGTGGCGAGACACCCAAGCGTCCTCCTCGTAAAAAGACTGATAGCCCGAAGAGCCCGCAAGAATCCTATTATAGCCTTTCGAAGAACGCTTCTATAGAAACAGACGCTGCTGGGGAGGAAAGCTTGGCTTTGGATTCGGAATCCTTCGGCGATTTCGCCAGCGCGATGAGCTCCGATAGGATCCCAGACGAGGAAAATCCCGCCTTCCAAGTGGCGGCCATCACAGAGACCACCAGCTTACCTGACGTCGCCCGAGAGTCGTCCACCACTCCGAATACGCACGAAATCGGCTCGGATCTACGCGTGAATAGGGACGAAGGTAAATCGAAGAAGAAGAAGCGCAGGAAGAGGCGTTCCAGTAGGTCGTCGCAATCGTCAGACGAATCCTCGAGGGAATTCGGAGTCAGGCAGAAGGCGCAAAGTCTCGAATTGGGCACGGAGATCTTCTACAGGGACGTGCAAGGCGAAGAAGGCGACGGCCTGGTCATAGACCCGGTAGTGAACGCAATAAAAATGAAGGAGTTGGAAGCCAAAGAGAAGGAAGTGATAGAAAAGTTGAAGAAAACTCTCAACATCGTCGAAAATAATCTGGAGAAGGTCACCCATGAACTCCTACTGCAATCTTCGCGGAAGTCAACGGCTACAGCCGCCGCGAAGAGCATAGAAGTGCTGCAGAGCGTCGTGGATCCGATCAAGGATATACAAACCTTCTTAGTGACTTTAGAGCAGCAAGACGGCCATCCTGGGATCTCCATAGCTGAGATGATCGCTCCTCCAATCTTCGACTTGCAGAAAGGATTGGCCGTCGTGGAGAAATGTACGGAAACGCAAGGCAAGGAGCACACGCTCATCTTGAAGACTTGCTTTAACATCCTAGACCTAACCGGGCCTCAAGTGCAGCGCGGGTTGAAACTGATCGAGAATCTATCGCTGCTGGAGAAAGAGATGATCCCCACCAATTCCGCTGGAAGGGTGACGCCTTCCAAGATCATCCAGGAGGTCCTAACTACGCTGCAAGAGATGCAAAACGGCTTGGATAAATCCCTATTCGTGATGAACAGCAAGAAGGCCTTATTCGCCAAGCAGAAACCGTCCCCCGAGCACGAAATTCGAGAAACCGACATAGTAGAAGCGGAAAGCGATATGGACGCGCTATTAAAATTCGCCCAGCCGGCTTTCGAACTGCAAGAAACACTAACCGACGTGAAACAATTAATAATCGAAGCGGAAAACTTGACTCCCGACATGAAAAGAGAGATTAAGGAGAAAATCCACGAGCACGTCGTAGATCTGGTCAAGCAAGTGGTGGCCACCGAGCAGCAAGTGATAAAATTGAGCGAATCCAACATGGAGCACGATCTGTACAGCGCCATCTTGGAAAATGTGTCGCAAAGCGTCAATGAACTCAGCAATGACATGGACAACTTTCACACATCGCCTTTGCTGGACAAATACCAAGAGTTGGCCAAATTGGAAATCTTTGAGCGTTCCATAGAAGATGTCATTAATTCCTTGTCGAAACTAGGCAAAGATATTCCGCCGTCCGAATTGGTTGGTCAACAAGAAGCTGTAACGCCTCAGGAGGTGGTTCAAGACGTTTTCGATCAAGTCAGCCAGATTATCCATGAGAATATCTCGCAGACGGTCCAAACGTTCTTATACAATCTTGAGATGGCGCAAAACGCGACGACTAACACTGTAGTTTTGGAGGGATTGAGACAGATGGCCACGCTACAGAAAGATTTGGCAGTTACCGTTAGAAGATCAGCGGAAATCAATACGGAACCCGCAGTGATGGCCTTAGAAAATTTGGCCCAACCCCTAGATATGATGAACAACCAATTGCTCGACGTTCCAACTTCGTCTCCTGAAGACATCTTGGACGATATGGTAGCTTGCCTCAGTATTTTAGAAGACAGCATCCTCTTAAACGAACGCATGGAGGAAGATGAGGATTTACTGATACTCTTTTCGATCTTAAAAGCCAGAGCTCGTGAAGTAAAAGAGAATATCTGTATGTTAATCGAGCCTGATCTAGCAGAACCTCCGAAGCGCCCTCCGCTCAAGCAGAATTTATCGGAAGAGAACATCGCTGAAGACGTGATCGAAGAAGAAACTTCAATTTTACCGGCGCCACCGATCATGGAAGAAGACGCGGCCCAATCCAAGTATGAAGACTTAAAGAAGTGCATCGCCACCATCCAAGACTTACCAATCATGAGCGAAAAGTTGACGGCGAAATTACCGGAAGAGCCGACGGAAACAGCTCAAGCTTTTGTGGAAACCGTGCTGGAATTGGAGAAGTGCCTGGCGACCTTGCAAGAAGAATCTAACATTGAAACGACGGAAAAGATCCCAACTCAACTCTTCCAAGAAGCGTCCGCTGTCATCAAATGCGTTGAGAAGTTGAAGATGTTCGAAAAATCCCACGTTGAAGTGCCATTGACCATGGAGGAATTGGCGGATATTAAAAACCTCGCTGGACCACTCGGAAGATTAAGTCAGACTTTGGAATTGCTGGAAAATCGGCAGGAGGAGCGGATGCGTATTTTCAAGCGATTGGAAGATTCCCTAGGCGATTTGGCGACAAGTTTGAGCACCTACTCTAAAGAAAAATCAATTCCTGCGCTGGTGGAAAACATCTCCAACGCTTTAGAGGTCTTATCTTTGGAGAGGAGTAATTTGGACATCAGAATGGACGAGGTTCAACAGCTGGTAGGGCTTGCCGATGATTTGGACGTTGTAAATGAGATTCTATCGCAGAGCCAAGAGTCGAGGATCGCCGATGTGCCCGAATTGAAAGCGCCCATAACGAAATTACTGGTCGACATGAAAGAAATCGGATCAACCGGTGGATTGAAGTTCATCCTGGGTTCTTTGGGAAATTTCTTAATAAAACTAGAGGAAACGTCATTGGCCGGGGAAGAAAGGTTGGATTTGGCGAAAGATGTGGCTGAAATGGCGGAGAATATAATCGAAAATGTGAAAGAATTGAGCAAGCAGCAGGGAATACCCGAACACAAAATCCACGGTGTAGAAAAATTATTCGCAAATCTACGAGAATCCATCAAAAGCATTGAAGTGCAACCGGAAAAGTATTCGTCTTACGTCGAACTTCAAAGATCACTGTCATCGATAGCAAATCACACTGGGGAACTCACTAAAGCGTCAGACCAAGAAATCCAGCAGAAATTACCTCAGTACAAAGAAGATGTTAATGATTTAAACTCCTTGGTGGGAAAATTGGATTCGCCAGTTGCAAAGAGGTTATCAGCTGCTATTAAGGATATTTCAGATCTATGCACAGCGATGGAAGTCGGGCCAACGTTGAAACGTGACACCGAAGAAAATAAGATTACACAGATCAAAATTTCTGAGATGCCGGCACCTTTAAAAGCCATTTTGGATACTTTGGAGCAGCACTCTTCACGTGAAGGCGATAGGAAAGCCAACGTAGCTAAAATCGCTCAAAATTGGTCGGCCATCTTGAAAGAATCTTTAGGAAACATCTCCACCCCAAAGGATGTAGAATTAATCGAAAATCTCACGCAACCATTGGAGGCTATAACTTCCTTTATCGAGGGCAGCGAAAAAAATCTGAAACGTTTGAGAGATCAAATCGATAAACTGAAATCGATCCAAATCTCCGAGGAAGAACCTTTATCCCCAGCTGTGGCGTCGATACAGCATTCTCTGCCGGAATTAAATGTTGAAATCGACAAGATTTCCGATGCGGAAAACCAGGATAAGATCGCCAAGATGAAGATCATTTCGAAAGCGACAGATGCAGCTCAGGATATCGTGAAGAACGTCGCTACCGTCAGATACGACGGGATCGACAAGAATTCGGTAATCAAGCTTCAAAGGACGCTTTACGCCCTGCAAATATCGATGAATGACCTAATTGATTGCGATCTGGATCATCGTGATGGAGAATTCGTCAATGCGATCGTTGCAAGTTTAGAATCTGTGGACAAGTTCATCATTTCGAAGTCTAAAACTGGCATGGCCAAGGAAAATCTCGCATTGGAAGATGTCCAGAAGCAATTGGAGTTGGTGCAAGAAGCTTTTGGTGAAGTCCAGAGTTCTTCCCCGATCTCTAATATGACTGAATTAATCCAATCCTTCACCACAAACTCAAACATGCTTATCCAGCAACTAAATCAGGCACATTCGTTGCAAGAAAAAACCGAGATGGTCCAAACCATGATCTCAGAACCGATCAAATTGATCAAGCAGAAGGCTGGACTCGCTAGATCCGATGAGGAGAAAGAATCGGTGATAGTCGATATGAAAGAGTACTTATCCAGTCTTAAAAGTAACGCCCAACTAGTCTTAGAAGACGTGACTCGTTTGAATCAAGAAGAAATCAAATATTTGCAGGAGATAGACGGACTTGTAGCGAACATGGACGAAATTGTGTCGGACGAGGCTAAAGCCATTGATGTTCTTGATAAAGTGGACGAGTTGGCTCGAAAGATTGAAGTATTGACGATATCGGATTCACCATTGCAAAGTATCACCCCTTGCCTTGAGGAAGCTTGCAAAATAGTGACTGCTGTCCTCAAAGTGGAAATGGGAGATCCCCAACAGACTGAAATGGCTCAAGTTGTCTCGACAACTGCTGATGAACTCGTAAAAGTTGAGCAAGCTAAATCGTTTGAGGAAATAATTGATGTATCAGCTGCAACACCCGTTGAGGTTGAAATCTTATCTTCGACAATTGAAGAAGTTGATGTTTTAGCACCAACCACGATAGCCGAGGAAGAGAGGCAAAAACCTTTAGTAGGAACAATGCAAGGAGATGAAGACCTAGCAGTCAAACAAATCAAACTTGAGACATTCGAAGAAATAATCGATGTGGCGCCTCCTGTTGGCGCGAATTTGAAACCTGTAGAAACTATTGAAGTTGAAACTTTAACTCCAACTACGGAAGAGGTTGATATCTTGGAACAGACGATGCCAATTGAGGAAGAAAGACAAAAATCTGTGGAACCAATTATAGAAGATGATGTTTCGAACAAGTCACAACTTATCGATGTCGAAGCTACCGCCAAAAATGAAGAAAATATTGCTGATGCAGAACAAAAAGTAGAAGATGAACTTCCAATTGTAACTTTAGGATTGCCAGTTGAAGAAACAGATAAAGCGGATTTGATTAGTTTAGAAGAAGTTCCACAAGGACAAATCACAGATGAAAAAGAAATAAAACCATCTGCACCTGTTGAAGAAGATAAACTTTCCAAGACTGATTTGGTTGGATTAGAAGAAGCTACACAAGAACAAAAAGAAGCCAGACCATCTGCGCCAATTGAAGAGGGCAAATTATCCAAGAAAGTCATCTTGAAAACCTCATTGGAATCTTTAAAACAATCAATCGATACGATCGACAAACAACGATTTTCCGACGAGAATAAAGCAGCGGTTACAGAATTAGAGAAATCAATCGCTTGCTTACAGTTCACCATGGAAACTCGCTTGGAAACTGAAGAATTAGTCGCAGAAGAAGAAAATGCTGTATCCAAAGCGGAATCGACACTAAATCATATCAATACATTGGTTTCTCATATAACAGAAGAGGCAGTACAAGAGCAAACAGTTGAAACTGCGAAGAAATCAATCGAGGAACTCCGTCTTGCTGTGGTAGCAGTAAAGAAAGAATCAAAGATCAAAGAGGTGATGGAAACTTTGGAAGAAACCGTGAAAAATGTCGTGAATTTATTTGAGAGGGTTTCCACGCCATCTGTAGAGTTACCTCTTACATTTACTGCCACCCTAGAGGAGGTAATCCACCGTTTTAAAAGCAGCGACAAGTCTAAAGTGGATGATGCCAATAAGGATCTATTCAAGAGTGTTGAAGAACAATTGTTGGGCGTGCAAAACAAAGTGACGACTCTTGAAAGCGCAACTTTGAAAGATGATGACACGATCGCCTTGGAAACCATTGAAAAATGTTTGAAGAATTTCTCAGATTTGCTAAGTGAAACTACGATGACTTTCGAGAATGTGGAGGAAGACAAATTGAATAATCTCGTATCTGAAATCAGGGGATTCGATCGTCTGGATCAGCAAAATAAGCAATTAAACCCTGTCGTATCAGAAATCATAGGCGAGATGAAGAAAATTAATATAAACACCCTCAAATTGATCGAGAAACCCCAACCAGTGAAACCAAAACCCATAGCAGAGCCTTTAGAAAGACTGCAGAGGCACGTGGAAGCTTTGCAGAATCTGCTATCGTCTTTAGATATCAAATCAAATTTGAAGACTCACAAAATCGCCTGTCAGGAATTGCCCAGACCACTTACCGCTTTACAATTCGTCGTGGAAAACGTGCTAGTGGGAAAGAATGAGAAATTGACGACCGATGACCTGAATTTCCTCGCCATAACTGACGGTTGCGTCCAGGACCTGGGGGCTCTTCTCGAGGAAGCCAGCGATTTAGCTAAAGCCGAGAGATTGGAAGAAATTCGTACCTCGATTGAGAGATTGAAGACCGTTTTGGCTAGTGTCAATTTAGAATCGCAGATCAAGGATATTCTGGAGCCCTTACAAGATATTTGCAAGATGACCGAGAGGATTTTGGAGAGGGAATCGATGGCGTTGGAAGAGTTCGTGGAGACAAAGAAAGAGACTGTTAAAGGTTTAAGATTATCCTTGGATAACGTGTCTAAGACCATTCAGAATTTCATGGCGGAATCAAAGTTGCTTGTCCTCTCCGAATTGGAGGAACCGGCTAGAGCAATCATCAGTACGATATCGTCAACTCCAGACGAAACTTTAACCTCGCAAGATGTTAAGAATCTAAATTCTCTGCGAAATTCTTTAGATGAGATCAGCGCCGGCGTTTCGGGGGGTAAAAGCGATGAAGAGGTAGATAAACTTTTGCAAGAATTAAAGCAAAGCATCTCCAACATCATTCAAATTAAAGAAGAAATCGCCCAACCGCTAACCCCAGCTTCAGAAACGACTTTCATCGAGGCTATCAAAGAGGAACTAGTAGAATTGAATAAAGCTATCGAATTCGCACACATCGTCTTGGAAAGACCGAAAACTCTTGATGATATTTCCCAACTCAGAGACATCAATAATCCGTTGAAGGAACTTCTAAAATTAGTGCTCACCATCAAACATCAACCGCAGGGTGAATTGCAGTTATTCAGCGAGCTTCAAACGCCGCTGCACGACCTTCAACTGAAGTTAAACGGTTGCATCCAAGCTAAGATGGTCAAGGATGAGATTCCTATATTGAAAACCATCGGGAAAGGGTTCGAGAACATCGTAGAGATATCCAAATCGAAAGAATTATCCGAATTTACCATAGCAGACTTCGAAGAACCTTTGGATACGTTACGTGATACCATAATAACCATCTGTTCGAAAGCGGTCCTCAGTGATGTCCCAAAGGATGAAGAATCGATTGTGCAGAAAATATTAGAACCCCTAGATGGAGTTATCAAGGCAATCATCAGAATAGAGAGTGGGTTAATGGATAAGGTGGCCACGTTAAAAGTTGTGGGAAATTTGGTGACGAGTGTAAGATACATCAAAGGAAAATTGACTAACGATGTCACCTTCAAGGATATTGAAATATTATCGCAGATAAGAAAAGATTTAGATGGGTTAAAATCATCTTTGCACAACAGAGAGGCCTTGCACAACTCCCTAGAGAGTATCCATAGAAATTTAATAGATTTACCAAACGTGATCATTAATGCAAGTTTACCGGAGCAAACTCGAGAAGTTCTACTGAGTTTCAAAGAGGTGGATCAAGAAATTTCGACTATTCTAAGTCCGTCCAGCGACTTAGAGGAGCTACAAGAATTGGCAGCTTTGGACGCGTCTATTTCTAAAATTGTAGAGCTGCTAAAGAGTGTTGAAGAATCGAAAAAGCAATCCAGAATCGATATTCAAGCAATCAAAGTTATAAAAGAACCTTTAATTCGATTGAGTGAGAGTGTGCAACTTTTGAAAGCGACAATCAGCGATGCCAGTGAAGAAAAGAGGGCACTAATATCCGGTGTTGCCAACCTGGACGATTCAGTTGCGAATATTTGCACCAACCTGGTAGAACTGGAAGAATCCAGGGAGATTCTATCCCAACCCGATGTTACTGAAGAACTTGGGCGTGAGGTGCAACAATTGCAAGGACCTCTGCAGGAATTATCAGCAGTGATAGGTAAGCAAATCTTTATTAAAACTTTTTCGAGTTAGTATTGATTTTTCGGTCGATCTAGGTAATTTCGCTACAACCTTGCAACATGCAGATATCCAAAATTTGGACAACTCCCCCGTATTAAGAGCTTTAACAGCGGTAAAGTGTCAAATAGAATCGATAGATGTGCAAACACCAGGGGCAAATGCTTTAATTCCTTTCTGCCAAAAACTGCAACCTCTATCGTCAAAATTGGACGAAATTCAATCGGCTATTCAAGAAATTCAAGGTCAAAGACGTGATAGGCTAATAATTAAGATTTACGAAGAAAATCTGCGGAATTTAGATCTAATTTTTGATGGTATCAAATCCAACATCGATAGCTTGAAACCTTTTGATAAAATCATCATAACCCTGACTCTAGAATTGCAAAACTCTCTACAAAATTTTTGTTATAACTTGAAGGAAATAGAAACTGTTTTAGGGCAGGGGAATGTGGACGATATCTCTCAAAGCGCAGAAGGAATTTTTAATGAAATTCTGCTAGTTTTGAATGAAAATGTCAACGCGATTAGGAATGCTCATGGCGCAGCTTTGCAAAATCGATTCACTCAAAATGACTTGGCCTCAATTAAAAGGTCTTTACAAAATACTGAAACCGTTTTATTTAAGGCAACGTCCATTCCTCTAGAAACGATATTCATGGAGGTTATGCACTCTAATTTGGTCGAACTGAAAAAATCAACTGCTCAAATTGCTAAACAACTCGAGAAATCATCACTACACCTGTCAACTTATGAAACTCTGGTGAAATTGTGCGAACCTCTAGAAAAGATCAAGAAAACATTGCCAGTATTGAATGAAAAGTTGGAAAAATGGCACGATTTTAAGGACCTGGTCAAAATAGACGATTCCATCAATACATTCGAAGATATAATCAAATCCATGGTAGCTCTACCAACTTTAGAAGTGTACAAGGAAATTAACGAGGAACATATCTTGAAAATTGTGTCTTTAAAATCTTCTATGGGGAAGTTATGCAAAATTTTAGACCTAGTCAACATTGCAGATTCTGCAACTCCAGGCGAATCACTGGAAATACTGTCAATTCTAAAAGATTTAAGGATGGAAATTGGCATAATAACTTCGGTGAAGATAAAACTATTCGATAAATTACAACAACCTTTAGGAGATTTGTCGGATATACTTTGGGACATCGCTAAAAATCTAGAAAAGAAGAATTTGAACCAACAACTCAATTCTGAAATCATACCATCTCTACATCAATTGAAACAGGCTATAACTAGTATACCGCAGGAAGAAATTCGCACCATTTTAGCTCTGGGATCAAATATAGATGATATTCAATCCGAAATAGTGACTTTCTGCAATGCAGCCGAGGTGATCGCTTTGAAAGATTTTATTCAATGTGTGAAACATTTGTGTGAGCCCACCAACGCCCTAAGGACAACGTTAGCGCAAGTAGGTGATGGTGACCATCATAAAATTTTGCAAAATCTTTCCGATCTTAAAGAAACAATCGAATATATAAATTTTCCTACCATTCCCGCTGAGAGAGTTGAGAAAATCAGTTCGTCTTTGTTAAATTATCAAAATAAATTAGTCATCATCATTGAGGAATTCCAACGCTATTTAAGACGCAAGGATCTTATCGGACAAGTCTGGTCATCTTTAGAATCTTTGTATGGTGCTTCTGTTGATCTCAAAAGTGCCATATCGAAGGCTACTGATGCAGAAAATCAGGAGTTATTAACTAATCTGTTGGTACCAGTAGAAGCATTGCAAAGTAGTACGAAAAACGTTGAAAAATGGATTGTAGCTGAAGATAAAGCTATTTCAGACGATCTTTTGTCATTACTGACTTCATCTAGAGAGCCTAATAAGTTACTAGCTACAGCAATCAAAAATTTCGCCGGGTCAAATGGTGGTGTGACAGACTTTCTACAATTACTTGATGTTCTTCAAGGTTTTGCGCATAATCTGGAAGGCATGATAAATTCTGGAAATCTACCTGTTTCTCTAGAGCGAGAAATGCATTTGATTCGTTCAGATGTGCTAAATACAGCTGAGGAAGTCCACAAAATATCTTCAATATTAAAACTTAGGCCATCAATCAAAGAACTTGCTTTAGTATCTGAGAAAATCCAAGATATTAATACATCACCATATTTGGACATCGTTCATAATTTGATCAAATCGCTTGCTATTCCATTAAATGGTTTTGATAAGACTTTGCCAACCCTAGATAAAGAATCGTGTGCCTTATTGATAATTTTAACAGAACCATTGGGAAGATTCACCAAAGATCTCTCAAATGACAGTATCGAAAAGCAAGATTTTCTGAATTCCATCGACGACCTCTTAACACAATTTATAATTGCAGAAAATAGTGTTAGTTTACAACCATTAACTGAGATTCCTGACTTGCTAGTGGAAATCAAAAAGAAACTATTGGAAACTTTGCCTGGTATGCAAGAAATTGTTAGCACAATCGCAGAAGTTGAGAACAGCATTGATCAACTTAAACGTAGGGTTGAAGAAGTTACCCCATCGCTAGAGCAAGTTGTTGTTAGTTTGATCAATGTATCCGAATCCATGCACGAACTAAAAGAAAATGTTCTGCTTCTCGACACCTTACCGATAAATCGAATTGTGACCGAAGAACTTTTACATAATTTGGTAGTTTTGGAAGAACCTTTACGCAAATTGTCAGCAGCTACTGTAAATGTAACGAATACTTTGCAATTTGCCAAATCAGACGATATAAGTTCAGAGCTGTCGTCAGCATTATCTGGCTTGACGGAGAAAATTATTATTCTGCAATCCAATGTACAAAATCAGCCTCAATCTGCTACAATTTCTGAAACTTTAACGAAAATAGCAAGCGCAGTTGCTGAAATCCAAAACCAATTGGAATCGGGACAAAGGAATGACGTTATAACTGCGCTAAAAGCAGAACTGAAACATTTGGATGAAAGTTGTAAATCTGTAAAAATGCAGGTGCAACCAGAATCACAACAAGCAATTAAAAGTATAGCTGATCTTTCAGAATCTATAAACAATTTCAAGGAAACCGTTTCAATGTTGGAAGAAGTAACACAGGAACAAGCTTCTCCTTTACTGATAAAATCTACCTTAGAACAAATTAAACAGCTTGAAGAACCGATAAAATTAATGGCAACAGCAATAGAAAGCACAGTTCTTAAACCACAAAGAGCAATTTTGTCCAAAGAAAATGAAGAGTTAGCATCCGCTGTCAAAATTCTTAAAGACAATCTCGAAAGAATATCAGCTTCTGCAGACACTCAGGTGATGCAATTAGTTATTGAACCTGCAAAAGTTCTGCAAGCACAAGTAGCACAGATACAAGAACAAATTCAAAATGAACCAATTATGGAAGAAACTAAACAAAAGGATGTCGAAGTTCCTGAGCAAATCATGAAGACTGAAGAACAGATTAAGAATGTCCTTCCTAAGTTGAAAGCTGAATTAGAGCATCTAGACTCCAACTGTAAATTCGTTAAAGTGCAATTGCAACCAGAATCACAGCAAGCAATTAAAAGTATAGCCGAATTATCAGAATCTGTGAACAATTTCAAGGAAATCGTTTCTTTGTTGGAAGAAGTAACAGAGGAACAAGCTTCTCCTTTATTGATAAAATCAACTTTAGAACAAATTAAACAGCTCGAAGAACCAATAAAATTAATGGCAACAGCAATAGAAAGCACAGTTCTTAAACCACAAACAGCAACTTTGTCCAAGGAAAATGAAGAGTTAGCATCCGCTGTCAAAATTCTTAAAGATAATCTCGAAAGAATATCAGCTTCTGCAGATACTCAGGTGATGCAATTAGTTATTGAACCTGCGAGAGTTCTGCAAGCACAAGTAGCACACATACAAGAACAAATTGAAAATGAACCAGTTATGGAAGAAGCTAAAGAAAAGGGTGCCGAAGTTCCTGAGCAAATCATGCAGACTGAAGAACAGATTAAGGATGTCCTTCCTAAGTTGAAAACTGAATTAGAGCATCTAGACTCCAACTGTAAATCCGTTAAAGTGCAATTGCAACCAGAATCACAGCAAGCAATTAAAAGTCTAGCCGAATTATCAGAATCTGTGAACAATTTCAAGGAAATCGTTTCTTTGTTGGAAGAAGTAACAGAGGAACAAGCTTCTCCTTTATTGATAAAATCAACTTTAGAACAAATTAAACAGCTCGAAGAACCAATAAAATTAATGGCAACAGCAATAGAAAGCACAGTTCTTAAACCACAAACAGCAACTTTGTCCAAGGAAAATGAAGAGTTAGCATCCGCTGTCAAAATTCTTAAAGATAATCTCGAAAGAATATCAGCTTCTGCAGATACTCAAGTGATGCAAGTAGTTATAGAACCTGCAAAGGTCCTGCAAGCACAAATTGCACAAATCCAAGAACAAATTGAAAATGAACCAATTATGGAAGAAGCTAAAGAAAAGGATGTCGAAGTTCCTCAGCAAATCGGGAAGACTGAAGAACAGATTAAGGATGTCCTTCCTAAGTTGATAGTTGAATTAGAGCATCTAGACTCCAACTGTAAATCCGTTAAAGTACAATTGCAACCCGAATCACAGCAAGCAATTAAAAGTATAGCAGAATTATCAGAATCCGTGAACAATTTCAAGGAAATCGTTTCTTTGCTGGAAGAAGTAACAGAGGAGCAAGCTCCTCTATTATTGATCAAATCTACTTTAGAAAAAATTAAACAGCTTGAAGAACCAATAAAATTAATGGCAACAGCAATAGAAAGCACAGTTCTTAAACCACAAACAGCAACTTTGTCCAAGGAAAATGAAGAGTTAGCTTCCGCTGTCAAAATTCTTAAAGAGAACCTCGAAAGAATATCAGCCTCTGCAGATACCCAAGTGATGCAAGTAGTTATAGAACCTGCCAAAGTCCTGCAAGCACAAATTGCACAGATACAAGAACAAATTGAAAATGAACCAGTTGTGGATGAAGGTAAACAAAAGGATGCCGAAGTGCCTGAGCAAATGACGAAGACTGAACAACAGATTAAGGATGTCATTCCTAAGTTGAAGGGTGAATTAGAGCATCTAGACTCCAACTGTAAATCCGTTAAAGTGCAATTGCAACCAGAATCACAGCAAGCAATTAAAAGTATAGCCGAATTATCAGAATCATTAAACAACTTCAAGGAAATCGTTTCTTTGCTGGAAGAAGTAACAGAAGAACAAGCTTCTCCTTTATTGATAAAATCTACTTTAGAACAAATTGAACAGCTTGAAGAACCGATAAAATTAATGGCAACAGCGATAGAAAGCACAGTTCTTAAACCGCAAACAGCAACTTTGTCCAAGGAAAATGAAGAGTTAGCATCCGCTGTCAAAATTCTTAAAGATAATCTCGAAAGAATATCAGCTTCTGCAGATACTCAGGTGATGCAATTAGTTATTGAACCTGCGAGAGTTCTGCAAGCACAAGTAGCACAAATAGAAGAACAAATTAAAAATGAACCAATTATGGAAGAAACTAAAGAAAAGGATGTCGAAGATCCTGAGCAAATCGTGAAGACTCAAGAACACATTAAGGATGTCCTTCCTAAGTTGAAAGCTGAATTAGAGCATCTAGACTCCAACTGTAAGTCCGTTAAAGTACAATTGCAACCAGAATCACAGCAAGCAATTAAAAGTATAGCCGAATTATCAGAATCTGTAAACAATTTTAAGGAAATCGTTTCTTTGCTGGAAGAAGTAACAGAGGAGCAAGCTCCTCTATTATTGATCAAATCTACTTTAGAACAAATTAAACAGCTTGAAGAACCAATAAAATTAATGGCAACAGCAATAGAAAGCACAGTTCTTAAACCACAAACAGCAACTTTGTCCAAAGAAAATGAAGAGTTAGCTTCCGCTGTCAAAATTCTTAAAGAGAACCTCGAAAGAATATCAGCTTCTGCAGATACACAAGTGATGCAAGTAGTTATAGAACCTGCAAAAGTCCTGCAAGCACAAATTGCACAGATACAAGAACAAATTGAAAATGAACCAGTTGTGACAGAAGCTAAAGAAAAGGATGCCGAAGTTCTTGAGCAAATCATGCAGACTGAAAAACAGATTAAGGATGTCCTTCCTAAGTTGAAAGCTGAATTAGAGCGTCTAGACTCCAACTGTAAATCCGTTAAAGTACAACTGCAACCAGAATCACAACAAGCAATTAAAAGTATAGCCGAATTATCAGAATCATTAAACAACTTCAAGGAAACTGTTTCTTTGTTGGAAGAAGTAACAGAGGAACAAGCTTCACCATTATTGATAAAGTCGACTTTAGAACAAATTAAACAGCTTGAAGAACCCATAAAATTAATGGCAACAGCAATAGAAAGCACAGTTCTTAAACCGCAAACAGCAACTTTGTCCAAGGAAAATGAAGAGTTAGCTTCCGCTGTCAAAATTCTTAAAGATAATCTCGAAAGAATATCAGCTTCTGCAGATACTCAAGTGATGCAATTAGTTATAGAACCTGCAAAGATTCTGCAAGCACAAGTAGCACAGATACAAGAACAAATTGAGAATGAACCAAATATGGAAGAAACTAAACAAAAGGATGTCGAAGTTCCTCAGCAAATCATTAAGACTGAAGAACAGATTAAGGATGTCCTTCCTAAGTTGAAAGCTGAATTAGAGCATCTAGACACCAACTGTAAATCCGTTAAAGTACAATTGCAACCAGAATCACAGCAAGCAATTAAAAGTATAGCAGAATTGTCAGAATCCGTGAACAATTTCAAGGAAATCGTTTCTTTGTTGGAAGAAGTAACAGAGGAACAAGCTTCACCATTATTGATAAAATCGACTTTAGAACAAATTAAACAGCTTGAAGAACCCATAAAATTAATGGCAACAGCAATAGAAAGCACAGTTCTTAAACCACAAACAGCAACTTTGTCCAAGGAAAATGAAGAGTTAGCTTCCGCTGTCAAAATTCTTAAAGATAATCTCGAAAGAATATCAGCTTCTGCAGAGACTCAGGTGATGCAATTAGTTATTGAACCTGCGAAAGTCTTGCAAGCACAAATTGCACAGATACAAGAACAAATTGAAAATGAAACAATTATTGAAGAAACTAAAGCAGAGGATGCCGCAGTTGCTCAGCAAATCGTGAAGACTGAAGAACAAATTAAGGATGTTCTCCCTAAGTTGAAGGCTGAATTAGAACATCTAGACTCCAACTGTAAATGCGTTAAAGTACAACTGCAACCAGAATCACAACAAGCAATTAAAAGTATAGCCGAATTATCAGAATCATTAAACAACTTCAAGGAAACTGTTTCTTTGTTGGAAGAAGTAACAGAGGAACAAGCTTCACCATTATTGATAAAATCGACTTTAGAACAAATTAAACAGCTTGAAGAACCAATAAAATTAATGGCAACAGCAATAGAAAGCACAGTTCTTAAACCACAAACAGCAACTTTGTCCAAAGAAAATGAAGACTTAGCATCCGCTGTCAAAATTCTTAAAGATAATCTCGAAAGAATATCAGCCTCTGCAGAAACACAAGTGATGCAAGTAGTTATAGAACCTGCGAAAGTCCTGCAAGCACAAATTGCACAGATACAAGAACAAATTGAAAATGAACCAGTTATGGAAGAAACTAAACAAAAGGATGTCGAAGTTCCTGAGCAAATCATGAAGACTGAAGAACAGATTAAGGATATCCTTCCTAAGTTGAAAGCTGAATTAGAGCATCTAGACTCCAACTGTAAATCTGTTAAAGTACAATTGCAACCAGAATCACAGCAAGCAATTAAAAGTATAGCCGAATTATCAGAAAATGTAAACAATTTCAAGGAAACAATTTCTTTGTTGGAAGAAGTAACAGAGGAGCAAGCTTCTCCTTTATTGATAAAATCGACTTTAGAACAAATTAAACAGCTTGAAGAACCAATAAAATTAATGGCAACAGCAATAGAAAGCACAGTTCTTAAGCCACAAACAGCAACTTTATCCAAAGAAAATGAAGAGTTAGCATCCGCTGTCAAAATTCTTAAAGATAATCTCGAAAGAATATCAGATTCTGGACATACACAAGTCATGCAATTAATAATAGAACCTGTACAAATTTTACAGTCGCAAATTGCACAGATACAAGATCAAATTAGAAGTGAATCAGTTGTGGAGGAACCTAAATCTGTTTTGCCGACCTTTAAGGTTGAATTGGAACATCTCTATACCAGCTGCAAGTCTATCAAAATACGGACTCCATCAAAATCACTAGCCATTCAAAGCATAGCTGAGTTATCAGATTCTTTGAACATTTTAAAAGAAACCGTGTCTCTTTTGGAGGAAATACCCGAATCTCAAGTGTCCCCTTTGTTGCTGCGGAGCACATTGGAACAAATTCACCATTTAGAAGAACCAATGAAGCTGATGGCGACCACAATCGAAGCCATAGTTCTTAAACCTGAAACATCCATCTCGTTGGAAGATAATAAAGACCTGACATTCGCTGTTGCGTCTTTCAAAGAAAGTTTAGAGAAGATATCATCCGCTTCTGATGTACAGGTGATGCCGTTGGTTATAGAACCTGTGCAATTGTTGCAAGCCCAAGTAGCTCAAATTCACCTACAATTAATACCAGAAACTGTTACTCATATGTCAGGCTTATCTACATCTCTAGACAAATTAAATCTAAGGATAGCTACACTTAAAACAATTCTGAATGATTTGAAGTATGAAAAGATCCGCGCTTTGAAAATATTAGCTGAAGCTGGTGGATTATTTAGCATGTTGAAATCTGAATTGCAAATTATTCAAGAAGATGAAGGTGTTGACCAAGATGCCTTGTGCAAATTATCAAATGCTAGTATTGACTTGGAAACAGCTATCACTAAAGTGTCAGATCAAATTTTCGCTCTAACTAACTCGATGCTTGTTACTAAAAATGATGAAGACTCTTTAGTGGAAGTAATAGAAAATTTGACTGATTCATTTCATAAAATTCCTCGCGGTAAGTTTAATGTCGTTGATGTTATTGTGGAAGACATTTCCGGGAACCTAAAAGAGATTGTTCGAGCAATAAAAACGCATAAGCTACATGAAATAAAGAATTCACTTGAGGACCTATGCAAATCAGTTGCGTCACAAGGACATTCCACGCCTATGAAGGCAATTTTGACTGATTTATCAATCCCACTAGAAAAACTGATTTTGAGCTTAGAAAAAGTGGAACTTTTATCTCAAGTTTCACCAGCACAATGCGAAAAATTAGATGTTTTAATCGAACCATTGACTATTCTAGCAAAAACATCACAGACTTTGGAAATGCCATTATCAGACGAACTGGTGGATGGTTTGAATAGTTTACAAGAAGCAGTTAAAATAACTCGAACAGACGATGGTCTAGAGGAGATTGCAGAACCTTTAAAGTCACTAGAAAGTGCTGTAGGCGATGCCTTAAATAAAATTAAGATCACAGCAGTCTTGAAACCGTTAGAAAATGTTAAAATAATTATGCACCAATTGGCTGAGAGTGTGGAAAAGCTTCATTCGTCAGAAATTCCACGATCTATTGCAGATATATCGACTCTATCAACACCTTTGCTTAAAACCTGCCAAGCGTTAGAAGTTGTTGAAAATGAGATGGGATTAGAAGCGATAAATGAGATAATAAATGATGTTAGCATTCTACAGGAACCAGTTTCGAAGTTAACGATGGATGTTGATGGTTTATTGGAGTCACCAAATGAGGAAACTAAACTTAAAATATTTAATATCCTAACAGATTTAAATGCCACACATTCTGCTATTAAAACAAGAATCAGTTCTGCAAGTAAAGGAAACGCTTTAGTTTACCAATCCCTTGAAAGTATTTCCACTGCCATATATAAAACCTTGAATACTCTAGAGAAGGAGCACCTGCAACCCATAAGCAGTGTTAAAGGAGATATACGGAAAATCCAAACCAACATTCACCAAATCCAAAACAATTTGCACTTAGAAGCTACCAATTTTCCACTGATGAAGCTTTCAGAACCTTTGGAAGCATTACAAGCAACTTTATCTTCAATAGAACAAGCTGATATCCAGGCGTCATTAACAACAGCATTCGCTGTGGGCGAAAATTTAACTTCCTTAGAAGATCCTTTGATTTCCTTAGAGTTTGTGACTCAAGACATCGCATCCGCTCTAAAAGACGATGTGCAATTGGTTGAAAATAACGCCAAAATCTTATTCCCCTTAACACAGATGCAAAACGTCATAGATCAGATGAACTATCTTAAAGTAGAGACGGTTTCTGAAATCCAATCGCCGTTGCAGAATCTTAGAGATAAAATTCGTGAGGTTGTTAATGACACCAACGAACAAGTAAGGATCAAAGGAGTTTTAGAGAAGGTCGAGTGTGCATGCTCAGAATTGATGAATAGGCTAGAGAATCTAACGTTAAAGCAAATCCAGCCAATGCAGGCTGTACAATCATTTTTGAAATTATCGAAACCAGTTGATGATCTAAAGAGAGCTATACAAAAGATGGAAATCTATGCTTTGGAGCCGGAAGTGAAGAGTGTTTCGGAGAAAGTGACAGTGATACAAGAACCAGTTGGAATACTCAATGCCATCGTTGAAAATTTCGCCTATGAGGAACAGATTCAAACTTCGGAATTAGTGGAGGTTCTGCAGGACGTCTCTGCCAAAATTGGTTCCATTTCAGTTGGAGCTTCACCCAGTAAATCCATAGCAGAACTTAATCGTGGCTTGCAGGGATTTTCAAGCGTCCTAAATGAAATTTGCACCGGCATAGAAGCGGCTAGAGAGCAAGAAATTGCAGACATATTGGATGGGTCAAAGGAAATTAAGGAAAATATCGTTAGTATAAACGAGTCTGTCTCTCAAAAGGCACTTGGCATAAATGCCAACCTATTAAGTGGAGTTACAAAATCCTTAGATGATTTAAAAATTGGTTTATCGTTTGGAAAATATAAAGCTAACGAAGCAGTATTGGTTCCTATTAAGAGTATTAATGAAAAACTGAGCGTATTGCTTCAACCACTTGGTGAATTGAATAAATTAGTAGGCGATCTGTCATCAGTCGACAAAGGAATTGGTTCTAAATCCTCAAAAAGGCAATTGATAGAAATCTTCAAGGGTATGCAAGATAGCGTTAGAGATATCCAACTTTCAGAAGTTGAAGGACAATACCTCAATACTGGTATGTTAAGTAATTTAAACATAAAGATTAAAGAATCAATTGAAGCTATAGAGATTGATTTGAATTCGCATAACGCTCTGGAAGATATTAGAACATCAATAGCTGATACGAACAAAGCTATTGAAGACAATTCAGTACAAATTACAAATGAGGATATAATTGAATATGCAGTTCCATTAAAGGAATTGTCGTTACCCTTAGAAAATCTTGGAAGGGTTATAGAAGATATAGAAAATGGGGTTACAGCCACAGCGGAACAAAAGAATATCATGGTGCAAAAAATGAATCCTATTAAAGAGAAGGCGGAAAATCTGATGTCTTTGGTTCAAGATATGCAGCATTCCATCGACATAAAAGCCTTGGAATCGAACGTATTGACTGCACTTACGAATTTTGGGAACGAAATTTCGCAAGTTTCATTTTTAGAAAGCGATTTTGAAGATTTTGCACTTGCCAACAATTCCACAAGAGAATTATTTGATTCTCTGCAAGAATCGATTGAAAGAATCAAAAGTGTTGATGTGGAAAAGCATAAGAAGGTTTTAAAAGACATGAGTCAAACTTTATTGGGTTCTAAGGAATCCATTTTAATAATGAACGAAAAGCAATTACCAAAATGCGGTATTGTAAAGATACTAGAGCTTCAAAACCCATTTGTATCGATGCATAGCGTAATTGAGGAAGAAACTAAAGCAATTTCAAATGAAAATAAACAGAAAGCGACTGAGCTTATTGAGAAATTAAAACCGGTAATGCATCCGCTAAAAACATTAAATTTAGCAGTTGAGGGAAAGTTAGAAGCATCCAAAACAATTGAGGTACTAATAGAAATTAAAGAAACTATTTTGGCAGCCGAAATTATTGGTGTAAAATCGGTGGTTGACGAACCATTAAAAGAATTAAAATCAAAAATTATAAATGTATTGACGTCGATTGAAAAAGAAAAGATATTGCAGCCATCTAAATTGGCGTTCAAGTCTTTGGATGATACTCTCAAAAAAATTGAAATTCAAGATGTTAGATCTACAAGTATTGCTAAATTAAGTGCGAAAATATTGAACACTCAAAATGTATTGAATTCTATTGAGATCACTGAAGATATAAGCGTGAATGCAGCTGAAGAGATAGAAGTACAATTGGAAAAGATTCTAGAACCAATTACACAGCTAACTAATGTTATAAATTCTGCACAAGCTGCTGAAAATAAATCAACAGCTTTAGTAGAGAAAACACCAGAGATTATAGCTTCGTTAAAGAATCTAAAGACAGAAGCTGATAAATTTCCAGAAGTTGGAATTGTAAAACCGGCAACGGATGCCCTATCTGCAACTATCAAAGAAATTTTAATCGATTTACAAGAAGTACAATACATAGACGACACCAAAGGTACAACAGCTAGTTTAGGTAACTTATTAAGGAAATTGGATACAATATCTAAGAAACATCCAGGTGAAGCAGAGAGGATCTGTTACCTCACTCAACTGTCACCTTCATTAAATGTTTTAGAACACAAAATACTGTCAGTACCCAATCTTCTAAATGCTGCTATCATAGGAGAAGTAAGAAATGATTCAATACAGAATATTGCGGTGATTAAAGAACCTATCATTGCAATTTCAAAAGCAGTGGAATGCTTTGAAGGGGACTCGATACCTGAAGATGTAACGGAAACAGTTGCTTCACTTAAAAACTTGCATGATAATTTAGAGAAATCCATCGGAAGAGAAACGGATCTCATAGAAGTGAAAGAGGAAATGCAAAACGTAGATAAAGCTGTGTTGGAGGTTATAAACAAAATCAAACAATTGGCTGAACCTATCGAAGCCAAGATCGATCAACCAACTGAAGAAATCGATATTAAATGTATAATATTCAATTTAAGTGCAGCATTGGACCCACTGGAAAAATGTCTTCTGATCCTTAAACACCAATTCCACAATTCAGATACTGCTAAAATCGCCAGGACTTATACAGACGTCTTGATTTCGTTGCAAGAAAATATGTTGACGTTTAGTGTCCAAGACAGTAAAGAGCATATTTTGAATAAGATCCGCGCCGTATGCGAGATGCTACGAGAAATTCCAGATTTGAATTGTATACTGCTAAAGTCCCTCGCGACGTCTGAAAGCGTGAAGCTAGTAGAACGTCTGGCCAGTGAGATAAACACCAAAATCCGTGATATAATTAGTGAGGTAGAAGACGCTACAGCTACTGCGAGGAAGCTAGATGGTATTTCGGATGCTTTGTATACTACTTATAAGCTGCTCGTGTGTACCAAAGAACAGAG